>PVKZ01001345.1:0-416074 GCA_004027375.1 Macroglossus sobrinus
CTTCAGGTGATCTTAAAAACGACAATTACATTCATTTGCTACAATCTGGGCTATCTCTGTTTCATGGGGCATTAGCTGGAGTATTTTGATGAAAAGTCACTTCTGAGATGACCTCAGATGCATGGCCAGCAAATTAATGTGGACTGTCACCTGGGAGCTCAGCTGGGCTTGTTGGCTGGGGTCTCTGTTGTCCACTCAGCCTATCCACATGGCTAGGTCAGGTTTCTCGATTGTACGATGGCCTCAGGGTAGTTGAATGTCTTACATGGAGGCTGGAATTCCCTCTAGCACAAAGATGAAAGTATCCAGGTCTTAAGGCTTAGGCTTGAAACAGGCACAGTGTGATTTTTGCCAAATTAAATAATTAAAGAAGGTCATATGCCAGACTTAAGGGAGGGGCTCACACAAGGGCATGAATATCGAAAGATGATTTACTGGGATCATTAAAGTAAACTTCTATCCTGCCAGTCTGTAGAAAAGATTATTTGCATTTGAGAAAATTAATTTTTCAGATTTTTAATTATATTAAAACAATAATCTCCAAATAGAGGCTCAAGATGACTCTAAAAAGTAAGCACCTTGCAAGAGTTCATATCACTCCAGATCAATAACCTATTGGAAAACACAAATAAACAGTATCCACATAATGTGAAAGATGCGGGTTCTTCTTTTCTCCAAATTTTTGAAACACATTATTTATGAAATGAAATTTACCAGCTAGAAACTTACAGATTCACTTTTGTTTCCCTGGCTCAATATATTTACTGAGCTTACATGTTCTCTCATTTGCTTACTCTGCAAAAGTGTATTGTTCCTCTGCTTTATGGACACATGGTACACAAAGTAAGATAATGTATATTAAAATGGAATCATATACTAAAACAGAGTCTGCAAATATTGGCCAAGTGTGGATTTGGATTATCTGAGAAAAGTCATTTTAAGAAGAATTTTCAGCTTTGCTTTTTTCTCTAACTAATAAAGCTCTCCAAGATTTGTATTATAGGATTATAGCAAGGAAGAATTGCTATAGGAGAAAGAACAAGCAACCTTAGCTGAGCTTCTGCCACAGATGTTTTCTGTTCATCTGGGGTAGCTTGCCGCCACCATAACCTCTAAGCCCTCGGTTTCTTCATCTTTGATAATGGGTGGAAAACTAGATACAAGGATTAAGTGAAGTGAAATAAAGTAAAATAGAACAAAATAAAAAACATGAAGTGTATCTCTATTGTAAAGTGTTATACAAAAGTACTGTTTCATAATGATGGTATATAAAGGTCTGTTTTCAGAAACACTATCGGTTTTGTTTTATTTTGTCTTGTTTCTGAAAAATGCTTTACCTGACAATATTATGCACTAGGACTGTAGATTCCTACTACTGTAAATCTCACTGCAGGTGTTTTTGACTACTCCACCTAAAGAAAATATTTTAGAATTTTTACAGATGTTAAAGAAACATCCAGCGTATAATTGCTAATTGTGGGTGAGGAAAGCCACTTAAGAAATGTTCAATGAGGAGCTCAGAGTTTCTGAGCCACTTGACATTTTTATCAAGAAAACTCTTGCCAACAGTAATTACCTGAACCTCCTCTGGTTATGACTAAAGATGATATGTCCTTTCTCATAAACATTGTAGATTTCTCTTTAAAAATATCAAATCATGAGACATTGACTAAACCTCGTGCTCTAAAGGATGTGAAAGAAGTCTAAGCTGTGTCGATAGTTCTTGAGGAATTTATGATCTATTATCACTTCAAAATAGCTTAAAATGCTACAATGGGTGGGGTGGGATAGCTGTGGGAGTTGATAGGAGCTACTACCTACAGTTTAGGAAAAGTAGAGATAAAACTGAGCTTGGAGAGAGAGGAAAGTTTCCTTGAAGGTAAGGACTCAACTTTTGTTTAATGTCATCTCTGTATTTAAACATTCAGAAGCAGCTGTCAGTACTTTATGAACTTCAGTGGATTCTTCAAGATCAAGATGCTCAAAGAGAAAGAGAGAAGTACAAAGAAAATATTTAAGATGGAGAGAGAAGCTTGTAATGAGGATGACCGAGCAGGTGGTCCCTGCTAAGGACTTAGGGAGATGAGGTTGGCCTGGAAGGGAATTCCAGCTGCGGAGGACTTTTGAATCCAGGCCCAGGAGTCTAGGCTTTCATCTGACAGGCAATAAGAAACAATCATCCATAGGCTTTTAAGTATCATGTTCTACCCTGTTAAAAAATTATGGAGTAAAAATTTTCTGTAGTTTCATTTCCAATAGTTAGAGTTCAAAGTCTTGCGGAATTCTGAGGTTGAGAAATAGAGAAAAACCTTAAACACTTATTCATTTTTCAATGATGGAATTATTTGTCTTTGATTAATCATGAGGATATTTCATTTCTGCTTATGTCTCCTTTCATCTATTTCTGTTTCATACATTTCTTAGATACTAAAAATTCACTCCTTTGAAACCCTAATAAGAGATTTCTTTTTGTGTTGATTTTTTCACTTTTGTACAAAAAGATTTTATGTTTGTGAAGATGTTATAATAACAGGCTCAGCAGCATGAGAGGTAAGGCTACCAGGAGCATGGTGGCCTCGCATGATAGCTATTATTGTCCTGAAACAAAATGCTTAATGATGTCTCCTTTAGGGATTTCACTGCAAGGATAAACAGCCACTGAGTCAGGTGACCAAGAAAAGAAAATATGAAAAGATAATTATGTCTCATGCAAGAATCCGTTTGTATATGAATATGAAAATAGGGTGTGACTTCTGATTTTCTGTGTATATTATCAGAATCTAATCAGCGCTCCTAAACTATGAGGTTTGAAAACTGCTCAATGCATTCATACTTCCATATTCCTATGGATGCAGAGAGGTAGCGTAGCTGGTAGATAACCCCATGCTGGCAAGCCCAGTAAATATTCAGATAAACACAAAAAAAGTCAGGTGAATGAGCAAGCCCATGCAGCCCCCTGAGGCACAGCTAAACTAGTCTCCCTGCTCCTCTGTATTCTATAGGAATGCTAATTTTAATACTAGCCTGGATCTGTACTTAGCATATCTCCAACCCTTGCTCATAGATTTAGAATTGTACCTGACATATCCTAAAATGATACTTTGATTTTTCACTCTCAAACCATGCAATTTTGCTTTCTAAAACTTCAGCTGAAAATGAATGTATTTAACATTTGGCTTTGGCAGGAAGAAATGTTTCAGTATAGAAATATGTATCTCCATGAACACAACTATTAATTCATACTCTGTCTATGCAATTAAAGAGAATGGGTATGTGGCACATAGTAGGTATTGCAATGTGACATTGAATTCCATAAGTGAGGAGGTCAGAACTCATAATGGTGTGTGTTTTGGTAATTTGGACAAATCAGAAATGTATTAAATGGTGCCCAGAACAACCAGAGTCAGCAGAGAAATGACTAATAGTTCCAAGACAAAATAGAAGATAAGGAAATTAGAGGCCCTAGGGAATAATATATATATAGAAAAGAGCACCCATCACATTTTTGTCCCTTAAAAGTACAAAGTCTAGATATAGGAGAGTCACCTCCTCCACCCTCCCATGCAAAGAGCTCAGAAATAAATGGTCCCAGGAGTTGATCTTAAGGGTAGGACAGTAAAGGGGGAACACACTGTATTTGAGTTCTACCTGCAAATATGACTTGCTGTGTGACACCAGGGAAACTGTTTCACTTCTCTAGGCCATCGTTTTATCTACTAAAGAAGTGTTTTAAAATAAGTAGCTTAGGGAATGTCTTCACTATATATAATACTACTAAAAGTTATTTCTTTTTTCCAATTCTCTACCATACCAAATCTTCCCAGAAAGAAGTTTGTTTTCAGGTGAGCATTTTTAAAAGCTGAAAGAACAGAATTATCCAGCATGAGTTACACAGGTATCAAACTTGCATTCCTGAAAAGATGAAGGTATTGTTAGGAGCCTGATGCAATAGCTTATTTGTCAGAGGAGGCACTGAAACTGCCAAATACACAGCCATCACAAAAAGGAGGAAGTGCATGTGCTAAGGGCCAGAGATATCAACTCAGCCTTTTGTTTACTGAATGCTAATGTATGCCAGACACCATTCTAGATAAGTGGATCAATAGTAAAAAAAAAAAAAAAAAAAAAAAAGAAAAGAAAAACACAGAAAAAGCCCCTATGCCGATGGTGCCCAATTCTAGCAAGGGGAGAAATATAATAAGCAAGAAATGAACAATAGCAAGGTTAAAGTTAGCCAGAGAAACAAAGCAGGCAAAAGGACAAGATGGCGTGCAGATGGGGAACGCTACTGTAAAGAGGCTGTTTGGCATAGGCGTTTCTGAGGAGGTGATATCTGAGCAGAAATCTGCAGGAAAGGAGTCAGCAGCCATGTGAATAACTCAGATAAAATCATTCCGGCCTGAAGGACCAGAGTGTGCAAATTCAGCCCTAAAGCTTGAATGTGCTCAGTGAGTTTGAGGAACATAAGGAAACACATGGCTCCAAGAGATGAACTGCTAACAGGGGAGAAAGGTGGACAAAGTGGGCGGCTGGCTTGCATAGGACAACGTAGACAGCTCTACGGCTGGTAAGGGCCATGGCGTATACTTCTGGTCTACTAGGAAACCATTACAATACTTTCAGTAGACTGGTAACATGTTCTATGTTTTAGAATAAATTTCAACTAAGGAAGCATCTAAGAAGAAGATTAATTTAGGAGGTTGGGGCAATATGCCAAGGCAGAGATGAGAGTGGTTTTGTGGTAGGGGTGGTGAAAGCCACTCATTGTGTGTTCATTCTATATGGAAAACTAACAGGCTTTGCTCATGATAGGACACCCCAAAGAGTGAAGTTCTCTCTACAAGATGAATCCTTGTCAGGAGACAGACAGCAAGAACAAAAGGAATCCCAGAAAATGTGGTTCTGCCAGCACTTGGGAGAATGGAATAACGGAGATACTGGTTTGAGCGTAAAGTAGGGAAGGCATATCTGAGGAGTCTAACTTCACATCTGTCAGAGCTTATAGGTCAGAGGTGGGTGAATCACAATGAAATTCCTTACAACACTATGCGAGATGGCTCATCAATAATTCTCTGTCTCCTTGTATTTACCATGTCAGAAACAAATCTCACTGTATGTAGGGTAAAAAAGGTTCTGTAGCTATATGATGACAAAAATAAAGTAGAGAAAACACAGCTTTTCCCAAACTGAGTCTAAGAAACAATAAAATCTGATGGAGAACTCAACCCCCTAGAGTTCAAAAATCATCAAGCTAAGGGAAATCACAAGCTTGACTTTATACTTGGTCAGCCATTTCAGATAATTGGCAGTAGCACCATATCACCATAATTTTCTTTCCAGAATATGCCAGAATATAAAATGTTTGTTGTAACCATATCACAATGGACACGCAGTGAGCCTTTACTGTTCTAGCAACTGATGTGTGTCTCTGAGATTTACATCTCCTGGTGTTGCCCATGGTGGCTATCAGTACAAACTACCACAGAAAACCGTGTCATGCTCTCTCTCTCTCTCTCTCTCTCTCTCTCTCTCACACACACACACACACACACACACACACACACAGACATCTTACCCATCATTATACAAGTTTCATTTGATTAATTCTGATGTTTTAATATAGAGTATATGAGACTTTAAAATACATTGAGTGGGTCAGTAAACTCAGTGAATAATTGTTTTAAGCTCCTTCCTTCTTGAATAATTTTGAAGGCCATGTTAAGTGCTTCTTCCCATCAAAATCTCTAATTGTCCATATTTTTTAGATTAATAAGAATTAACTAAGAGCACCTTGTTTATCGATCTATACTTCTGACTTTTCTAAAAGAATCTGACATTTAGAAGATGAGATCGACAATAAATGGTCAGAAAGACACACCGGGATGGAGGAAGCAATAGTTTCTATTCTCCCCTTGTCACCTCTGTTTACTGGCTGTCCCTCCAGTCCCTTGAATTTCTTATCTTATTCAATCTGAACAGGTCAAATCAAAGTGGAGACAAATGTCCAGCCAGGCAGGCAGGGGCTTACAGGAGGCTGGATTTTCAAAGCACTGGGGCAGTTGGTGGTTCACAGGCTCTGCTTTAAGATACATGGGAGAGTCTTCAGACTCTGAAATTTCTTCTGATGCCTAATTCAGAGCCTGAAATTTTAGCATTAAGGCTGTATCCCTTCATGTAATGGATTGTCTCTCTGGATTTTTCTTTTAAATTCTAACTATCCCTGGAAAGGTTAGTTCCACAAATCAATATGGATAGGTTTATTGCAATCTTTCCTCAGTATCTAGCAATTACTAGTAGAACTACTAGTAATGAGAGGAAGTAGGAGAAACAGCTGCTACTAAATGATTTGAAATGAACTCAAGAAGCACACAATGAGGAGGGGGAATATATCAAAAAGAAACCTCTCCATCTTATCTAAAACTTGGCCTTTCATGATGACTGAGGGCAGAGGGTTGAAATAGTAGGAAATGGAGAATAGTACACTGTTTTGGTAAGATCAAGATAGTTGATCACCTTGTTAAGTACAGTGATGGAATGAAAGAAGACATAGGGGTGGATGTAAGTGATAACAGGACAGACCATTCTCATAATAAAATGAGGTGATTGGGGAGCCAAAAACAGCAGAAGTCCTTGGATGAGTCTTCAATCGCTGTTGTCTACACATTCCTGTCATCTATACTCTGCAACTATCAGAGTTCAGAAAGGTCCAAGTACTTTGATTAAATACTATGCCTATGGAGTTAACTGAAAGAGTGGGGTGAAAGGGAGGGGTAAATGGGAGGATCAGGGAAAGAAAATGCAAACCCATTCACAAAATTTAGCTATGAAAGACATGAAGAAATAGGATGATGATGAAATGAAATGTGAGTAAAAGATTGTGTGTGTGTATGTTTATGTGTGTGTGTGTGTGTGTGTGTGTGTGTGTGTGTGTGTGTGTGTAATCTAGTCCTATTTCCAATAAAAACAATAGCTAACGTTTATTGAATGTTTTTTACCTTCCAGTACAGGCTTATGTTCTCTACATATATTAACTTCTTTAAGACTTAAAACAGCCATATGGGGAAGGCACTATTTCCTTCTTTTTAAAAAGAGAAAGTGAAGCACAGCAAGATTGTCAACTTGTTCAAGGTCATATAGACAGTAAGTGGAAAGACCAACATTTTACCCCATTTGATCTGGCTCCCAGTCTATGCAATTAACTGTTATGGTTTACTAGCTTCCTAAGAAATGATTAAGTCTCACCTTTTTATATTTTCTATTTAGCAATAGAACAATATACTGTTATTTATGCACTTATATATCTATATCTCTATTTCTCTAGACTGCATAATTCTTAAGGGCAAGAACTCAATCTCCTTGTCTTCTTGAGACCTTAAACTGAAAGAGAGACTGATATATAACAAGAACAACAACAACCACACCAAATATTTACCCAGGACTGACAATATGCCAGACACTAAATGCTATGCTCAATTTTGCAAGGCAAGAAGGAAGAGATGTCAGGAGGGAGCCAGGGAGAGAGGGAAGAAGAAGGAGGAAAGGAAAAAGAGGTAGGTCGATTCTAATTAGGGAAGCAAAGCATCACAAATAAAAACAGAGGGTAAAGAGCGGTGGAGAAGCAGATATTTTATGAGAACGTGAACAAGATTTTATTATTGTTCTGTGCAATGTTTCTAAAATTCAGTCTAAGATTTAATATAAACCTATTTGAAAGGAGTTGCTAAATTTTAACTGGAAACACTTTTTTGTGCTAAATAACCTTTATAGCATGCTAAATTATAGCCAAGTAGCAATATCATTACAGGGCTGTTTAGCTATGGCAGTTTATGTGGAAAGTCAGGAGAAGGTGATGATGCATATCAAAGTATATAATAAAGAAGTTTTAAAAATCATGGGTGTCTTTATTTACTCAAAATACTTTTTATTTAGCCATTTTAATGCATTCAAGATTAAAGGGGAAAATGAAACTAACCAGTAGGAACTGCAAAATGTCTGTGAAATGATAATAATAATATTTTGTATTCTTGCAGTACTTTTCCAGAAAGAAGGTCAAAGCACTTTACAACCATTAACAGATCCAACCTCACGAAGCCTGTGGCATGTGTAGGTGGCGAACAGTTTGAGTTTGCTTTGTGAGAAATGAAAATGGAGATGAAAGTGTTAAGTGGAAACACTCAAGGATGCAAGTCAGTGTTGCACTTGGGTTATACTTGTGTAGCTCACCCGGAATTCCCACTGTGCATTGGTGGGGCTCAGGAAGACACCTGCAGCCCCTCACCATCACCTTTCGTCCCACTTGCCACAGAGTTCTTCTCACACAACCTCCAGAGAAAATGTGTGTGCACTGAAGTTAAGGATGGGAAGGGGTGGGGGTGTCAGATCTAACTTCGTGTCCCACCCAGGACACGTCCCCTGAGATGTACTTACATATTCACAAGAACCTCATGCTCTGTGTGGCAGCTCCTTCCAAAACTGACCTGTTCTAAGTAGAAGGATGAGGGCAGAGACTCTATCAAGGGATTGTTGACTGAGAGAAAATTTGGTAAAAATCAAGAACCAAGGCAACTTTCAAAATTCAGAGTCCTCCTCAACTCTCTGATGCTAATATACTTAGCCAGTGAGTAATGAATAGTTCAGGTTATTGCTGCCAAGTCATACTCTTCCTTTAGGGGCTGTACTTAGAGAGAAAGACAGTGAGACAACATTCTCTCCTGCCAGAACCACTCCAGGAAACCCAGCGTTCTCCATTATCTGTTTGAGAACTCCCACTCTAAAAGGAGCCCCTTCCCCCACCCCCGCCTCCCAAGCTAATGAGTGCTTCAGGGGTCCTTTAGCACACTTGCTAGTTTTTACATATGTGACACCCATGGAATCACCATGATAAAGTCAGACAATGTTTTTGAGTGACAGAAATATGCCAAGCCTTGATGTCATGCTGAGTCATCTTCAAGTTCAAATTAATAGACTATTTTAAATGGAATTATGTTAGAATGACTCCTATATTTTAAGAGATGTTGGAGCTCAGCCTGAAACCTAGGATACATCTGGACATCAAAGTCCACTCCTTCATACAGTTGCTAGAAGGCGAATGTCCCTTCCTTTCTTCACCTGACACCCACCACATTTGCTGTATTGAGGCAGAAATGGTCAGGGGTCTGGTGATATAGAGAGCATGGTCCCTTGGAGATGATACTGCTGCTGAGAAATGAAACATCTGACCTCATATAGGAAACGGCAAGTATGAGCCCGCAGTATCTAAACACCAAGCTGTGAGTAAAACCTGCAGAAGCTCAGAGGAGGTGATGGAAATTAAGCAGATTCTTGAACAATGGGCAACAGATACCCATTGTGGAAAAGAAGACAGGACATTTTGAATTTTTGTTTTACGATGTACCCTCATCACCACAAATAAAATATTTAATAGTGAGTGAGGGAATGAATGATTGAGTGAATGAGTAAAGGCACTCCAGGGAGAAAGCTTGTCAGAAATAAAGTAAAAATTGGAAGATGCCCTCACTTTTCAGAGAGAGGGTTATCATCTCTAAGTCTATGATATATGAAATGGTACTCATATTGGCAGTGATGATAGGGAATAAGAGAAAAAAATTCAGAGAGTTTAAAAGATCACACTATGGCTTATTTCTACCTAAAAACAGAGAGGTATGCAATAACCACTAAATAAATACAAACTGACCTGAATAAATCACCACTCTGGAAAATCTATCATCACCTTAAATTTAGCTTTGGGGTGCAATGAGGACAAGCTGCCTGGCTCCTCTGCAAGCTACCCAGAATCAGAATGGAGGGGGCATACATTAGTCTGAATCAGGGCCTGATGCTGAACGCCCAGAAATTCTTGACTGCATGCTTGTGGCTAATCATATCCGTACCTCATGCTAGAAGAGCAGATTCACATAACTGCCTTTCTCATCGCCAGGGAGAAGTGTCATCTTTATATTTCAAATGATAGGGGTGTGTAATATTGTGCTGGGATCACAGTGAGGAAACCTGATAAAACAAAATCGAAAGTAGTCACCCTTCACTTGTGATTACACAAAAGCAAGGGCCCAACACAGGAAAGAGTAACCTGCTGATGGAGAAAACATTTCCCTAACTGATCCCTTCGATTTTATAATTTCTCCTAATCTCAGCCTGGACTAAGACCCCAGAAGTTATCATTTTTAAAATAATATCTTTTTTTGTGTTTGTTTATTCCCTTTTGAACCATATTTTTCCATTCCTTTTAAAGGTATAGTTTATATAGTTAACATATTGCATTTTGCTATTTATATAAAAACTATAAACATAGAGAAATGCAATATCTTAATTGCTGATACATGTAACATTTGGATGAACTTCAAAGATACTATGCTGAGCAAGAGATGTCAGGCACAAAAGAGCACACAGAGAACGGGCATTTATATGAAGTACAGGAAGCAGGAAAACCAATTTATAGTGATATTTGTTTTTAATTGAGGTTATCCAAACTTCCTTCTCCTTGAAGATGGCAGTTACTGGTTATTTGGTTTAATTTACATGAGAGCCATTCCTCCTTTAACTGAATATTTGAAATGACCTCGAAAATTGCTCCATAAAGTGATAACGTAGAAGATGGACTGTAGTTAACGGTGACATTCAGCTGCTTCTACTCCTTTTCTTATGTCAAAACACACAAAAAAATCGAGAGTTCCTATTACAGGATGAGTCTATCATAATGTCTTGTAGAAAGTCTACATTTTGCAGATGGGAATGTTAAGGTTAAGCAGAAGGCTGCAGTGGCAAAGGCTTTGCCAAAATCCACATCTTCCAACTCATAATTCACATTATCTCATGAAAAGCCAAGAAAAGCCTCTCTATAGACAGGTGCATGTGCACACACAAACCTCAGTTGATTTCAAAATTTAGTCAGTATCCACCATCTCACAGAAAAGTTTAGCAAGGTTAAGAGTTCAGAAAAGTATAAGCAATGTCAATTATTTTTTCTGGATCGCCTTAGAATCCCACCAGTATAATCTAAAGAGATTTTAAAATGTGTGGTTTAAGAACCCTGAAGCAAGTAGACTCAAAACTGAACTCTCATTTAATTTGGATATTCCCGCTTGTAGAGATTTGTGTCTCCTGTAATTCAGGTTTAAAGACAAATAAAATGGGAAAGATATTTATCCAAGCCAGTTTGATACCGATAGCACAGAAAGTTATTAGTGCCATGGTAAAATTCCAGCTAGCACATTCTCTCTTTTTTTTAAAGATTTTATTTTAAACGAAGCATAAACTTTCTACTTACTTGACCAGATAGATCATCCTCTTAAGTCATGTGTTCCTGCTTCCCCCATAATGCTTTTTCTCTGCCCCAGTCGTTTCTCTGGCTGAAGGGAGCCTTGGTGTGTGCATCGTTGGCACAGTCTTGCAACAGTTCTCACATTTTTATTTATCTGTAGGCACTTAAGGTTTTCAGCAACTTATTGCATTTATGAGTCCTATCACACTGTAAAATATTTAAAGGCAGACACCAAGTCTTACTATTCTAAGCCTCAATTTCCTTATCCATAAACGGAGATAGTATCGACATCTCAGAGTAGTGTTAAGAAGTATATGCTTGTCTTGCCAAACACTTGTCACAGTGCCTAGAATATATTCAATTTCAGTAAACGGTAGCTACATCATTATCATCATCATCAACAACACGTGTATCTCCCTCATTACATTTCTAACGACACTTAGTATACAAAGAAGGTTTGAGCCCATAGAAGATTTTAGAATTCTTAAAGCTTCAGGGGTGTCTGACCTGACTCGATACCCCACCCACAGCACACTCACTGAGAGATACTTGTCTGGCCTGTGCCCGAACACTTGTAGTGACAAGAAGCTCATCATCTTCAAGATAGCTCCCTCCCAAATAGATGCTCTGTAACCGGAAGCAGAATCTCTTTGTGCTTCCATTTGCATCCTTGAGTTTAGAATGAATAATTTGCTAGAATGAATAGTTTCTCCTCATTTAGCTCTACAGAGGTGACTGATCTTGAAGGTTCCCAGGATCCCTATGGTCTGAAACACTCCTGATGCCAAAATAAACGTTGTATTGAACTAGCAAGGCCACCGCTTATTCTTGGTCTTTGTTCAAGTGGCTCTCTCTTTTCCTGTTTTCACTGCACAGAATAGTTTTCCAGGCTCTGCTTGCCACAAATTCTGCACCCTTTTCTCTTATCCTTGGTTAATAGTCTTTGAAAATCTGTTATAGGGCCAGAAATCCTGGCTTTGCTGGCCCCTGAAGCCACAAAAGAAACAAATATTATTCCGTTCTGAAGTGGGCCTTGTTGTCACAGAAGAAAGAGTGACACCCACTTTTCAAGTGGAATATATAGATGGAAGTTATTTTTATATATAGCTATATACATAGATTATGCCAACTCATTTTGTTGGCAATAAAACTGAAATACTACTAAATTATTTTTATCAGCAACTCTGATCTTCTTTGGCTCATGGCTTAGTGAATATATTTTTTTTTCAAAAATCAATATTTAATAAAGTTATCAGTGTCTGTGTCCTAAATTGAAGCCTCCTCCTCCCCTGCCCCCACCACACCCACAGTCCCACATTTTTTTGAGAAGCTGAAGAGATTGCTGTTTTCTGCTGGCTGCTCACAGCTCTTTAAAGAACAATGTTTCTTTACAGCAGTTGGCTCCCAAGATGCTAAGCATTTTGATTGTTCTAAAAACTTCTAGACCCTTCCATAGTCCTGCAGAAAGGATGGCACATGAAGCATCAGGCCTGCCCAACTGCACTGGACACTGTTATATGCAGTGCATTGTCCTTCTCAGGTGTCCTTTCCCCCATGCCATGCACAAATCACAGAAATATAATTCATGGGAGTCACTGTTATTTTGCACATCACCAGTTACTATTGCCCACAAATACCAATTTATTTTTTTATAAAATAAATCTGAACAAATACTTTGAGTCTCTTTCAAGAAAGAATTTCAGGAAAACTCTGTTATGTGTAAATATAACCAATAATGACTCTAGATAGTATTTAACATACTGCTCCATGAAACCATGTTTTCAGTGCTCGAAACAATGCATGTGAAGACACTAACGGCTTATCTCACAGCAGAGGCAACTCCAAAGTGTCATCCAGTCCCCAGAGAGGACATAGAAGTCTCCAAATTACCTCACAATTTTCCAAAACTATCATAGATTTTCAAGTTTTATCTATGACATCACACAGAGGGTACTCAAAGACAAATTAAATCAGTGATAAAACTAATGATATGATAATAGCTAACGCGTTGGGTATACTAACCATCACTTGATGTTAAGTACTTTAAATGAATTTTCTTCTTTATCATAATAGCATCCCTATAAGGAGACACATTATCATCCCCATTTTATAGATGAGGAAATAAATGCTGCAACAAAACTGATTTTCCAAAATCGCAGTTAGGATGAGAACCCAGACAATGTTGTTAATATGAAAAGACCTGACATGTATATCCTAAGTTTTGTCAGTGATCATCTGACCCCACAGCTCTGATCAAATGCTGATGTTGCTACTATGGAGGAGAAAAGACGCACAGAATAAACCAATTGAATGGCAAGTCATTTTTCATAAGGCTTGCTGCATAACTGAACTAAGCTATTCATTTTAGGTCACCCTGTCCTGAATCCTATTCTGATTATGTTACATTTTCTAAGCTTTCAAGTCCAAGTAACTCTAATGGCTCAGATAGGATAATATAAAAAAATAAGTAGGATGCAGTGTATGATTACGTGAAAGAAAATTCTTAATGTCTATCAATATTTCAATATAGAGCCTTTTATAGTCAAGCAACCTATGTTATTATTGCACTCCATCATTTAGGACATAACTTATAAGTTGTTTCACCTCTACCAATTTAATTTTCATCATCTATAAAATGTGGATAACAATGGTTTCTATCTCGCTGAGAACTCATGAGTTTCAAATTAAGTAATATGCATAGAGCACTTAACAGAGTGATTGGCAAGAAATAATTGCTCAATAAATAATAAAATGTTTATAAATGTAACATATTATCATCAGCTAAGCATATGAAATTTTCCGCTCTGCACAATTTATTCACTGACACTTAATTTCCATAAAATTAGAAAAGTGACCTCAAGATCAGCAAATCATACTATGTATCCAATGCAGAAATTTCCTCTTCAATTTCATAGTTGACTGTGAAATTCTTATTTATAAGATTTCTGAAGGACAAATAGGCATTAAATTCAAAGTTAAATAATGAATTGTTTAGTTAATACCAAATAGAACATAAATGTTTTCCTCAATATTTTAGACCGCATGTGGTCATTTTTTCCCCTATATTTTCTTTAATTCCATTTCAGAACTTAGGGGAAACATTAAGCTTCAATTTTGCTATTTAAAATCTCATCATAGTATCTCTCAAAAATGACTCTCATTTTCATTTAAAATAGTTCTAAAATATCTACATATTTTTTGGAGTGCTTACAAAATTTCAGGTTTTAAAAACCATTTAAATTGTTTAGGGCAAGTGTAACCTATTTTGGCAGGCAATATAATTTAAGAAGCTAGACTTAGGTTAAAAGTACCACGTGTCTGCCATGTAAGAGCTGTGTAAACTGGAAGAGTATTTAATCAACCCCAATTCATGTGCAAATTTACGAATAAAGTATGTATTTCAAGAAGCTATGGTTAAGATTGTATGCGATCATGTATATGGCACCCATTAAATGTAAGATGGTTATGATGCTCATAGCGGTTTGTGATATTTGCAGCAATATTGAACGGATGACTACTGGTCATTTTGCTGAAAAGAAAATGCATCCCAGAAATAATACACTTTGGTTCAGATTAGTTTTTGTTAAATTGGTCTTAAAAAGAGAAAATTGATTCTCAATAACATTTTTGACTTCACTCTTGCATTCAAATCAACTTGTTAATAAACTATTTAATGGGAAGCATCTCTCTTCGAGTTCTAATTCAAATGTAGATTGACAGGCAGACAAAGCGCAGACTACCACCAAGAATGTGTCACCTGGATGAAGCGAGGCCCCACATTCTTTCTCTGCTTTCTCAGAACTTCTCTTTCAAGAAGACACTTTCCCTGTGGCCCCTTGTTTAGTGGCTCAGAAGGTTTTCCCAGAGCAATGAACCATCCTGAAAGTCACTGTGGTTGAGAAATTAGTTTTTCTTTATGAAGTGGAAACATAAAAATTGTGAAAAGGTGGAAGGAAAGAACAGCAGTGTAAAGAAACTATCTCAAAAATCAAGTTTAGGAAAGAGGACATATGAATCTGAAAATTGATTTTCTTAAAGTTATATACTCCTACGGAGCTCTGGAGTGTTTTTGTACATGTCTAAGCTAACATTCGCTCCAGGTGGAAGATAATAACCATGTCACACAACCCATTTCCAATGTGTGGAATATTATCTATATGTCAACTTTCGCTTAAGCTGTTTGGTTTGTGAACACTTACAAAGCTATCACGTGTCAGTACTGGGTACCGCCCTGTATGAAGTCTCAATCAACCATCTTAGAGATGAGAAACTTGAGCCTTAGAGAGTTGAAATAATGTGACCCTGATTGTCCAAAGAGCTCTTTTTGAACAATTTTTAAATAAGGTTCAAAGTCTGTGGAAAGGTCTACAAATCCACATGAATAAAACTCTGTATTTATTCATCACCTACTCATCTATCCTAGAATGTAATTAAGCCTCTTCTGTGTGACAGGAATCATGAGAGATAAAGTGATCATTCAGGCATATAGTCTGTCCTTAAGGAGCCATCAAAGATAGAATGTGTGCACAAAATGTATAAATTAAGAAAGCACATAAAAATAGGAATGTGAGTACCAGAAATGGTGTCTATTAGTTTGGAGAAACTTTAAGTGTCCAGTTGTACTTTTACAGGTAGAGTACTAGGCTGTGAATCGACTTCCAGGGTGACCACATTGCTGATGGAACATGTACCAGGAGATAAATCACTTGCAAGTATTACCAAAATTCTCCGTGGGACCGAAGTCTTTGGGGGAACAAAGACTGAGCTGGTTTCTGCATTTCAGGGTGCTGACTAACTGAGGATTGGGAATCCAAAAGCCAGACCCCACCCTTCTTCATCTCAGGAGGTACAAGGGCTACCCACAGCCATACAGATAACCCTCCAGTGCTCAGTGATAAAAGTGAACAGGGTGCTCTAGTGGCAGAAAAAGGAGGAAGAAGTACCTTTAAAGATGCTGGGAAAATGCAACAAATATAAATAATTTAGAAAATTCTTCTTTAAATTTCTTTAAAGACAATTTTCAGAAAATTTGTAGTGTAAACCCTACAAAGAATATGGAATAGAGACAATGCTATTGAACAGCCTTGAACTTCCCTCAGCAATATAAAATTGGCATCCCATTCTTTTGAACTTCATAGCATTTTGTCACTGTCTCCCTTCTGACATAATTCTTGCCTCACAGAATTAGGGTTTATACTCTTATTGGGTTCTTTCTCCATTTCTAGACTGTGGGTTACTTGAAGAAAACAGCTGGGTCTACCTCACTTTTGTACTTTCCTGTAACATGAGCACAAAAGTGTTCATTTGACCTAAAATGTAAGACTATGAAATCAGTTAGTGTCATGCATATAACACAAAGTTGAGGATTACTGCTTCAGACAAAGACTATCCTATAAACATTCCCCTACCCCCAACTTATAAACTCACTGTAAATGATCATGTCTATTTTGAAAGTTATTTCTTCTTAGCTGATTGCTCTGTGACATCATACACCTGCCAGGTTATACTCTAATCTGACAATGGCTTATAAACAATACTTGATTTGAGTGACAGGCTCAGATCCAACCCCAGAGATGTGGCTACCAAGTAAATTGGAAACTATTGTTTTTATTATGTTTTTGTTTTCTGTTTTGGTGGTTTAGGATACTGTTGGCTTGGATTTAACCCAAAGCAATCTTTTGAGGTGGGCTGGGCTCTCTCTGAAGAATTCTAGCTTATAACAGAAGAGCTGGCGGTCCCTTTTCTACACCCTCACAACCAGGTTTCACTCTACTGCCAACCCCTAACTTGATTTTTTTGTCTATAATTCAATGAGAGGTTTTTGCTTCCAAATCACTTTCAAATCCTCCAGCTGTGCTCTCTCTTGGTGCATGATAGGTACATTGCCTTCTGATTGAATTATCACCCTATTTATCTATTTTTCTATATTAAAGTCTGGTTAGTTGTTCTTTTCCATGCCCAAGGGTCTGGCCCTTTCTTTGGCAGAGGCTATCATTCCTTTCTCAGTAATAGCACTAGGTAGACTCATTAAGTTTCTATATTAAACAAGCTGTAGGATACTTCTAAGGTGTTGTTGTTTGTTTCTTTGTTTTGGCAAAAGAGAAATAAAATCCTAATATAGCTATAAATATGTGATGTTTTTAACCCCATCCCAAACTATTTGTTACATTTTAATGCACATTAATATATGCAAAATAAGCTCGAAAGAAAAACCGTTGTTTAGTGAGCGTTAAGAATGACAAAACCCAAGACTAACTGAGCTCTATAAGAGAACTGCAGATAATTTTAAATGACAAATCTCTGCCTACCTCTTCTCCTTGTTACTTTAGAAAAAGTTGGTGTACTTGGGGGTGGGAGGCGGTACAATGAGCCTGAGATAAAATGTTTCCGAAAAAGTTATCCACCAGCATGCACACATCACTGTCACTGAACATCAAAGATGTACTCCCAGCTCTCACCACCACCACACACACAAAGAGCTCAGATCCCCTTGGCTGAGAAAAGGGTATTCAAGGGCTGCTCCATCTTTGGATCTGATACCACCTACAGGATGATGGCAAGAGTCTGTGGCTTCATCGGACAGTGTAGGGCTGTGTCCATCCCTTCGGCCTCCCACACAGTTTATATCATCAGCTCAGGCTCTGAATGGTCCAAAATTCACAGAAGAGTAGTAAGGAGATAGCCAAGTAATTACAACAGAAGATGTTAAAAGGGAATTATTTTATACTAAATTACTGTACCCTTGTAAATGAATGGGATTATTTCTGGGGAAAAAAAAAGAAAATTATATTTACCCAAGTGGAAAGTTTTATTTTTAATTATAAGCTAAGGCTTTATATCCCATTAAGCAACAAAGGGAAATAACTCTTTTAGCCTATTCTTCTTCCCATCAGTTTTGATTTAAATGAAATAGAAAAAATTAACCAGGACTACAGGTTAAAGGATTCTAGCTTTCAAAATCAGAACCCTACTATGAATGTTTTGAGGCAGTCAGCCAACTGGGGAATAAATTTAGGTTATGTCGGAACCAGCTGATACAACAGTGCCTTCAATGAGACGTCAAGATCCTCTATCATTCCAGCTGCTAAGGCTCTAACCCTGCCTGGTGTGCACCTTGCTTCTTTTCATTCTTTTCTTGTAAAAAAAGATGAGATGATTTAATTCTCATTAGGAGCTCCTGCATAGAAGCGACCATCTCCACACACAAGGCAGGCAGGCTAAGAGCGAGGGAAGGAAGTGCTCCACCATGTGACAGAGTCACAAATCTGCCCCAGGGGATGAGCTGGCTCTACTTCCAACCATATACCTAGAGCCATTATGAAAAATATGAGAAGGCAGAGTTAAGAAGCAAGAGCCTCAGTGCACTGGGAAATTCTGAAGTAGTAGTAGCAGCAGCAAACACAGGAGGCAAAATTCAAAGATTCACTGAAATGAAAGGCTTTGGGAAGCCTGTCACAGCAGGATTTCACTACAAATTCAAGTTCTTCTGAGTTCACCTTTTCCTTCCCACCTGTTTCAGAGGGAACATCACCAGGGTCTCTGCTGGTAGCATTTTCTTCCCCCTGAGCTCTCAAGAGTAGAAATTTACAGTAAAATATTTCAACAACTATGGTCCAGAGAATATGCACTCCCAAAATGATTATTATGCCATTGGCTTTAGTTCAATTCACTAGGGGTTCCTGATCAATATCTTGGTGGAAGAAGTTAAGACTCAGAGAGAAGAAAACTCTCTAAATCATTTCACCTACCTTCTCTCTCTGATGGTAGTATTAGTCCATAATGACAGGGTGTTTTCAGATAAATTCTGTGATCTTTTCCCTTAGGATATTATCCAGCTGAGTATATTAAACACCTTCCCAGATACACAGTAACGCCTTCTCTTCATCCATCCTGTCTTTTCTCAAGGGCTGTTCCTTCCCAGTCTTTGATATGTTGTTCACCTTGTTACTACCTGTCTTGTCAGGCATTCCCTCTGTGGTTTCAGGCATTTCATGCATCATTGCTTCCTATATCTTTTTCTCACATTTTTTGCTTCCTAGTCCTTGAATCATTTCTGGTGCAATATTTCATGAAATTCACTTTTCATACAAATTTGCAATTTATTTCCCTTCCTCTTCTGATCACACTACATTTCATACTCCTTAAGACACTGAGCAGAGGTCCTCTTCCAGAAAAGTCTCGCAGGAAAAGAAGTAAAAGAAGAACAATGATGTGGCATCATTGTAAAGCCAGTTTGTATGCCTAAATAACTGTGCAAGATGCTATACTGGTCAATGACTCTAGAAGATGCTGTACTGATCAAAAGTAAAGGTAAAGTCTGCATAGATGCCATTAATCTGCAAGGGAAAAAGAGTTTGTCTTTCCCCAATATGATTGATTATTTTAATCCTTGTAATCAATCTTAAAATTGATATTGCCAACCAAGAGTTAAACCATATTTTTAAAAGATGGTCTTCAAGGTTAGCAGATGTTGAGGAAAAAAATAAATTATAACTCGAAAAGAGGTGAAAATCAAGAGATCCTTAGCACAGAAGAAGATGTGTTTTTAACTAAGTTTTAAAGCCAGATGGGGAGCTGATAAGGTGGAGGACTGTGCGCAGGATTTTTTTCCAGATGGTGGGCACTTAAGGTGAGGAGCTAAATTTTGCAGAAGCCAAGGACCCAGGGAAAAAGGATTTTGAGGCTGTACAAAACTAAATCTCAAGGTCACCTTGTGAATGAAATTGAATAAGAGTCTAAAAATCAGGTCTAGGTAAAGGAGGTGACATGTGGTGCCAGCTGGTGGTTTCCAAAAAATTTCTCAGTATATGTCATTAAAAGGACATGAGGGAACTTCACTGATGCAACACCAACATTTTCATGGGTTCTTCTGGAACAAAGGAAGGTGAGCTACCTACAGAAAGTATACTTAAGGAGAAGAGAAGATAATCAATGTTTCTCAAAATGTGATTCCTGAGCTACCTGTGTTAGAATCACCTGGGGTACTTCTTTAAAATAAAAATTGTAGCTCTCAATCTACTTTCTACTGAAAAAGAACCCTAGGGGCTGAATTTTTAAGAGTTCACCAGATGAATCTTATGATCACTGAAGAATGAATATATTGATGATAACACATTTGCTATAGGTAGACCCAAGTGCAAAAAGAATGGCAAAACACAAAGTAATAATTCTGGTGCCACTTAAACTCATGGCTGATTTTGAAGGACACTAAAATATATTTAACAATAGGAGTAAAAATTAAATGTTAAAAATAGCCACTTGCACGGATATTATCATATAAAAGAATGACAAAACCTTCAATGACTGATCATCTGATGATGATTTCTGATTAATTTCATTTTCTGTTTATTTGATGATTAACCAGAAAATACATTTTAATATCAGGGCTCTGTTTGTTTGTCTAAAGTCTATATCCCTCTAAGAGCAGAGTAATCACTGAACACTTAAGCTGGGTCACTAGGGACTCTGCAAATTTTCATGCTAATCACTAGGGACAAATGTTTTAACTTCTTATTAGGTGGATTAAAAAAATTACAAGATTGGAATGGCTATATATTTACTCTAGGATAAATCTAAAAACTTCCTTTTAAAGGATTACTTTTATGTGTTTTGTTTGCTTTTTTGGGACTTTTGGTTTTGGCTTTTCTTGTGTCGGAAAGGTAAACAAAAGGAGGCACTTGGAACCCTAAAAACATTATCATCAAAGAGCCTAGAAGAGGTCTATAGAATGTGGACATTGTTTTGTCAAAAAGTATCTTTTTCTTATGATTTCCCTTAAAGCAAGTCTATTACTGCACTTGATAGGCTGCTCATAAAGTCCATTCTAAGTCAAAGGGTAATGGTTGAAAAGTTTTTTTCACTGATTCATTGTAAATGGAAAATGTAAAAATACTTCCTTTTCATGAAGACAAATTGCATTTTTAAATTCTCCTAATGAAGCAACATTCATCAATGCTTGCTCATTTGTCTTTGCAGAAGGAGTTCTGGGGCACAGATAAGAAGATTAATGTCTCTGAACTTTTCAACACATTGAGTTCAGTCATGGCCCTCCCCTAGTGAGCAGAATTAAGTCAATATCATTACTAACATTCTCAGTAACATTTTTAGATTTACATTATGTTTCTATCTTTTTTTAGATGCAGAGAGTCCTTCTTGATACTCCAGTTTATGCTACTAATTCACTAAGAACATGGTTTAAATTTCTTTTTATCTTGGCAAAAATAGAATTGTAGTCAACAGGGATGGTATAGTAGTATGAAAATTAATAGTGCTTGAGGCTTTAAGGAATGAGGAAGAAGACAGGCTCTTTGTTCCCTTAAAAGTCATTCATTTATCAGACATTTATTAAGCACTTACTCTAAGGTAGGCATTGAAGAAGGCTCTGGAGACACAAAGATAAATAATAAACCAATCTTTCTCCAAAGACTCAAAATTGTGAAAGGAGGCAGCCAAAGAAACACATATATGCTATATACGAGGGGCACAGCACTATTCAATGAAGGGAGAAATATTTTATGAATAAATTAGAAAGGTACTCAAAGAAGAGTCACTTGTTTGAAAACTGGCAAATAAGATTTAGATATTCTACTGGGTTGAATAATGCCTCCCCCCAAATTCACATCTATGAGGAATCTATGAATGTGACTATTTTGAAGTAGGGGAATTGCAGATATAATAAAGTTAATATGAGGTCATTCTGGATTAGGGTGGGCCCAATGTAAGAATTAATGTCCCTATAAAAAGAGAAACATTTGAATAGAGACACACAGGAAGAATGCTTAGTGTGAGTGGAGGCAAATATTGAAGTGATGCTTCTGCAAACAAAGACACCCAGGATGGCTGACAGCCACTAGAACATAGGTAGAAGCACAAAAATCTCTCCCTCAGAGACTTCCAAGACAACATGACCCTGGTGATGCACTGATTTGAGATTTCTAGCCTCAAGAACTGAGAGCCAATTACTTTCTATTTTTATTTGTTTTGTTTTGTTATGGCAGCTCTAGGAAACTAATACAAGTAGATATAATAAGAAGAAAAAAGAAGGGTTCTCTACAATGCCATATTTAGTGAAAATTAGTTTTTTTGGAAGCTATATATATAGAAAATGAAGTAGAAAGCATTATTAGAAAAAATGGTTGGAAAGATATATTTGGCACAAAGGGTGAAACTTGGTACAGAGAGAAAAAAAAAAAAAGCACATGCAGAGGTAATGTTCACTGGTACACCCAGTATGGAGCACTTATAGATTGTGAAATGTTTTAAGTTTTATTCTTATACATTTGCCCTAGTAACTGGTATATATTTTAAATTTGAGGCAGAAGGAAGCCCTGAAATAGTTTACACAGGGAAAGAAAAGAAGCAGAATTGTTTTTATTTTTGTTTTTGTTTTATTAAAACTATTCTGAATGTCTTATATACAAAGTATGTGTGGAGGAGTGGGTTTAAAGATTGTATACAAGGAGACCAGATAGGAGGATGTTATGCAAATGAAAGATTAAAGTAGATGATTAAGGAATATCATTTCTAATAATGATGGACAACCTTGTATCAGACTAAACTACCACAAACTCTAGTCAAGTAAAAAAGAAAACAATATTGAAGTAATTGGAGAGTAATCAAAAGTGGGCAGAAATTGGAGAGGTAATTTAAAGCAATAAAACCAACTAGATGAGACCCACATTAAACCAGTTCTTCCACCCTCAGTGGAAGAACTGGTTTAATGTGGGTCTGTTCATATTATATGGTAAATAGTACTAAAGCAAAAAGTGATAGACTTATCTGGTGAAGAATAAGGGAAGAGTTTAGAGCTACCAAGAATATCAAAAAAATTGAGGAGAGAAACCCCAAGAAAAGAGAAACAAGAAAGGGGAATCCCAAATTCTACAAACAAATATCAATGAAATCTTGATTGAATTCTAATCTGAATATGCATAGGGCAAGAGTAGAAATCAAGTTTCAAATTGGAAGAATCAGAAGACTGAAAAAGCTAAGCAGAGTTTTTCAACAGCTATACAGTGTTGAGGAAGAAAATTTGAGAGTTCAAGTCAGGCCACGTTAAACAGGATTGGTAAACAACTCAGATTTATTCTAAAAATCTTATGAGGGCAATGCCATAAAAGTAAGAACATGTCTGGGACTAAGGTCCATATCCTAGGAATAAAGACAAAATTGAAATAACAAAGCCTATATCTAAGCTTTCATAATGTAAAGATGACCTATCAGTTGTTTTAACTGTCTACAAAACTACAAAACAACAATATTTAGAATTTAATAGAATCCAGAGTTTCTACATTTCAGTCATGGTATATAATATACAATCAATTATTACTGATATACCAAGCAGCAGAAAAATGTAATCTATATTCCAAAGGAAAAAAGTGCCAGAGGAAGAAGACTCAAAATGATTTAGATGCCGAAATTAGCAAATAAGAACATTAGTAGAAAATATATCAAAAATTTTCAGAAAAGATGGATATAATAAACGAAGAATAGGAATTTCTTAAAAAGTAATAAAATCTCTAAAGAAGATCACATGAAAAACCTAAAATTAAAAAAATATATATCTAACATTAAAATTTTTTCAGTGACTACAATTGTATGAATTGGACATAGCAAGTAAAGAAACAGTAAATTTATTCTTATATCAATGGAAATTTTCTAACCAGAAGCTTTGATAGAAGAAAAGAGTAAAACAATAAACAAAGCCTCAAAAATCTGTGGGACAAAATCAAGACCTCTAACATATATGCAATTGGAGTACCAAAGAGAAAGAAAAGAAAAATGGGGCAGAAAAAAAATACTTGAAGAAACACTGGCTAATTTTTTTCCAAATTTGATTAAAGATGTCAACCAATAGATACTAGATGCTCAGCAGACCATAAGCAGGTAAATATAAGAAAAACCCCACCTAGGAATATTATACTCAAACTCCTAAAAAGAAAGATAACAAAAAATTATAAGAGCAGCCAAAAGATGAAAGAAGAATGGCTAATTTTTCATAAGAAACAATGGGAAAAAGCCTGATGGAACAACATTTTTTAAATGCTAAATGAATAACATACTAGAATTCTATATCCAGTGAAAATGTCCTTCAAAATTTATTTTAAAAGAAAAATATTTTCAGATAAATGAAAGATGAATTTGTAGCTAGACGAACTTCACTATAAGAAATGCAAAAGTAAAAAAATAAAAAATAATAAAAAGAAGCTGTTCAGACTGGAGGGAAATACCAGCTGAGAAATCAGATCTAAAGAAAGAAATAAAGAGCACCAGAAAGAGTAAAAATTTAGATAAATAATTTTTTTAGTTTCTTAAGTTATTTAAAAAATAGTTAAATGCTTTAAGAAAAATAATAATAGTTCTATATATTGGGATTTAAAACACATGTAGATAAAAAATATATGACTAAATTAACACCAAGGTGTTAGATTGCGAGGAGGGTTAGATTGCATATATATTAACTATTTAAATATATTTTATTTTTAAACTCTTTTTCAATTATAGTTGACATTCAATATTAGTGCATATTCATTTTAGGTGTACTGCATAGTGGTGAAGAACTAATAAGTTAAGGACGTATATTATAATTACTTGGGAAGCTACTAAAATTAATACAAAATTAAAGCAAAAAAATAGAAAAGACAAAAAAAATACTAGAAAATACTTTCTGAATAACCTAAAATGTAGGCAGAAAGAAAGAAAAAAGGGAGAGAGAATAACTAGAAAAAATAAGTTGATAAACTTCACTATATCAATAAATTCACTCTCTCAATTAAGAGGATTCCTTATCTAATAAAGCTGAATAAAAATTTCAGATCAACTATATCTTAACATATTAAATATAAAGATATAAGTAAGTAGGAGTGAAAAGATAAAAAACAAAGTTTAACCATTAAGTTTAAGAAAGCTACAGTATCTCTAATCATCTCAGACTTTAAAAGAGGAATATTACTTAAAGTAAAGAGAGGCATTTCATAAGTACAAAAGGGTAATTTTGCCATGAGGGCATCAGAATACAGAATAAATATACCTCTAATGATGAATCTTTAAACTACAAAAAGGAAAAATTAAAAAAGAAAAAATTTAAAAAGAAATAGGCATAGCTGGAGATTTAACATTCTATTTTTTTAGTAATTGATAAAGTAAATAAAAATTACAGTAAGGATAAAGACTATTTGAATAGCAATAGCAGTTGTCTTGATTTAATTTAATTATTATTTATATAATACTGCACCTCACAACTTTAAACACATTCTGTTGAAGTGGATATGTATAACACATCAAAAAAGATGTGTCAGGCTATAAAACAAGTCTTTTTACATCTAAAGGATAGAAATCACTCAAAGTATGTTCTCTGACAACAGGATTAAATTATAATGATTATAATAACCACTACTGATATCCTAGATCTAAAAATTACAAAATGAATATTATCAAAAGCTTTATACTAATAAAAGTAATAATATGAAATGGAAAAATTCCTCAACTCTACCTGCCACCCCCAACAGTATATCAAATTGGCCACAGGTAGAAATAAAAAAAATATGACTAGCCCTATATCCTTTAGAAGAAATTAAATTTGTAATTTAAACCTCTTCCCAAACTCCATCCCCTCGAAAAAAAGCTGCAGGCCCAGATGGCTTCACTAGTAAAATCTGTCAACCATTAAATTACCAATGATACTAAGCTTACATAAACTTTCATAAAACATAGGTAGAGAGAACACTTACTCACTCATTTTATGTGGCTAACCTAACCCTCCTCTGCTACTCCCCACATGTGTCATCCTACTCCACGGTCCTCAGGCTGCTGGTCTTCACATCAGGCTGTGTCCAATCAGGAAGCTGAAACCACATTATAATTGTAAACAGGGGAAGCTTCATATAAAAACCATTAAGCTATGATCAGAGAGTAACTATAGAAATGTAAAGAGAACTCTGGGGCTGATGATAAGCATGCAAAGAAAGCCAAAATTGGCAGGGGAATATCTCCACAAAGAGGGGTTCAGACCTCATTGAAGAGTAAGTAGTTCCATGAGCGGCAGTCTACTGGATTGTGGAGAAGTTGGCCGATTTGCCCAGGCCAAAGGTTACCCACAGTTGTTGAGCAAATCAGAACAATATTACAAGTGAGCCAACAGTGATGAGCAGGCAGAAATTGGGGCTTTATTGCAGGAACGAGGCTGGAGTGCGCGGTGTCAAGAGAACTACCAGAAAGTGGTCACCAGGCCTGGGCCGAGGCTGTGACGTCGCTGAGGCACTGTGCTCTGGATGTGTGGCTGGGTTAGAGCATGCATGAGCACACTGCGAACCAGTCATACCGCAGGAGCAGCAGAAGCCAACACAGCAACACAATTACCTTCTCTTACAACGAACTTCAAAGCTCCTCCTGACAAAGTTTTGCACTGAACTCATTAATAAGGAGAACAGTTCAATCCATGACACAGAGCAGAGACTGAAGGATAGATCTGGAGCTAAGAGGCAGTAAATTCAGTTCTAGCTAGTACATTTCTAGGTTTCATACGCAGGCACAGTCTCCCAAAAGTAAGCCAAGATCTAACTCAGTGGCATCGGAATTTCACAAAAACATCTTACATCCTTTATCGACGGATCATTCACATAGCAGTTTAGAATCTCATAGTGAGCTCTGGAGGTGGGCTTCCTTGGGCTAAATTCTGGCTTGTCCACTTCCCTGCTATGGGATTTTAGGGTAATTATTTACCCTCTCTTTTTCCTCGCCTAAAAGTAGAAATAACCTAGACTCCTTGAAATTGTTGGAAAGACAAAATGACAACATATATATGTATGTGTGTGTGTGTATGTGTATGTATATGTACATGTATATGTATATGTATATGTATATGTACATGTACATGTACATGTGCATGTGCATGCATATGTATATGTACGTGTATATGTATATGTATATGTATATGTATATATATACACACATATGTTAGAATAGTCCCTAGCTCATAAAGCTCAACCAACATTAGCTTGTAATTGTATTATGGATTGAGCATCTATGAGGAAGATCCTTTGCCTCTCTAGAAAGAGGCAACCTAAATCTGGGAGTCAGTCCTCCAATCACATTTACTCAAAAGGTCAGGCATTTCTTTGATTGGCCCCTAATAGGTTTATCACATCTCCTCTTGCAACCCACAGAAATTATATTTACATCACTCAGTGCTTGAATTCTATAGGCTCCCAAGGGTTCATTACATCTATTCAAAACTCTAATAGCATATTTAACTCCCCACTCTCTCTGCCAAATATGTGCTCCTTTCTCTTCCGTTGCCTCCATTGTACAGCCTGAGTTTTTTTTTTTTTTCCTAATCATTTAATCCTCAATTTATGTGCTGATCTATTAAAGCGTGCTCTAAAAACGGAAAGGCAACGTGTTTAGGGGTCAAAAAATGATGCTCAATTTTGAAATTCTAAATTTGAATGTCCTCATTTTTCTGAGAATGTTTCCTACTTCATTTATTTAAAATCTAATTTATGCAACAAGATTGCCAGTAACATATGCCACTTAGTCTTAAATGCTAAAATGAGAATCACTAGGTTTCCCAGTACGACCTCTGGGTATAGTTCTAGTCTTCCAGTTTGAAATATTCACTTCTCTGGGGGGGGGGGGGTAGGTGGGTCATAAAATTAACACTGAGACACTTCTACTTTCTAATTTCTTCTCCACGTCTGTTCATTATCCTGAGTGTGATGCCTAAACTTTTACTTCATTACCTTTTAAAATGATTACTGTCAGGTCAGATCAAAAACCTTTGTTTCTAAGTCCAAACAGCCAAGAGTGACACTAAGCCAGACTTCTGATATGCTCTGAGCCAGCTCGGCATAAAATATAAGTGGAACCTGGGGTCTCACTGGCAGCTCCAAGTGCATACCTCAAACATGGAAGTGACAGAACATATTACAGTTATTTTAATACTTCTATCTTCCTCACTATACTGCACATTCCCCTGCAGACAGACATGGTGTTATTCATGCTAACCCCAAGTAACTAGGATATTTGCAGCATATGTACCAAATGGATATGGTGCATAAATTGAATGACTGAAATTTGCAAAGTTGAAGCTTCACTTGCTCGTTTTCCTAAATCCTTTTCAGAAAACACAATCCATCCGTATGCAGTATAGACATAGGATCTTTTCCATTCTGTAGCATACAGTAAAACGTTCTCACTAAAGCTGAATGGCTAACAGGATTTACAGTTGTTTCAATTGTTACAGACCAAGAAAACCCAGACCTCCACATGGTGACTAAGTAATTGCTTATCCTTTCTGAGGATATTCAATCACAAAGATATCCAAAGTCAAGACTGAAAATCTCCATAATACCCAACAACTGTCTTTAGCCAACACATCTCCCTGCATGAAAGGCAAGTGTACCTCGATGAAGAAAGTTTCAAGTAAAGAATCAGGAGGACCTCAGGAGATTTCAGAGATAAGTATTTGAAGATATTAATCCTCCTTGCATCAGAGCAAGCCCAGCTACAGAGAAAAACAAAGACACATCAGAGGATGAATACAAAATGCAAACAGTCACATGTGGTAAATCAATCACGACCTACAGTAGAATGCCCCAAATACAAGGTATCAGCAAAGACACTGATCAATTTTTCCAAACAGAGCCAGAAGTCAGGAAACACATAATTCATAGTACATGGAGAGATAGAAAGCACACTAAATGGATAAGTCAAAGCAAACTATAGGAATTTTTTTTTGGAGAATCAAATAAAGTGACAAATCTGACTTCTCCATGGCAGGCAGAGGGATAATGTTCCATATTTCTACAGGTCATCACCAGACACTGTAACAGCAAACTGCAAGTATGACAATAGAGTCAAGAAGTATTTAGAATAAAACTGAAATAGGCATACTGTAGAATTTTCTAGAAAGATACCTCATTCATTCATTTATGTGTTTATTCAACAAGTCTTTGTTGTGTACCTTTGACAGCCACATTCTTGCTGTATCCTCACATGATGGAGAGAAGAAACAAGCTCTCTTGTCTCTTTTAATACTAAACCCATTAGGAGAGCACCACCATTATTATCTAATTCTCTTCCAAAGGCTCCATCTCCAGATACTATTATGTTCAGGATTAGGGTTTCAACATATGAATTAGGAAAGGGGCAGAACACAAACATTCAGTTCATAGTAACCTTTCTTTGCTACTGCAAAAGCCTTCCACTGAGCTTCATCCCTCCAGTCTGGCTTCTCTCCAAGTCATTTCCCACAAGGCAACTAGATTGATCTTTGCAAAATGTAGGTCTGATTATGCTAAAGCCCTGCTTTAAACTCTTCAATTACTTCTCAGTCTAATTAAAATAGAGATCACCCTTTGCCTGGTTAGTAAAATGTGCAGGATCTAGCCTTGTTTTTATATCAGTTTCATCTTGCCTCATTCTCCATCTAAATATATGTATTAGTTTATTAGTACTGACATAACAAAATATCACAGACTGGGAGGCTTAATGACAGTTATATTTTGTCTTAGTTCTAGAGGCTAGAAGTCCAAGACCAAGGTGTTTGCAGCTTTGATTTCCCCTGAGGCCTCTCTCCTTGGCTTGCAGATGGCTCTCTTCTCACTCTATCCTCACATGGTCTTTCTTCTGTGCATGCCTATCCTTGATGGACCTTTGTGGGTCCAAATTTTCTCTTCATGTAAGGACACCTGTCAGATTGGATTAAGGCCTAACCTGATCCCTCCATCTTAACTTAGTTATTTCTTTAAAGGCCCTGTCTTCGAATACTGTCACCTTCTGAGTCACTGGACATTAGGGCTTCAGCATGTGAATTTGGGGGAGGAGGGAACAATTCAGTTCATAACAATACATATTTTTTTCAATTTCTAAAACATGCCATGTTTTTTCTTAAGTCTTCATACATATTAATATTAATTCTTGGGTGCTTTTGCCCTCTCATTTTAGTAGGTTAACATCTATTCATTCTTCATATCTTAGAAAGTTCTTCTCTAAATTTCAGTGTTAGATGAGTTGCCCCATTATATAAATATTATTATATCTTCTTTACAAAAATTTGTCCCCTTGTGATTATATGCTTAATTACTCATTACATTTATATTAATTTTATCCTAAAATAATGCATTCTATTAACTTAAGAACAATGTCTTTTATGCCTATATTTAATTCCTCATTTCATGAAATTTTTCTCAATTTTTTTTGCTTTGTCTGCATTTGTCATATTCTCTAATTAAAAGGAATAAATTGTCCTCATTCAATTACAAATTTCTTTTCTCTCTAGCTGTTATTTTAATTATGTTAAGTCCTTTGCCTTTGCGTTCTGCATTTTTTAAATTCGAAATGTAGATTCTACTTATGGTTTCCATTATTTATTGGTTCCAAAATGAAGTTTCTTTGGACCTCTATTTATGTTTTACATTTAAAATTTCTTTTTTCATGACACCCTACTATTTTATTACTTTATCTATAAGACATAAAAAGAACTTAACAATCACAGAATAAATGGTAAGCACTAAAATAACAAAAATAAAATCTATGCTTTCCAGAAAAGCAAAAGAAAGTGAATAATAAAAGTTAATCAATAGCTAAGGCAGAAACAAATATAATAAAGACAAAATCAATCTGCAGAAGGTAGAAAATAAGAGAAAGCCATCAATTATAAGAAGCCGTATAAATTTAGAAATGTTCTACTATAAAAAACTAAAAGTCACAAAATTTTAAAAAGAGTAGCAATTCTACAAATAAAAGTGAAATGTATAACTACTGAAAAAACAAATATTTTAAATCTGGATAAACTGCTAAAAGAGTTAACTTTAGAATAAACCCCAAAGTTTAATATAAAAGGATAGAAAACTATATAAAAGGATAATATTAACAAAAAGGGAGATGGTAAAGCAGTATTTATATCAGAAATAATTAAAGTGAAAGTATTAATAAATATAAACAGAGAAACTACATATTGTTAAAAGTGCATTTACTAAGAAAAAAATTATCCTGAACTTCAATGGCCTATATGTAAAAAAATTATAGAACTAAAGTAGAAATCAAAAAATATTAATCGGAGGAAAAATTTTAATTATCTTTTCTAGAAATTATGCAAACAAAAATAGTAAAAATATAAAACTTTTGAAATACTATGTGAAAAGCTTAATCTAATTTTATAAAGATAAATAGATAATATATATTATTTTCAACTATATAAAATATTTCTAAGATTGATAATACACAACAACATTTCATTATATTTCAAAGTTGTTTGTAATATGTATATTAGTTCACGTAACACCAAGAGATACAAAAAATAATAATAGAAAGAAAATAGAGATAATAAAATAATATAAATACAATAATAAAGATTAGAGGAGGAATAAAGGAAACAGAGAAAAAGAAAACTAGAAAAGATGAACAAAACTAAGAGTTGGTTCTCTGCAAAAATAAACACAATTGGCAAACGTTTTACTAGACTAATCAAAAAAAAAAGAGAGAAGACCCAAATTAATAAAATCATAAATGATTACAATTGACACCACAGAAATACAAAAATCATAAGAGATATATACAACAAACTGAACAAGCTTCTATGTTCAGCAAACTGAGTAAACTTCTAGAAACATACAACCTACCAAAACTGAATCAAGAAGAAATAAAAAATCCCAACAGACCAACAATGAATAAGGAGATTAAATCAGTAATTGACAACCTCTTCACAAAGTAAAGCCCAGAACCAGATGGCTTTATGGCTGGATTTTATCAAATACCTAAAGAAGAATTATTATCAGTCCTTCTCAAACTTTCAAAAAATAGAATAAGAGGAAACTATCACAAACTTTTTATATGAGACAGCATTACTCTGATACAAAAGCCAGATAAGGACACAGCAAGAAAGAAAACTATAAGACAATATCTTTGATGAATATAGCTGTAAAAGTTCTCAGCAAAATAGTAGTAAACCAAATTCAGCAACATATTAAAAGTATTATACATCATACTCAAGTGAGATTTATCCCTGAAATACAAGGATGGTTCACATTTACTAATGGATAAATGTGACACATCACATTAATAGAATAAATAATAAAAATCTTATGATCACCCCAAAAGATACAGAAAAAGCATTTGACAAAAATCAACACCCTTTCATGATAAAACAGATCAACAAATTGTCTATAAAAGGAATGCACCTCAACATAATAAAGAATATATATGGCAAGCCCACAGCTAACATTATACTCAGTAGTGAAGGTTGAAACCTCTTCTTCTAAAATCAGAAATAAGACCAGGGGGTCCACTCTCATCACTCCTATTTAACATAGTATTGGAAGCCCAAGCCAAAACAGGAAAGAAGAAAGAAGAAAAAAGGAAGAAGGAAGAAGGAAGAAGGAAGAAGGAAGAAGGAAGAAGGAAGAAGGAAGAAGGAAGAAGGAAGGAAGGAAGGAAGGAAGGAAGGAAGGAAGGAAGGAAGGAAGGAAGGAAGGAAGGGAGGGAAGAAGGGCATCAGAATTGGAAATGAAGCAGTAAAATTATCTCTGATTTGCAAATAACATTTTATATAGTGAAAATCCTAAAGATTCCACCAAAAAAACTGTTAGATCTAATCAACAAATTCAGTAAAGTTGCAGAATACAAAATCAACATAAAAATCAGTAGTAGTATTTCTATACACTAACTACAAATTATTTGCAAAAGAAAAAAAATCTCATTCACAATATTAATAAAAACAATAAAATATTTAGGGATAAATTTATTTGAGATACATTGAAAACTATAAGACTTTGATAAAAGAAATTGAGAAAGACACAAATAAATAGACATCTCATGTTCATAAATTGGAAGAATTAATATTGTTAAAATGTTCATAGTACCCAAAGCTGCATACAATTATGTGCCACTTAATGACTGGGATGCTTTCTGAGAAACACACCCTTAGGTGATTTTATCACCGGCAAGAAAATATAGTGATAGATGTTATAAAGAAAGTATCATGATAGATGTTAACTAGACGTATTGTGGTGAGCATTTTGCAGTGTACACAAATACTGAATATTATGTTCTACAGCTGAAACTATTATTCAATTATACCTTAGTTTAAAAAATCAGTGAATAAATAAATATCGGAAAACAGACAAGTCATCCATGCAGAAGTACTCCAAATGATTTATGTAGATACTCCTGTCTCAGGAGGTAGAACACAACTCCCCACTTCTTAAGTGTGGGCTGCATACAATGACCTTCTTCAAAAGAATTATGTATGAAAATAGAGAGAAAGAGTAATTTTACAGAAGAAAACCCCGACAACACTACATTAGGCAGATGGTTAAATTCACCAACAACAGTGATTAGTCAAGCTGCTAATATGTAACCTTGAAAAGACGTGATAAAAATGACATTTTACCTCTGTGGTCTTCCTCCCATAAAGTCCATAATTCTAGTCTAATTATGAGGAAAAAATCAGAAAATTTCCATTTAGTGAACAGCTGTAACATGGCTGACCAATACACTTCAAACTGTCAAGATCTTCAAAAATAGGAAAGTCTGAGAAACTATGAGTCAAGAGGAGCCCAAGGAGACATGTCAACTAAATGCAATGAGACACTGGAAGGAAAAAGGAAATTATTCAATAAATAAAAAATCTGAATATAGTATAGATTTTAGTTAATAATATTTCAATATTAGTTCATTAATTGTTACAAATGTACCATACTAATACAATGTTAATACTAGAGGAAACTAAGCATGGGAAATATAGAAACTCTCTGCACTATCTTTTCAATATTTTTATAAATTTGAAATGAAAGTGCTTATTTAGAAAATCTACAGGGCATCTAGAACTAAACCTTGAAAAAAGTTTTTCTTGGAAAAAATCCACAAAATGTGAATAAAGGTATCTAAAAGAAAATCTGAATAAATAGATATTCTGTGCACAGTTGTTCACCGCCATTTATGAATCATTTGTCTGGAAATTGACCTATAAAATATAATTTCAAAAAAAAATCTGAAACAGAATTTTAAGAGACTTAGACATACTGATTTTAAATTAAATGTCGTTAAGTTTGGATTCAAGATCATCCAAATTTTTTCTGATTAAAAAGAACAATATGTAGGTGTATATCATACTGAATATCTAGAATTGTATAAATTTGTAAAATCATAAGGTGTTCATTTGGAGATAGAAGAATAAATTGATGGAACAGAATACTGAGAAGATTTAGACTCAAATATACATGGAACTTGGTAGATACAAAGGTAGCATTTCAAATCAAAGGCAAGGTAAACAAGTATTCAAAAATAGTTTTAAGACCATTTCCATACTTAATTCCATACATAATAATAATTTCCACATATATTTAAAAAATAGGTTTGTAAAATACATTGTAAAATTATTCAGAAGAAAAAAGCCTTCTGTATATTAATGAATCACAAAGTCAAACAACAGAATTGGAGAAGATATTTATAGTACATAAAGTAGACAAATTATAAATACACAGAATACATTTGATTATTTAATACAAAATGCAATCTAATTAAAAATGAAGTGAAATGATACGATATCAAGGATTAATTCGAAATGTCTGGACATGAAAGAGGATATAGGCAGGGTTATAGATGAAACAAGATTGCTTATTAGTTAAGTTAGGTGATCAGTATATGGAGAGGATATATCAATGTTATTTTTTCTACTTCCCCATTACTATTTGTTAGCTCCCCAAAAGACCACCAATAAACCTGTTGATTTACTAAGGTGAATCAACAAAGCTAACTTACAAAGCTAACTTTACAAAACTAACTTTACAAAGCTAATTTTATCAGACTTATTATAGTAAGGAGGAACATCTCAACAGGGTCATAGTAGTGACTCAGAATGAGGATAGCAAGAAAGGGTATTTATCAGTTTTAGAGTTTGGGCTCAAGTAATTTAAGGTGGTTCTTTTAAGGTACAGAACTACTTGGTTTTGAGAAAAGGTTTGTGACATAATTGTGGTGGACAGTGGCCTTGAGGTGCGTCATGATAAATGAACTATTGTTTGACAAGTTCTTGTTTACTCAGATGAATAGTCTAATATCTTGTAAGGAAACCATTTGTCCAGATGAAGACATTTGTTGCCTGGAACTATTGGTGTGCAACAATTTCCTGAAGCAAGTAGCAAAAATACTTCTTGGGCAAGAATTTTCTGGAACAAATCATGCTGACACAAGTGACCTCAGTTCTTGGTCATGATATTTAAGCTATATATATGTTTGCCATAAGAACACTGGTTTCTTTTTTAAAAAAAAATAAGCAGTTTACAGAAGAATAAACACAAAAGGCCAACAAACATATGAAGAAACAACCACCTTCTTTACTTATCAAGGAAAATTATCTATATATTATTTAATACCAATGAAATTAGATAAAAGTAAAAATTCTGATACTGTCAAGATTTAACAAGGACAAAAATAGCTGAACCTCTCATTCACTGTTTGTGGGAGAGAAAAATTATAAAACATTTTACAGAATGACTTTTCAGTATCTGAATGTATCGAGATATAATATTGGCTACTAAGCAATGCTGATTTTAAATATATGCCCACAAGATACCCTTGTTCACATCTATCATAGAAGATATACATGAAAATATCCATGCAGTAGTGTCCTTAATTAAGTGAATGAATAATAAATATTTGCACATTCACACTATTCATACAGTAGTAAATACTAGATTGATGTATGTGAACATGGATATATCTCAAAAATGTAACATCGAGTTAAAAAACCTTCTGGAATAATACATATACTATGACAGCATTGGTATATAATTTTAAAGCAACAATGCAAAGCAATACTTTGCTTATAGATATATAGGTGACAAAAAAACATGTAAAAGAAGGGGAGCACATGTCATATTTGAGATATTTTACCTCTGGGAAAATGAGAGAAGATAATGTGATTGGAAAAGGGAACAAAGAGAAACTTACCATTTTCCATAATGTTCTATGTCTTTTATTTTAAAAAAGTAAAATGAAATCTGAAGCAAAAGCAATAAAATGTTAACATTTTTTTTCACTCTGGCTTGCAGGTACTTGTGTATTGATATTTAATTCTGTGTATTTTCCTGTACTTTTGGAACTTAACAGCTTTCATTATGGGGGAATGAAAAAGTTCATCAAGCTGGGAAAATTGATCAGCACCAGATAAATAAAAGAAGAAACTAGGGCAGATAGTCTATTTTCACCTGTCATTCCCCTGACATTGGCAATTCCAAAGCCAGAATATTGCATATGTGAATACTCTCCTGGTCTTCTAGATAAACTAAAATCCCAAAGAAGCATATAGTAACTCCACAGATGAATTTATTTTCCCATTAATATAAGAATCTATATGAGCATCACTCTCTGTGTGGATCTTTGATGCCCAAATGTTTATATTTTCTTGCAACCAATTTTTTGTTCTTTCAAACCTCCATTGAATTTTGCCAGATAAAAGAAAAAAAAAAGAATACAAGAACCCAAAATAATGTCTTTATCTTTGCTTTACCTAGGCCAATATCCCATATTATTGAATATGGAGTAAATTCCAACCAAGAGGAAATGTATCCAGGTCATTTATATTAGCCAGAGGAAATAAAAAATATGGTGGTTGGGGAAGAGAGAGAGATAGGGAGGAGGGACAAGGTGGGAAGAGAGAGAGAGAGAGAGAGAGAGAGAGAGAGAGAGAGAGAGAGAGACTTCCCAGGTTCCATCCTTCTGAAAAGTTAGCCAAATAGCTAACTTTATACTTAGTTGGGAGAAAGGCAGAAGACTTTTGGACAGCTACTAGAGGCCAAGAAATTCAGATGAAAATGCTTGAAGAGATGACATCATTGAGAGAAGAGAAAGATGGCCATCATTCACTGAGCTGCAAGATGGCAAAAATGAGAGAGTTTAGAAGTAAACATAAGTCTGCAACTCAAGATACTGATAATGGGGGACAACTCTGGTTTGGGGGATCATAAGCATATTGAGAGTTGTTAAAGGCATGGGAGGAAATGGAATCTATTAATTGGAAAGAGAGAAGGAACAGAGAATAACTAATCCACAAAGGAAGCCAAAGAGAATAGCCAAAGAGCTATCATGGAATTAGTTTAGGGTCTGGTAAAAATCAAGAAATAAAATGCTTTGTACTATAGAACTGACTGCCTTGAAATATGATGAAACTTGAAATGATCCCGTTGCACTGAACATTTCAGAGGTCCAGGGGAAAAGTGAGAGCAAAGCTAATGGAAATAGAGCAATGAATGTCTTTACAGCAGTATCAGGAGTAAAAGGGAAGATAGGAAATGCTTGTGTGTCATGTCTATTTGATACTCCAGGGAATTAAAGGTAGTACTCAATATGACATAGGACGAATAAGAATTAAGTTAAACCTTGACATCTTGCTGCTAAACTCTAAAAAAAAGCGTACATTTTGAAAACTGAATAACATTTTTTGTTAAAAAAAATACTGTACATTGAATTTATTCATTTATACATTTGAAATCAGCTATTAATTTGTAAAAGCAAAAGTCAGAACGTGTGACCTCTTTTTTGGACTCCATTATTATTTAAGTTTAGTTATCCTGATTTTAGTTATTTTATAGTACATGTTTCATTTTATTGAGACATAATTAAAATGCACAGTTGTGAGTTTGGACAATTGCGTAGTCACAGCTCCTACACTCAAATTAGGATTGTGAGCAGTTCCTTCACTCAAGGAAATTCCAACCCCTTCCTCACTCTCAGTGCCAAAGGTAGCATTACAAATCAAAGGCAAAGGAAGCAAGTATTCAAAAATAGTTTTAGGACCATTCATTTCCCTATGGAAAAATATTAAGTTACTTAATTCCATACATATTATTCAGCCATTAAAAAAAATGAAATCCTACCATTTGCAATGACATGGATGGATCTAGAGGTTATTATGCTGAGCAAAATAAGTCAGACAGAGAAAGGTAGATACTATATGAGCTCACTTATCTGAGGTATCTAAGGAACAAAAAGAACTAGGAAGCATTTTGACTTTATATATTTGGTGTGAGAGTATGTCAAGGTCAATTTTTGCTGACAGTGTCAATAGTTATTAAACAATTTAAGGAAAACACTGCCACTTCTGCCTCATATTTCCTTCTATTATTATCAGAACCCATTTGTTCATTTATGTATGGATCTTTTCTTAAACCATTTATTCTGTTTTACTGATCCGCATGTCTGTCACCAATACCACACTGTCATAGTTACTATGGCTTTATAGTAAATATTAAAATTGCATAGTATGATTCTTTTGATGTTATTTTTCTTTTTTAAAATTGTTTTGGATATTCTAGGTCCTTTTCATTTCCACGTTCACTGATTTAATTTTAGTATTAGCTTGTCAATTCCTTTCAAAATGTCCTACTGGGATTTTGATTAGTATTACATTAAATCTACATATTAGTTTGGAGAGAATTGACACTTTAGCAATATTGAGCCTTCCAAACCATTAACAAAGTATAATTTCCCACTTATTTAGTACTTTTTTGACTTCTTTTATCATTTTTTTGTAATGTTCAACATACAGGACTTGCACGTATTTTAATAGCTTTATATCTAACTCTTTTATGTGTTTGGTACTATTATAAATTTTTAATTTTTATTTCAAGCTGTTTATTGCTAGTATATAGAAACTTAATTGGTTCTTTTAATATGATTTTTGTATCCATAAACCTTGCTCAAGTCACTTATTAGTTCTAATAGCCTTTTTGCAGAATCTTTAGGGTTTTCTATGTAAGCAATCACATAACCTATAAATAGAATTCTATTACTTCCTTTATAATCTAGATGTCTTATATTTATTCCTTTTGCCTTTTCACACTAGCTAGGACCTCCAATACGAAGCTGATTAGGGCTGGTGAGGGCAGACACCCTTGGTTATTTCTCTGAAATTAGGAGAAAACCCTTGGTCTTTGACAATTAAGTGTGTTGTTGGCTAAGGAGTTTTGGTAAATTATCAGGCTGAAGAGATTTCCTTCTGCTCCTAGTTTTCTGAGAGTTTTATTATAAGTGGATTTTTTTTTTTTTTTTTAGTTTTCAGGTGCTTTTTCTGCACCAATTGAGAAGATCATACAGTTTTTCCCTTTTAATATGTTGAAATGGAGAATTACATCACCTAATTTTTAAATCTTATACCAATCTGAAATAATGGGATAAAACTGATTTGATCATTGTATTATCCTTTTCATACATTGCTGGATTTGATTTGCTAAATTTTGTTGAGAATTTTTGCTTGTGTAATCACGAGGCATATTAATCTGCCCTTTATTTTCTTGTATTGGCTTCATCTGTTTATATTTTCAGGATAATGCTGGTCTTATACTGAACTGGGAAATGTTCCTTGCTTTTCTATTTTCTGGAAATTAGCAGTTCATAAGAAATGTATTAAGAGTTTTAAATAACTATAATAATCTACACAAATATTGTTACTCTGAATTCTTTAAAAAGTATTTCCAAACAAAAGTGACCGTATATATGCCATGATCAAGATTAAAGAATAACCAATTATTTTAAGTTAGAGAATATTAAGTTAATTTTATGTAAATGTATATATGAAATTTACATAAATGTATACAAGCATACTATAACATTGAGAAAATTCACAATATTAAAAAAACAAGCATAATTTAAAGAGAAGCTGTAAAAATGACTTTGTATACTGATGTAGAAGAGTAAAAAAAAAAAGCGGAAGTCTGTCTCTGAACCACAGATTTACAATAACTGGTACATTTATCGGTCACATGCAAACCTATTCTATGTTAACTGAGTTATGCAGAAAATGTATATATATATATGTGTGTGTGTGTTTGTGTGTTTGTGTGTTTGTGTGTGTATGTGTATGTGTGTGTGTAATACTTGTTTCACATATCTCAGACATAGTACATGTTAGAGATAGATAGACAACGATATCCTTATTTCAAATGAACAAGCCAACAAATGTGATTAATACAAACTCATTAGTGTATTTTTATTACCCTGAGTGCTATAATGTTTCTAACGTGTAAGTAATGGCCACTTATATATTAGAGGCATTATGTTGCTTATTGGTTTCAGTTTCTTTCAGAAAGAAACTTTTTAACCTGGGAGAAAACTAGCAATGTTTAAAAAACATAAATATGTTATTCTTTAGAGAATATTTTTACAGAAGTGATTTCATTTCTGGTGTTATTTTTTTTTTATAGTCGGTGTTCTTTGTTGTGGTTGTTACTTCTGTTGGCTCAGTAGGAGTCTGGATCAAGCTAAACTGGTATGTAAAAGAGGCAAGAGAGGAAGCAAAGTAACAAGGCATGAAAGTGAAACTAGATTTCTTAAATAACATTAAGCCTTCACTGAATGTCAAATATGTATATGTTTGAAACATTAGTAAAACTTAATCAGTGTTTCTTTGATATGGATATTTAGAAGAAAATATCTAATAATATCTATAGCTTAGAAAGTGTCCTCAGCAAGAATAATCTTAAAATGTATGCCCATGTCTTTCAGGCCCAGCCCCACATCTGGCATGTAGTAGGTGCTCAATAAACATTATTTCTTCTAGGGACTAATACATGATTTAAAGAATACGTGTTCATGAATATTAGCTTCGACATAATTTCCAAGAAGAGCCTTCTTTTAAACCTTTATAGCTAAACTATAGAGACATATCAATAAAAGTATATAGGTGCATAAAGAGTAAACCAGTTTAATCCAATCAATTTTTACACCAAAAGTTATCATTGTTCTTTCTTCTAGGGGTATCATATCCCATTCCTTGCTAATTTTCTTCTTTATTTTTCTAATCTGATGAATAAATTTCCATTTTTATTAGGTCTAATAGATAGCTGATCTAATTTGGAGCTTATAAATTATACAGTTATATGTGAATTGATTATAGCACATAACTCTAATAGACTGGCAATCTTTTCAGAGATTAAAAGTGCTGCTTAGCCCCTTTTTATGGATGATTAATTTTCAGTGGTTATCAACTCTCAAACTGAAAATTAAGCAATACATATTTGCTTTGTGGATGACCAGTTTTATTAAAGTAGTAGAGTTGATGCAATTAATTATCAATACCCTATGAAGAGAAGCCAAAATTAAAATGGCTTAACAGAAGCAGGGAAGGTATCTATTGTCAGTGGTAAAACTCAGTTACTGTTGTAAAGAAATAGTGCCAGGTTGTTCTTGATTTGGGCAACAATCTGGGAACCAGATATGAAATATTTCTAGATTTCTTCGTTTTATAGGTTTTAAGAAAAATTGGTTCATGTAGAGTAACTTGAAGATGATCAATGTTTCAACTGATTCAACAGAAATCTTTCTATCCCTGTTGGTGCACAGAGGCTGCTGCTCTCTCTGGTGCTGACCACACTCAAAACTAGATAACATTGTCCAGTGAAGTCCACAAACTTAGCCCTTAACCTTGTCTGAACACCATTTCTGAACACAGTAATTCAACTAGTGCTCTGAGAACTAAGAGCGGGTACTTGGCCTTTCATTCTTGATCCTTGAAATTCTGGGAATTTGAGAGTCTGTGACAGTGTCCCTCTCAGAGAAGCCACATCGCTGCAGATTGGACTCCCCAGGGGTGGCTTCTCAGATGGGGGATGAAACTGACTCAGGAAGGTCATCTCTGAAGATTTCCTTATGCAGTAAGAAACTCTTCTGCCATGTGATCATTAATAATGCCATTAATTAAAGTTGCAAATAAAATATAAGGTCTGCTATTTTGTGTGTGTAGATGATTTGCAGTCTCAGTGTTGATGTTATTGATCGCTCATATTTTATCTATCTGTATAACTGTATATATCTGTATAACTATCTTATTGGACATTTGTGATAGCTAACCTAGTATATGACCTCATCACTGCCTAATAATGTCTTAAATCTTTGAGTCCAAAATTAATTAATATTTATCTTTTTAAAAAATAATGAACATGTTTTTATTTATCTCATAATTTATAAAATGTAAAGATTCTATAATCCATCCATAGCCTTTACTTCCTGGTAACTTCACTGGGTCTCAATTCCCTTTTAAACAACATACTCTTGTTCTAGAAGTTCCTGAACTTTTAATCCTTCTTCATGTCTAGATAACATCCAACGACAAATACCATAGGAGTGAGTATATAATCCCAGTGGTTACATACATGGTCTAAAGTAAGTTCATCACGGTTGCTTGGCCCCCAGTGCCAACAATGACCTGAGAGCCAAAAGTGGCAGTAAGCTCAGCCTCTTAAATTAATTTAAAACAGAAGAATCCTTAAATTGTAAGAACATATAAACGTTTATATTGTCAAATGAGAAAACAGAGATGTAGCTATTTAAATATAGTTGATTAAAAAAACAATAAACGTGAAAAAACTGCAGATGGAGAAACTGAAATTATCCTGGAGGAAAGGATATGCATTTGGATTTTATAGAGAGAATACTCCTATTTGCATAAGCCATAAACATTAGAATGACAGGTATTAGCCAACCTGAGTGGTGAAATGTTTTGTGGGTAGGGGGATTGAGGTTTATGTTAGGAAGATTTCTATCTTTTACTGAAAAATATCACATAAATAAAGAAAGATTCTCTGAGGGGAAAAAATACACAATCAAAAACAAAACAAAACAAAACAATTCACACAGGGCACATGTGTGAATAGGGAGTGGGGGTGGGTAGAGAGATAATAGACTCAGTCCTTTACTTCTGGTGCCATTTCATTTCTGATAAGAGTTTGTCACTTATTGTCCAGACTCATATATCACAAAAGATGTTTCTAGTGAGCCTCACCTCCCAGGTGATTCTCTTTCTAGGTATACGCAGAGATATTCCACTTCAATTAGAAATGTCCTTAAGCCTCACAACAGCATAAAATTTAGAGAAATTCTACAAGAACCATTGAGATTACACATTCTGCATGCATAAACATTTTACTAACCACTTATCAAGTCTGTGCAAAATTACCAAAGAATTAATGAATTCTAGCAAACATTTAGCTCTACCATTTGTCATTTTACTTCAGCATCGTAACACAAGCTCTGTTTTAACCAAGATGTTGCTTTTCACTTAGATTGTGAATGCTTTTATTTTTTAAATCTTTTTGTTAAATTCGTTGGGGTGACATTGGTTAATAAAATTATATAGGTTTCAAGTGTATAATTCAATAATATATCATCTGTATATAGCATTGTGTGTTTACCACTCAAAGTTAAATCTCCTTCCATCACCATATATTTGACCCCCTTTACCCTTATCTACCTCCCCCCACCCACTACCCTCTTTCCCTCTGGTAACCACTAAACTGTCATCTGTGTCTATGAGTTTTTGTTTGTCTGTCTTGTTCACTTGCTGCTTTCAATTTTATATCACACATTTGAGTGTGAATAGTTTTACTGTAGTTTTGTTTTTTACTTTAAAGATGTTTTCTTTAAAAATATAAGTACCGTACCAAAGGATCCCTTAAATTCACATTTAATTAACTAAACAGTTCTAGTGACTACTCATATACAGAGGGCTTTTAACCAGCAGGTACATTGAACAAAAGTTACTAAAATTTGTCACTGTTGCACAGCATGAGTGTTTCAAATACTTGTTTAGATTTAAAACACTTCAGCAAAAGAAGTACAGGACCAAGAGATCCTGAGATCTAGACTTTACTCTCTGGTTTGTTGCTAATTAGTTGTGAAAACTTAGCCCTGTTACTCAAATTTTTGAAGTCTCATTTCTAGAAAGAAATAAAGTAAGATCGAAAGGAATTTAGAAAGAAATTCTAAAATTCTATGAAGGGTTTGAGATACTATTTTACTCCAAGCTATAAGTTACTTTGCCACTGTTTCATCGATGGGGGAGGATATGAGATTCTTGGGTCAGAGATGAGAGGCAATTTATTACTCACAGCAAGCAATAGCAGCAGCCAGAGTATCAGAGTGTGTGTGTGTGTGTGTGTGTGTGTGTGTGTGTGTGTGTGTGTGTCTGTGTGTGTGTGTGTCTGTGTGTGTCTGCTCGTTATCTAAACTCCTATTTTCTAGGACAACAGAAAGAGGGCTAAATGAGACCTGCATACCCTGTGGGTTGTGTTATAGGAAACCCAAATATTTTCTAATGGGCAGTAAGCTAACCTGCCCTTTGTTCTGGAGGGAAGCCCTGTCTCCATCTTCCCAGCTTTTTCAGAATTCAAACATTCAAGAAAATATAGTCCAAAATTATAAACGATTTTGGTCCTGTCTTACAAGACATGCAGAAGAAAGATGAGAAGACCCAGAGAAATATTTCTCAATAATATTCACTCCTCTTTTCTATGTCATCTTAGCATCTGGTGAATTTCCCCATGAATATAGCATTGCCAGCCACTCTAAATAATCTGACTGACAGAACATGCAGCCAAATTCTTCAGTTTAACTTATGCAGCATATAATTAAAGCTACCATCAAAGGGATTCCAGACCCTAGGATGAGGCCAACGTGCAATGTTCACCTAGGGTCCTATATCCACGGAGAACTGTGTCTAACACTGCGTGGATGTGCCCTACTGTTAATATTTATAATGTGTCAGATTTTTAGAATAGAAATCAGTTCTTTGAACAATAAATTAATTCCCAGTATCCATTTTTTCTTAGAAAAACTAGAGATGTTAAATGATGTTTTGTATAAAGTCTTCCTTTTACAGATAAGAAAAATGAGACATTGGCAGAAGAAATATTATTTGCTCATGGTTGAAAAACAAAGTATTAATCCAGGTCTCTTAGTTCTCTGTCTACTTAGTGGTTAAAAATGTCTATCAGCTAGAAGCAAAGTAGTGCTCCCTGTCACACTGACTAATATTGTGCCTGGGGAACCCAGAAGATGTGCCAACACACCTCGTCCACATGACCAATTAGCAAACATTTACCATCAAACCATATGTTACCAGATAACTCACAAAGATGTTGTGATTAAATTCCATTGCATAAAGATAGAGATGAAGAGATACGGAAAGACAAGAGATCTCAGCTAATGCAAAACCAAGAAAAGGCAAACACAAGAAACTCAGGAATTGTGAAGCCAAGTCAGAGCTGGTTGAGGGGGCACTGGTGTGAAGCAGAGGACAAGCAGTGCTGACTGGGTGGGGGAGAGAGCAAGACCAGATGAGGGAGTGAGGCAGCATTATGGAAGTCAGAGAGATTGCTTATTCCTGGAAAGATGGCAACCAGTAACCCTTACTTATCTTGACCCAACCTAGCCTTCAGGCAAAGCCATGCTTGGGTTTGGGTACAAAAGAGGGCTCAGTTACAGTGTGTGTGTGTGTGTGCATATGCGCTAAGCCATGGTAAAATAAACATTATTTGGGGTACAAGTGAATTATAAATCAATATAAAATATATTGATATATTTTGTCTATTGTTATAATTCCAGCCAGATCCTAGCAAACTCCCTACTTACTGATATATATTATATATAATATTACTGTATAGTATATGCCTTATATATTTTATATATTATATATTATATGCAAAGTATATACTTTATAAATATAATAGTATATATCTATTACCTATAATATACCTAACAATGTCAGTCTATAAGAGATAGAAGACAGAGACTCAGTACGTGTAGTAATTAAGAGCAGAGCTACAGATTCAAATCCTAACAGCCCCATCAATTAAAGACGTGACCTTGAATAAGTTACTCAATGTTCCATATTCAGTTGTTTCTCCTCTTTTTTCTTCTTTTCTAGTATATACAGAGTTTTGCTGAGGTTAAAATGAACTAACATATGTAAAGTGCTTACCACAGTACCTGGCACATGATAAGACTTCTGTAAGTATAGATATTATTACTACAGAAGGTAGGAGAGATGAATTGCTAAATGCTGATCAGAATAGTTTAGAGTCTATTATTTTTCCCCTCAAAAGTCTTCCTGTGTTTCTACAATTTGCTTTTGAAACCCCAAGATCCAAACATACCAGGCTCTTTATTTATCTCTGAATGTGCCTTATAGTCACACATACCTGTGTGTGCGTGTGTGCACATGCACATACTTGAAAGTCCCTATAATTAATTCATTCCATGATCAAGAAGAAACTCATATGATGATTTCAAAATTTTCTGAAAGTCACATGTTAAATAAAATTCAACATCTATTCATAATTTTTTTTAAAAAAACTTGTACCTACAGAATGAGATAAAATATTAGTAAATCTTATGTCTTAAAAAAAGTTAATATCCAAAAAGATGTAATTAACTCAGACAATTCAAAATTTTAAAAAAAAGGCAGAGAAATTGAATAGACATGTTTCCAAAGAAAATGTACAAAAAGGCAACAGGTACATGAAATGATGCTCAACATCAGTAATCATCAGGAAAATACAAATCAAAACTGCAGTGAGATATCACTTCATACCAGTTAGTATAGCTGTCATCGAAAATGCAGGTGATACCAAGTGCTAGCAAGGATGTGGAGCAAGGAGAATCTCTGTGCACCGTTAGCAGAAATGAAAATGGGTGCAGCCACCATGAAAAACCATGGAGCTCCTACAGAGGCTTCTTAAAAACCTAGTATAGACCACCATATGGTCCAGCAACCCCACTTCTGGGTATTTACATAAGGGAACTAAAAAAAGTAACCTGAAAAGATAATTGCACACGCATTTTTATTTCAGCATTATTTATGGCAACCAAAACATGGGAACGACCTAAATGTGCAGATGAATGGATAAAGAAAACGTGATAGTAGATATATTTGTGATATTTATATACATTAAATATACCTGCCCCCTGTAACAATATAGATGGATCTTGAGGGCTTGATGCTAAATAAGTCAGATAAAGACAAATACTGTATAGTCTCACATGTGGAATCTGAAACAATGGCACTCACAGAAAAAGATCTGTGCTTGCCAAGGGTGTGGATGGGGAAACGGGTAGGGTGCTCAAAAGATACAGACTTACAGTTATAAGATAAAAAAAAATCTGGGATGGAATGTACAGCATGTTGTTTTATTAAACATGCTATATAGTTAACAGGATTGTATTGTGTGTTCGAAAGTTGTTACCAGAGTAGATTTTAAAAGTTCTCATCACAAGAAAAAAATGTAACTGTGTTAGGTGACGGATGTTAACTAAATTTATGGTGATAATCACTTCAGAATATATACATATATCAAAACATTATATTATATATCTTAAACTAATACAATGTTAATGTCAATTGTGTCTCAATACAACTGTAAAAAAAACTTATAGCAACTAAGAATATAGGAAAAAATATGGTGTGATATAGTAGTATCTCTGGGGAAAAAAAGCCTACAGCAATAGCTTAAATACTTTCCTCTAAAATTGGGGAAAAGCCAAGGAAGCCAACTATCTTTGTTTCTACTCAATATTGTGCTGGAGGCCTTATCCAGAGCAATGGGCAAGAAAATATAATAGATATAAAATTTGGAAAGAAAGTAATAAAAACAATCATTAATTTGCAGGTAACAAAGAATATAAAATAACCTAGTCAAACTATTAGAAAGAAGAGTTGAATCTGACAAGCTCACTTATTAAAGTTATTTTATAAAACCAGTTCTTTCTACAAAACAGAACGACTAAATAGAAATAAAATACTTCAAATGCCATCATTTACAAAGCCAATTCTTTAAATAGAACATAAAAAGCACTAATACATAAAAGAAAGGATTTAATTACTTTAAAATCAAGAACATCTCCGCATTAAAAGGCACAAACCATGGGTTGAGAAAAGATATTTGCAATGCATATATTAAATAAGGACTCTAGATTATATGAATAATTTCTACAAATCAATAAGATAAGAATAGACAACACATTAGAAATGTGGGCAAAAGCCTCAAAAGGCATTTCTCTCTCTCTCACACACACACACACAATCCAAATGGCCCAATAAACATGTGAGAAGATGCTTCACCTTATTAATCATCAGATAACTGCAAATTAATACCACAATTAGATGCCGCTATGCAAAATCATAATGGCTACAGTTTTAAAAACCTAAAAATACCAAGGGCTGAAGAGGATATGAAGCAACTGAGACTCTCACTTAATGCTGGAGGAAATGTAAGTCTGTAAATTACTTCGGAGAATGTTTTGATAGCATTAACTAGAGTCCAGCATAAATGTATCTTATGACACGGTAATCCTGTTCCTAGGTGTATTCTCAACAGAAATGTGTACATTTGGGCACTAATAGACATATGACAGAATATAGCAGCACTATTTCTAATAGTTAAGTACAGAGAACAACCCACATTCCCATCAGCAGCAGAACAGATGAGTTGTGGTGGATTTATAACATTGAAAAGCATACAATAATAATAAACAACTGTGAGGCAGCAACATGGGTGAATTGCAAAAACAATGTTGAGAGCAAGAAGACAATTACAGAGTAACATACTGCATTATACCATTTCTGTAACTTCAAACAACAGCAGAAATTAACTGATGGGGATATAAAATAGTAGTTTACTTTGAAGAGAGTAACGTCTGGAAGGGGACACATAAAAAGCTTCCAGGTGGCCCACAATATTCTATTTTTTGATTTGGGTGATGTTCACTTTTTGAAAAGTCTTTGAGCTGTATATTTATGATATGTATACCATTCTTCATATATCTTATTTTTTAATAAAGTTTAAATGTATATGTATGTGTATGTGTGTATGTGTGTGTGTGTGTGTGTGTGTGTGTGTGTAGATGAAAGAGAAGAGGAAGACACAGAGAGATTAACAGATTTAGCTATGTTGAACCAGGTTTTATAAATGTACTGAGTGTGAAAGAAGGATAATTCACCAGCACCATATGCCATTCCTCCAAGATATGTAATCCATCATGTCTGAAAGAACTCATAATTAAAATAATTCCAGAATTACGTGGAGATTGTTGTGAAGTCTAGAATCACCGTTAGTACAATAAGACCTTTTTTATTAAACAGCTATGGAAGTACTTTGGGATCAGTTGTTAAATAATTTCATAGATATAAACACGTTGAACCAAAGCTTGCTGAAAAAAGAAAAAAAAACTAGTTTTAATAATAAACACTATCCTATCTCAAATAGATTGAAAATTCCATTGGAAAGTAATATCTTTTTTCCCCCAAACACACACAGACACAGAGTTGGTGTCAGCCCCATGGAGACCCAGAGGGCAAGGAGAGGTGGAAGGAGCAAACCACTCAGATTGGTAGATGACGTACTTAATAAGTAAGGAAACTTCTACACGTGGCTCATCTTAAGCTGCCACAAAAGGAATAGATCTTCACGACTGCCTGCCAGAAGTCTAAGCTCATAGAAGGGCCTCGACTGGGCTCCGTCATGTATTCAGTCCGACCATCCAAACACCTTCCTCTCGCCAGGCTTTGGCCCACTATGCGAAAGGTGCACAGAACACACATTTCAAGGACCAGGGAAGAGGAGCCTCCAACGGCCCAGGTCCAGCTCTCAGAGCAATGACATCCCCAAACTTGCCACCCCTTGTAACCAGCCCTGACAGTCTGACACGTCCGCCTTTTACAAAATGTGTCCTTAGCGGTCAGAAAAAGGGTTTAATCAGCACAAAGGCAGATCGTTGGGCAGCTATCTCGCCACTCTGGAGGCAGAAACCACAGTGACGACAGGCGCATGTGAGAGAAAACATGTGATTTAATAAAGATGATATATCAGCAGACTCATCAGGTATGAACACATAACATCCTGTTTGGATAATGGCCCTGGTACCTCCTTGCGAGGCAGCGATAATGTCTAAGGTCATCCTGTTTTGGAGGATAGCTTTCCTCATTAGAGACATTTCAGTGCTCAGTGTGGACAGGCTCTGCTGGCTATCATTTAAGCCTTGCTGGGTGAATTCAGTAAGAGCCTCTGTGTGTGCTATAACTTCCTTCACACCAATGGAGGGAACAAAGACAGTGGCCAAATGATCATTCCAGAGGAAAATAGATTGTGCCCACCTGACCTTGAGAAGGAGGAGGCTGGTGGCTTCAGGAACTTGACCTCATTGTTTATACCATATACACTGGCTAGAGGAGGCAGCAGTGCCAGGTGTGAGGAGATGGACTAGGGCAGGATATGCCAGACCAGAACCCCCCTTTCCTCCCCTCTCTTAATGGCGTGTGTTTCTTTTGAAGTACAGTGTGCTTCAATAGGTCCAGCTTGCACCAAAACAATAGGATCCCAGTGGAGAGTGAGTAGTTCTCCCTTACCCAGGATTGAGAAGTGATTCGTTCATCCTGATGGGACATCTCATTGCAAATGCCAGTAGCTCATGCCTTTTCCAGGCATGATGGGGCTTGCTGTGGTCAGCAGCATAGCACAACGATCCACAGTGAGAGTTGGGGCAATGGCTGTCTCCCGTGTCATTTACATATTTATGGTGTTGGGCATGTCTGCAGAGGCATCCAGTCTGGCATATGGGGCAACCAGCCCTCCTGGTTGATCATCCAAATGTATTAAAGCCTGAGACAGTAGTTTAGTCCACTTAGGCAAGCTGGTTTTACTCTTAGTAATTTAACCTGCTGTCTTACTATTTCATTCTCTTCTTCTGTCAACCTCACTGTTTGTGGGTTATAGGGGAGATGGAAACTTCATTTGTCTAGTTCCTTTGTCTAGTCTGGCATATCATGACCTTTGAAACGTGACTCCTGATCACCATTTGATGAGGGTATCTGTACTTGGTGCTTAACTTCTTTAATCTCCTGATGGTGGCAGCCTTGTTTGCTTGGCCATAGGGGAAGGTTTGGGTTAGACAAGATGACATGCCCACACAAAGCAGACATACTCAGAACCCTCATGCAGAGAGAGGGGGCCAATCTAACCAATTTTCACTGTTGAGAACTCCAATGGATGGCCCCAGACTCCTTTGGTAGTTGCCTTGGGCATTGTTTAGAGCACAGGAGATGAGCCATTATGTTGCATGAACCAAGTCACTGTATTTCAAAGGCAATCCAGCATCCTTGGCAATATGGCATTATACCTGGTCACTATGGTAGCCGCCTTTTTTATGCACCCAATCTGTTCTACTTACTGCAGGGTCAGTTGTTAGGGTTTATACCTCATCTGGGGTATAAGCTTCCTTATGAGCTAGAATGTGGAAAACAGTGAGGGCGGCCCCAGCCTCTTTAAGGTAAACTCAAATGTCTTTCCACACTTCCTGACCCCACAAGGCCTTACTCATGATCCCTAGTCCTTTGACTTCCCATTGTCCAAGTCATAGGGTTAATCCCTTGAGAACAGCTCACTGTCAAGGAGAGATCAAGGAAACAGGCAGGCAATCCAGGTTGATAGGAGGCAGATTTAGTAAGCAAGGGAGCTTACTTCACGTATGATGCTTGCCTTGGACAGCTGCAAGATAAGTAGCTCTCCACATGTGCCCACCAGGATCTTAAAAGTTTATATCGAGGCCTTAACTGGTCAGTCACATATTCAGTTCAGATGATCTTAACAACACCTTACTCTCTCAAGGCTACATCCTTGAAACAGCTGCTGATATGGGAATAGGACAAAGAATATATATATTCAAAGAGGATGAGGAGCCTCTGATGGCTCAGGCTCACTTTTCTGGTCAACCAGCAGTCACACCCTCTTGATGACCTCCTCTGACAGTCCAACACACACACACACACACACACACACACACACACACACACACACACTTGCCCTTCTTACAGTGGGAATGACGGAGTGCAGAGGAGCCAAACAGTTCATTGGTTCATTGCATATCCAGGCAGGGCCTTGGGTAGTATGCATGGGGTAAGTGTGGGCACAACTACACTATCAGAGCTCCAAGGTCACTTCTTTGATCTCCAACCTTGAATCCAGACACATTACCTTATCAGGGAACCTAGAGATGACTAAACTTAAAGGCAGGAGTTAAGTAAAAATCAAAATAAACTGATGTAGAATACTGATGCCATATCATTAATTAACGAAAATGAAAAATCTTGAACAAGTAAGAATGTTCCCATTGTGCACTCCGTGTATACTCTCACTGTCCTAAACTGGAATGTGAGCAGTCAGAATAGGTTTAGACTTGGCAAGAGGAGGGAGTGGCTTAATTTTGATGACAGTGGAGTTGAGCTATGAGCATTTAATGGGTCTATTTCCACGCTGGGACTACGTACAACTGGCTCTGGAAATCAACACTTATGCAAGTGCTTTCCCCTTGAAGTGATGAGAGGGGGACACAGATAACCCAGGCTCTCATGAGAAGTTTCTAAACTTCACACAGACCTGTCCCTGTTGGCTCACTCCACCTCCTTCAGACATAATGATACTGTTAGCCAAGCCTGTTTACTCATTTTATGAGTCAAATCCTCTAAACAGATCTTCAAGCCCTAGAACTATTTTCACCTAATAGTCTATGAACTAATTCATCTCAAGAATCTGTCAGAAAGGAGAAATATAATGCAGAGGGGGGAAAATCTATATTCGATACATTATGTTCATTAATCTGTATGAAAATAGAAGTTTCTTAAGACTGCTTATTGGATATCTAGTGTAAAAATAATGCAAAGGTGCACATCCACTAAAACCATTCTCAGAGCAGGAGATAAATAATCTATACTTGCTGAAAATGGGTCTTTTGCCAAAACTTGAAGACTTCAGAGCTCCTGGGAGGAGTCCTTGCATTGACACCGCTGGGAGTCTGATTGGTGTCGGGAGACACTAACCTGACACTTTAGACAGAGACCTCCTCCTTCCATTCATGGAATCAGTGGACGCATTTTCTCCTATAAATTGATGAGAAGTCAACAGGAATGTTAAACTTAGTTCAAATGATAAGCAGAAATCACTTTTTAAAAACCTGCAGAATAACACAGGAGTTGTCTACATTTCTTCCAGAAAAATAGTCAGTAAATCATGAAATCATTCAATTTATGACCTGCCTAATGCTAAACATTTGAATATTTATGTCATTCACAGTAAATGATTATTTGACATAATGCAATGGACACTTTGTACATTCTAGATGCTGTATTATTATGCAAATGTCACTGGACACAGGGGAACACCTTAGAATAACAATTTACTTTTTATTTAAAATCAAGGCAATGGCTTAAAATCACTCTGGGTGTTTACTACACACCTCCAGGAGGCACCATTTGCACAGACTGAAAGGATTATATAAATACAGCCCCAGGAGTTCTGCAATGTGACACTCTTAAAATACTCTTAATGTAGTGAGAGAAAAAAATTATTTTATAAAGATTGGTATATGGTCTCATTATAAAAATAGAAAAAAAAAGTGCATTTTTATGAATTTCCTGATACCGGCATTACTTTTTCTGACAATCCACTTCAAATACCATGTGACTCCAAATGACATAGGACACTAAGCTAGAAGAGGGTGGCATTGGATCCACATCCTATCTTAGGGTTCCTTTGCTTTCAATTATATTTTCTTACAGATACAATTGTTTTGTGTATTTCTGAAATATTTTTGTTCTCCTTTCTATCCATATTTATAACCTCTATGGCTCTATTTGTATTATTTACGTCTTTTCAAATGTTTTTAATGCTTTACAATTTAACATCACTGAAGAAGGTGTTATTATGCTTTCAGTGCTGCTTCCTAATCATTAATAAAGACATTGCATTTTTTTAAAATCTACCCTGTTAATCTCATTTTTGCAACTTTAAATTATATAAAGCCTAAAATATGAGTAATTTGAAGACATTGCCACATATTATAGTCTTTGCTTATAACTCTTTTAGCTCATTTTCAGTTCTTGAGGCTGAATTATTCTGGTCTGATTTGAATCAATTTTGCCAGTAAAATCTCACTGTTACATCAGTTACTGTAAGAGGAGAATATAGGATGAGCACTATACTTAATCTTCTCTATTCATCTCTGAATTCAGTTATTCTAACAAGAATGCTATTTCGTTGTGTGTGCGTGCATGCGCACGTGCACGTGCACGTGTGTGTGTGTGTGTGTGTGTGTGTGTGTGTGTGTGTGTGTGTGGGTGTGTGGTGTGCACGTGTTGAGGGAGGATAGAGGTGTTGGGGGATAAAGAGTGCTATTTAAAAATACACACAGGAGTTACACTAAATAGGAGATCAGCTAGGCTCAGGGTGCAGGGGTAGGACCCAGCATGGTCTGAGGAGCCAATTGGACTTGACTTTGGAACTCACGACACCATTATCTTAACGTCAGTGCGGTCCCAGAAGTCAAGAGCCTTCCCAAGCAGTGTGCTTCAAGGATCAAGATTTAGCAGAGAGAGAGGTCACTAGAGCCAGAGAAATCCCAAAGATACTGAGCCCTGAGCAGAAGGCTGGGTTTGAGTTGGACGTCATGCAGTGGGTCAGATCGCTTATGGAAAGGGTGAAATAGGGGCATTTTGGGTAAGATCTGAATAATCAAATATACTATTGAGAATAATTTTCTCTTCTGTGGGACTGTGAGATGCTAAGCTCGGTTGGAAAAGGGAGTATATTCTAAAACTGAGACAAATAAATGAAAGAAAGGCTAAGACCAAATTATGAAGAGCTGTAGCTGTCACTCATAATAATATAAGCTGGAAAAGAGGGAAACCTCCCCCCTGCACACCTCCCATGAAGGAGCATGATCAAATGGATGTTTTTAGGAAGGATTGTTTGGTTTCTCTGTCGCAGAGACAGCCTGGAACCAGGAGGGACTGTGGAACATTCTAACAAATGCAGCTTGAAATCGAAACAAATAATCATTACCATTCATTTGGGATTTGTGTCACTTTGCTATGCTCAAAGAGCCCTTTCAAAAATATGAGACAATAATGGAAAAATAGTAGGAAAATTGAAATATATTATGAAAGCATCAGAAACACTCACAGATTTTCAGCACAGTAATGTTATTGCAGTTATACGTATTGATTCCTCATTCAAACACAATTAAGCTTTGAAATCAACTGCATATGGATTCAGACAGCTGAAAATGATATATTTCTTCTGTACTTAATAGATGTCCAAACTGTGTCTAGGAATGATAGAAAAATGGGCGAGCAAATTGTTCTCCTTTAACTTTAGGCTAAATTAACTTTTCGTGGTTTCACTTGTCTTTAGTGTGTACTGTTCTGCATAGTTTTCACAGCATTTTCACACTGTTGATCCCTTGGGAACTTTAAACTACCCCATTTTACAGATCAAAAAATGAAGTCCAAACGTAGCAGATTATTTACCCCACATAACAATTGCTATTTGGTGGCAGAGCGTGGTATTGCTTGGATGTAGGCACCATTGGGCACACAGTGAGCTATTATCAGTCTGGGAGGTAACTGAGCTCAGGGCGAGGCAAATCAAGACAGAGATAAACCTTTAAGAGATTAAGAGTGAGTGCCTGAGCAAGGAAAGGATGATGAGCTAATACAGCTTTGGAAATGGGACAAGATGACTATTCAGAAAATTCAACATACTTTCCAAGCAGTCACGACAGACAAGCTGAAAATTGCACGGCACCAGACATTAGCCTGCACAGTACCAGATCACAGATCACTGAGGCTTCTCCTGCGGTGGTGTGGGTTAGGCCCTGCTTAGCATGTCCAGTTGACAGCCAAAATGACCTATATCCAGTGTGCGTTCTTCCCAAGCCAGTCTTGCGCTGGTGTAGGGCTATGTCCACCCTCTTTCTAACACATCTCTAGGCTTAAAATGGCCTCGATACAAAGTAATTCCTAGGAAAGGCCTGGCCAATCTCTACCACAGTACCGGATCTCAGTATACCCTGTCATGTGCATGTGTGTGCTTGTGTTCAGTGAGCAAGAAAGAAAATAAGTTGATCAGATGGGTAAAGAAATGACTCAAATCTATGAAAAAAAATGTTATCTTTTTAGAAAAAAAAAGTTGGTGTTATTGAAGAATCTAAAAGTGTGTATGGTGAAGTATTTGCATTACACAGACACTCATAAGAAGACCAAAAGAAGAGAATTAAATACTTTAATGTAAACTACTTCAATGAAAAAATCAGTCTTTTTCACTACCTTGAGTGAGGCTACTCAAATACATCACAGGTTCTAGAACCTAAGGGAATCGTAGCTGTTTTCTTCTCCTGCCCCTCTAAAACTGCTTACCCTTGTCACATTCTACACCCATCCTTCTCTCTCTGCCTGGTCGCTATGTACTAGCTAATTCTCAACATTCCTGGATGCTGCTTAGTGGTTTGCATTTGGACTCATGTCTTCAGACTACGAAGCACCTCCATTACTTTCCGGCATCCGGTTTCTGCTCCCAGAACCCCTACAAATGAGTGTGGATGCATACACTGAGCACTGCTCCACTGGAAGCAACTAGACTCACCCAAGATTAAATGCTGAAAGGCGTGTTTTGAGCCGTATATATTTTATACCTGAAAAAATAGAAGGCTGACATCATGGAACTAAGATAACTACTATGGAAGGAGAGGGACAAGGGAATATTTCAGAAGAAAGCCCCCCCCCCCATCAAACAAAAGCCCTCCCCTCATCACCTCATTGGTGCAATTTGGCCATCCGTGTATGTGGGCAATAAATGGTAATTATCTGAATGAGTGTGCATGGATAGTGGGAGTCAATAAGTGTCCACTTCAGTACACCCTGTCAGTTGCAATTTGCATCAGCCCTCCTTCCTCATGACAGGATGATATAGGTTGAGCACTAAGGAGAGGCTCAGGAATATCCAGGCTTGATTAGCTGGTATTTGAATGGAAGATGCTGTGAGCCAAGGGCAAGAGGAACATGAATGGGAGTCGAGAAATCAATCGAGGGACATTTACAACAAGACATGTAGTTAAATGAAAGACACACTTCAGGACAGATGCTTAGGATGGTCTGGCTCAATTCTAGGGAAAGGTAGCCAGGCTTAAAACTAGACTTTAAAAAGGGCAGAAACTAGATCTGCCCATTGGCTTGTGCCTTGTCTTGCTCGGCACATGAGCTCAGATGGTAACAGTGGCAAAGTGACACTTGCTACATTCCAGGTTCTGTTTTAAATGTTTTATATGATTTAACTAATTTAACTCTCCTAGCCTAGAAGGAAGGTACTATTATTGTCACCTCCGTATTACATTAGAAAATCATGGCACACAGTGTTTAAGTAAATTTGTTCAAGATCACCTTACGAGTAGGTGGCAAAGTTAGTGCTTGGCTCCAAAGTATGTGGTTTTATGTACTGTACTGTACTGTACTGTACTGTATTATACTATACTATACTATACTATACTATACTATACTATACTACACTACTATACTATATTATATTATACTATACTCTCAAATTAGGAAGGTGTGTCTCATTTGAAAATCATAAGAAGTATATCAGAGATAGTGAGAGCTAACAGAGTCCCAAAAATCTGCCACAAGGAAATGAAATTAGACAGACGTTTGACTTAATTCTGGAGAATGGCTTGAGGGATACTGCCCCTTCACCCTTAAAATTTATTCCTTCTGCTCTGTTCTTCTGCCTGGAGTAACATCATTGATCCCTTGTCCAGGTTAAATCTCATAATCTTTGTATTTTTTCTTTTACATTTTAGTTGATACCAGCATGGATTGTTCAAGCATCCCAGTAGGGTCTCTTTTTCAGAGAAGAAACTGGAGAGAGAAATCCTGAAATGGGCAGACAGGATAAAACAGACAAGCAGAAAGACCTGGATGAAAAAGAATAAGACTCTCTCAGTAAAGTCTGCCAAGAAAACGAGAAATTTAAATAAAAAAAATGGAGTCATGATACTCTGAATCTAGAAATAAATTGACTTGCATTCTGAAAAACATAGAATGAATCCACAGACTAACAATGATATCTATGTTGAAAATGCAGAGAAGAAAGTATGTGTTTAAGTGTAATGAATTTTCCATTAGTATTTTTTCACTTGAAATACTAAGGGACTAGGCAACATCAGGAATAATAATAGATACATACTCTTGTTCTCAGCATTTTACGGGTCAGGATGCTGACGTTCAGAGACATTAAGTAACTTGCCCACAGGCAACCGACCAGGCAGTGGCAGAGCCTGCACTTGTACTTAGCAGCACAACTCCAGGGTCCATCATTTCAGTGCCTATAGTGTGCTGCCTTCTATGGGTAGCGGGTGGGAGAAATGCTGGCCAACTGAAGTTCAAGAACCCTGACTGGAACCACAGCTCTGTATTTGGTTCAGGGCAAATTCAGCACGATGAAAACAGCGCAACCCTTCTGAATCCAACAAACACACACTCGGGAGTCTGAGCATTTGGTTGCATAACCCCTGAGGAAACAAATGTAAAACTCAGCCCTCGGTGCAGGAGACACTGGGCATCTCAGGGAATGGGAGGAAACACGGAAGCCTTTTTGCTCAAAGCAGTGTGTCCTAAGCCCCTTTGGAGGGAAGCGTATAACATCCAGAGGTAGCTAGAAAATCCTTCAATTTGGGGGTCAAGTAGAATTAGTGAGGAGGAGGATTTACACTGGATCAGAAACGTCAAGTGAGGGTGACTAAGGGGCATTTCTGGCGAATGGAGACAATCAGACAAAGTCTGGCTGGACAGCCTGAGGCTGGATAGTCACATGATGCATGTTCTGGCTGGAATACTGGGCCGAGAAGGCAGACAGACAGGAGATGTGACCACCGATGACGTTGGGTTTTACGTGCCTGGCTACGGAGTCTCTCATTCTGAAAGGAACATCTCTTGAATAAAAAGGTTCACAGAACACCTAAACATATATCAAAATGGGAAAATGGTTATAAATGAAAGGTTCAGACAGATTTGAAAAATCATCAGGGAAAATAAAGGCAAGAAAATCACAAATATAAGTATATTGACCATGCAGTTAAAAAGAGAGTATCTCTGTGCTATTTTCTATTTAAAAAAATAATCAATTTGATGGATGCATAGAAATTCAATTCAAATAAATATACACAGGTGAGAGGCACAACGGTGAGTCATGGACTAAAGAAAGGAATAGGATTCAGAAGGCAGCCCCAGCTGCGGCCAGGGAGGCAGCTTCGGGTCAGAACGGAGATCAGTAGAGAAGCTAAAGTATGCCGTTTTATTCAATGCAAAAAATACCCCTGATCTCCAAGTGTAAATCTCTTACCATGGCTATTTGAAGAACCTCTGAAGATTCACTCATGCAAAAAATACTTCATTGCCATTGTTATCAGGCTCATAAGTTTGCACAGCCAGATAAGTATACACACGCTCCATTGCATCTTGTGAATATCATAGCTTTTGTTCAAGTAAGCACACTGAAATCCTAGAACTATGTCATTTACTCTACCAGATATTTTTTTTTACTCGATTTAAAAATACAACACAAAAGACATGCATAATGGCAAAGCAACCACTCCCCAAGACTGAAATTTAGTTTAAAAATGGAAACTAGGAGGTACCCAATGTCTTCAGTTGGTATCCACCAGAAGAAATGTGGACTACGTACGAATTTTGAATTAAATATTCACATAATAACAATTTTCTAGATTGTTCTTTTTTCCTCACAAAGATGAGCTAAAATTGATGACTTCAGAGCCCTTTGTTAGATGATTGGGGAGACAGATGCAAAGCAGAAAATATACGTTTCTGCCTTCAAGGACTTTATAGCTTTAATAGAAAGACGAGTCTCACACTATGGATCTGTGAGTTACGGCCCCGTACTGATGGACGGAGAGAATCTGTAGAATTATATGCTTAAAGGGCAAATAAAATGCTCTGTAAAGAGCTTCATTCCATAAAGAGTTTTCCCTGCATGTATTTTTTGAGGGTCTGGTATATCCTAGATACTGGGGAAGCTGAGAAGACTAAGAATGGTCCCTGCCCTTTTCTAGCAAGTAAAAAAGATGACATGTAAACAACTGGAGTACCACAGAAAACTCCGTCAAATGGGGATGAAACACGTGCTTAGTAATAAAAAGGAAAGGTGACTACTTCTCTCTTTTAGCATGAACTATGTTTTTTACTCAAAAAATTTCTTCCACAAAAACTAATGCCAGGAAATTTTTACCAATTTCTTTCTTTTTTTTTTTTTTTTCTGCCATGGTCACAAAATCCATATCAAGGAAGTAACCCTGCTGACTATATTTAAATGTATAATGTATTTAGTACTTGTCATTAATTTTAGCCCAATATGTATTAGAGGCTAAGAATCATGCCCAGTTTCAATTTAATTCCTGAATAATTCTGATGACCATTAGACACGATGATTTATCGAAGCATAAAAACACATAGCAAAAGCAAGGCCTGGACTTTTAAGACTTGGATTTCTCTAGTGGTGAGAATCAGGATTGAGAATGGGAGATGCAAACAAGATGGGCTGGGTGCACACTGTAAATAAGAACTCACCGTCCCTCGAACTCTCTTGACAGCAACTGTCTCCTAAAAATGCGTGCCCTTGGTACCTAGCTTGCATCACCCTAGTCTCAGGTATGGCATGGTTTAAAGGGAGAACAAAATTGAAAGAAATTGCTGTTAAAAAGAAGCCTATAGCTGCCAGAGAAATGGACCCAGACTGTCCATTTCAGAAAGGCCTTTATCCACGCCACATCAGCATGACAATAAGTCTCAGTGATTTCCTGTTGCAGACATGAGGCTCAGAACACGTATCAGGTCTCTTTCTTCTTTTGACTAAGCCTGGTCAAAGTCACCCTTGACCAAATTCTTGACTTGGCTATAATCCATGAAGGACATCTCAAAGTAATTATATTAGATCTATTTTTGAGTGAATCTTTATGTACTCTATTTTAAAACGTACTCAGCTTTGTTTAATCAGGGATAATAATACTCACAGATACTTAAATGAAGAACCAAGTTTTTATACTCATAGACCTTAGAAATTGGAGGTGTAGCACACTGTGCAGGGCCAAACGGTGAAGCACCTGGGTTGGTCAGAAAGCAGAGGTATCAAGGGAAAATATAGGCAACGCCTTTGTTGTGGGTTTTCATAGGAGGGAAGAGGTGAGGCAGAGAAGCAGGTTACACAGATTTAGAGTTGGCTAGTCTGAATGGTTTCAGCAGGCTCTGGCACACAGGGCTTCCCCGAGTTAGCTGATACCTGGTTCTGAGATGATTAGGGCAGGGACATGTGGGTCCCAAAGGTGAGAGCATGAGAAAGGTGGTATGAACTCTAGGTGAATTTGTCTGCATACAAACAGTGCACTTCCTGGTAGACTAGTTGTTTGTTCATCAGGAATAGCTAACCTTGAGAAAAGAAGTCCCTTTCAGTGTAAATAAGACCCCAAGATGTCAACGTATCAGAATAAAAAAAGACATGCTTAATATCTATTCATATTGTTAATAGTGTTCCTAAATTTTCAGAATTCCTGGGATCTGTAAGAGAACTGAGCTTTCTTATTTTTTTTAGAAGTGATGTGGAGGCATTAATGCAGCAAGGTAGGACAAACTTACAAACTTATAGCATCACCACATCAGCTTCTCAGAGTTTTCAATCTAGCATTATTCACAACTCTAACACTCTTGTTAAAAATGCATAGAAAGAAAGCTCTTACTGTACTCTGGGTACACATTTTTAACATTTACACTAACTCAACACCCTAGGGTTTTAATTACCAAAAAAGCTTACACAAAAGGTGCAAACACCGTGGGCTTCCCTCCACATTGTGTTTTGTGAAAGAAATGGAAAAAACAAAGTGTACAATATACGTAAAAGCCATAGACAAAACTCAGATTTCCCTGGAGCTGTTGGAAATAATATTGCTGACATGGATACCCAGCTTCCAGGTGAAATTAAATGTGTCAGAAGTCGCTTCACGAGCAACACAGATGGCCACATCTTTGTCCCCACTATGTGAGGTACCAGGTGAGATTTTTAATGCTAGGAAAGCTTCCAGCTGAGGAGCAAATGGAAGAAAAAAAACAACTGGCAATTATGAGGGTACTGTGGGATCTGACTAACCAAAAAGGTCTAGAAAAATTACATTTTCTTTATCCTGTGTTAACAATGTTGAAAGTGTGAGGGATGATCTTAGTTTCAAGATTTTGAGAGGTGCAAACATCAAAGGGACATAATTAGACACAACCGTTCTGAGCAAAACATGGTCACAGAGTCATGGCTGGTAAGCATCGGGAGCTAATTTCAAGTCTGCTCTTTTTCCGAAGTTATAATAGAGTCCGTCACTCAGAACACTGCACATGTCCTTCGCTTTCCCCAGTAGTCTCCCTGGTAAGGTCAGCACTCTTGTTTGTCACTCTTGCCTGGGAAAGTCCCCACTCTAGGGTGCAGTTGGTACCAGACTCACTGCATCAATGCCATGGGGTAATTATATCTTACAAAAAAATGTTCAAGTCTTAAAGCCAAGGACTTTAAAATGTGACCTCATTTGAAAATAGGATCTTTCCAGATGTGCAGTTGAGGTTGTACTGGAACTAGGGTGGGAACCTAATGTAATATGACCAATACCCTTAAAAGTAAATGGCCATGTGAAGACACATAAACACAGGAAGAATGCCTCATGAAGGCAGAGATTGCAGGAATGCAGCGACAAGGAAGGAATGTGAATGAGTGCAGGCAAACCAGCAGAAACTAGGAAGAGGCGAGAAAGAATTCTGCTACAGGGAGCATGGCCCCACAGACATGGGACATCTCGATTTCAGACTTTAGGCTCCAGAACTGTGAGATAAGAAACTTCTGTTTGTTAATTCACTCAGTTCATGGCTCTTTGTTACAGCAGCCCCAGGCAACTAACACCCAAGCTCTAACTACTGACCCTAAATCTTGTCATCTATCCTATATCCCGAATTTTGAACACTGACTCCAACCCTCTTTTGCTAGCTTTGGGGAGGAAAGACTATTTCTAGTTCTGATTTCATTACCATTTTGCTGTGGGATAAAGGAATACATTCCAAGCTAGTCAATGGAAGGATATTAAGAATTTTTTCTTTGCCTGAGAACCAGAGATTTGGGCACTTTTATTAAGATTCAATACGTCCATGTCCAACATCAAAGATTTACCAAACTGATCTTCAGTAAAATATGCATGCCCGGTAGAATTGTGAATGGCCAAGGAGTAAGAGAGGACTCAAATGTCTTTTGAGATGAATCTGAAATCAATGAAGCATCCCTGACACCCTAGAGAATGTAGTGATCCCCTAGCACCGGGAAAAAAAAAAATAATAAAAAAAAATTATCCAGCCACCCACTAAAAAAAACAAACAGAACCATTAAAAACACACAAAGCAAGCATTCAAGTAGTCTTTGCATATAATGACCAGTAAACATTATTCAGTGTTCACAAGGGTTAGAGGAAAAAAAGCATCCCCTATTTGCTGTGTTCTGAAATATAAATTAGTTCAGCTTTCTGGACCATTACCTGATACTGTATACCATAATTTCTAAAACAAGCATATGTTTCTCATTACCATACTGCAGGTCCCATCTTATTTCATGGTCCTCCATCTCTCAGGCAGTGTGTTCAGGCCTCCCAGTGCTCTAGAAAGTTGGAGGACCAGCACATTCTTCGTTCCCGCCAGCAGCAGGCATATAACTCATGGAACAGTGTTCGCCTTGCACCAGAGTCAAAACACATGCTCAAGAGATCAGAATATGTCATACTGCCAAATGATGGTAAGGCCATGTCTTCCCGAGGACTTTTATAGCCTGTCTTTGAGCAGTCATGCAGGGCCACCACCATCTCATGTCATTTGCCTGCTAGAAGTAAGAGAAATCCCCAGCTGTTCAGGGGTGTGTCTCAGAGCCAGAATTATGTCAGTAGGAGCCTGTTAAGATCAGGTATCATTCTGAGCATGGTTCTTTCAGTGAGACTGTGCAACAAAGAAAATCACAGTGGTCTTTCCAGGGGAATTATGGTTCATTAATGAAATAAGTAGGGAGAATAAGAGCTTACTCAAGTAAACCGATCTTGACGCGCACTCAGCCACACCCAGGCAATTCTGCCCCCTCTGTGATCAGCCCTGCTTTTGTCAAGAACTGATGGTGACACAACTGTGCCACTGTGCACAGTAACTCAAATCTTTCTCCTGTCCTAGCATAGCTTACTCTTTCCACCTTTAAAAGGTCTACTTACCCTTCAGCAACAACTACTGTATGACTCAGTAATTCCACTCACAGAAATGGAAGTACATGTCCACAAAACTTTTGTATAAGAATGTTTATAGTAGCTTGATTCATTATAGCCCCCAAATGAAAACACTCCGTATGTTCATCAACCAAAGGTGATACATTACAATGGAATATTACTCAGTAATAAGGCAAGACATACAACTGATATATGCTACAAGGTGAGTTAATCTGGAAAACATATGGTGAATAATAGAAGCCATACATAATTTTATTAATATGAAGTTCTAGAACAGGTAAAACTAATCTATGGTAAAAGAAATCCAAAAGGGTTACATTCAACAGGAAGTGGTTGAAAATTGCTTGGGAAGGGACTTTAAGTGTTCAATATATTGTACCAGATAGTTTAAATGTTCAGTATATTAATAAGGATGTATGTTACAGGGGTATTTCATTTGTCAAAACTGAACAAACTGCACACTTAGAATGTCTGCATTTCACTGCAGAAAAATTATACCTCAATAAAAAAAAATCTATAAATGAATGAAAACTCCACTTTAACTTCCTATTCTAGAGATGCATACAGATTTTTGAATAAAACAGAGATTTCCTTGCAGGCGATAAAGATGAACTGGAATTTTAAGCAAGTATAATCAGTCAGAAAGTCTATAGAAGGAGCTAGAGTTTATGGAAGTTCTCTCACTCTACCTAATCATGAGAATCCTACAGGAAGAATTTTATGTGTATAATAAAGCTCTCACTTCCCCTTCCTTTAACTTCCTTTTTCTTTCTATAAATACTCCGCCATCTTGGCACGCGAGCCAGAGTATGCACTTGGCTTGCCATGTCTGCATACGCTGGTTACAACCCTTTCTTTTTTCTGAATAAATCCTTTTTGGTGACGAAACACCTAGTCAATATTATTTTTTAGTCAACACAGGTCAGGAAGAAAGAGAAGGATCCTAGACTCTGTGTAAAAGAACAGGATGTTTGTTTCAGGGTTTCTCCATAGCTTTGACACAAATACATCCAGCTGAATGAAAGACAGGAGGGCCTTTCTCCCTGCTGTCTACTTCTCGAGGAACAACTGTACCTCCTTGCTCCCTAGAATTCAGATTTGCACTGACATGGGTCTCAGCTGATCAGGGTACACAACAAGTACCTTACAGGGTTCTGTGCCCCCAGTGGAGACAGGAACCACTTGCCCGATCCTCTTTTGTAACTGTTCCCCACAAGCCAGGCCCTCTGCTCATCTGATGGAAGCCGTTTCTGCTGCCTGTTTTGCAGACAGGGTTAAAGTTGCCTGCAAGCTAGAAGTTTGCAGAGCAGGTGGGCTCTATGCAGAAGGAGGAAGTTTGGCTTAATGTAAAGAGTTGAACGTTCCTTGCCCCAGGGAATGGGAGACAGAGAACAGGATGAAAGAGATTGTGAGAGAATTTATGTAAATGTCAGCAATTGTTCGAATATCTGTGGGTTTTGCTTCCCATGCATTTCCAAGGGTATAAATATGCTGTGCTTAATAAACTCAGGCTCAGTATTTACTGTCAGCCCTCCCAAATCTATCTTTTGTCTCTCTTTGTCTCTCTCTTTTTCTTTCTTTTCTCAATCCTCACTCCCCCTCTCAGGAACTGTTCAATCTTGATCTTAGCCGGTGGGCTCAGGCACTCATTTTAGCAAGTTAGACCTGCTTTTCTCCCAACAATGTATATTAACATACTCATTCTTTTGTAGCCATACTTGCTTAATGTTTAAACCGTGGAGCTCAGCAAGATTATGACCAGTTCCTGAGTCAATAACTTGTGACCTGCAGGTCACACAATGGTTTGGGGAAAACTATAGATAACATCTTAATGCAATGTTCCTGCTTCTTCATAAAAGAAAATGGCCACAGGACAAAAATTTACAAGTTTACTTTGCAGAAAAATAATAGAGACTCAATATCACTCACTCCTAATGCATGTGACTTTCAATGGCATCTCAGAATCCACTCTTTGAGATCTTATCAAGAGAATGAAAATGATAGAAATTTGACCTAACTTCCCCACTTACTCCCCTTCTCCAACTTAAAAAACCCTTAACCCAGTCCAGTGGGCAAGATGGATTTGAGGCACCATTAGGTCTCCCATCTTCTGAGTTGGCACCTTCTTGATCAAGAAAACTTTTCTTACTCAAAATTTTAACGTTTTGAGCTTTAGCTTCACAAGGCATTGGGCACACAAAACATAGTTTGGTAACACTTTCAGTGTCATACCAGATCATTCCCTTTAATACCCTTGAGAGAACTTAAACTGTAGAGCTCATCTCTTGAGGTCCCAAGATTATATATAGGTTCTTGTGCTTTCTTACAGTGTCCATAGTATTTAATGCAACATAGAGAAAAATTTTCAGGATATAGTTGATCAGAGACAAACACCAGTGAGGCTGTTACAAATGTATCGTTGGCCTCATGCTGACAGGTAGGTGGTGTAAACGCACAGATTCAAGAGAGTGAGACAGTGCGTTGGGCAAACCTAAAGCTACAGTGGAAGCGTAGTATGTGAAGTGGAAGATTTATTGCCCCCTTCACTCCACGGCTAACCAGTGATTACAATGGCCATGCTCATCTGGCCCTTTATACAACCCGATCAATGGTTAGGAGAAGTGGTGAAGGGTTAATGCCAAGGCCTCTGTCCAGACTGAGAAGATCTCATCTCCAAGACCTGATGGAGAAGCCATGTAGCAAAGGAGCTAAGTGCAGAGCAGAGCCAAAATGCTCAAATATCAGATTCACCATTTCTAGCTGTTCGAACTGCGGCAATTAACTTAATCTCTCCTTCAGGTTTTCATCGGTACAAATGGAGATGGTATTTAAATACAGGGCTGTTGGAAAGAATTAAATGGGTTAATTTAAATGGGTAGAGTGTTCTGGAAAATGTCAGGCAAACGGTCAGCACACAGTAAATATCAGTGATTATCATTAGAGCTTGTCTTCTTGTTCCTGTATATCGTGTGTGAATATATTAATTCTTCGCCTATAAATAACAGATTTTATCAGATACTTAGTGATCAGAGAGATTAAGAACCAAGGAGGAAAGAAAGTCATTTCTTAATTTTCTGATCCCATGGGCATTCTGCCAGGACTAATAGTGTCCCAGTAGTACCTAGGTCAGATTTCCAGGCGACCACAGCCATGACTCGAAAACTCCCACCTGTATCTAACAGCCCTGCTCCTAACTCCCACCCCTCTCCACTCTCAGTATATGCAGCCCCACAACTTCCAAAACTTCCCAAGATGCACTTCTCTCTACAGGAAACATGTGCTAAAAAACTTCTCTTTTAAAGCGTATTTTTTTTTTGCTTTTTCTTAACATTTCTAGAGTCTGACTTTAACACCAAAGAAGACCCTTTTCTTCTTAATTTTTTTTTGTTTGTTTACAAGTTTATTTGCTTACAAGTCTCATTGATGCTACCGAGTTCAATATGCAACAGCTTTTTTAGGATGAAATCTATCTCACTGATTAAAGAAAAGTCTGCATCTTTCTCGCCAGGTGAACAAAAGCAGTCCAGGATTAAAGCAAATTACATTAAAAACACAATTAACAGAAAGAGGCAAGAGAGTTTTTTTTAAAAATCTATAACTTTAACTATAGTTGGCATTCATCTTGGCACTTTGTGTTTAATTCTATGTAGTCTTTAGAAAATCTAAAACTTAATTTCTTTAGCTCTTACTTTTTCATGTTTATCCAGGAGCAAATATATAGAAGTGGAGAATACACTCGCCTAAGAGACTTATTTTATTTATAAAATTTTATTTTTATGTTTCCCTTTTTCTTTTTTTATATGCCCTGGGGTGATCTGGTCCCTAGTTTCACAAAGGCTGAAGTTATAAGTGGGCCACTCAATCCTGATAGTCATAATAATTTCTGCTCTATAGATTCAATTTGATAAGATATAAAAATTCCAGACATTTTATTTTAGTGAGAAAATAAATTGGATGCATGACATTTGACCTGCTGCTATGGCCGCCACAGTCTATGCTGTTTTTCCAGAAATAATAATTTAATTATGATAAGTATAGGGTTCCTTTGAATTCATTCAAATGGTGTGCATGTACACTCGCTTGCCAACTGCTTCTGCAATGTTATTAATAATTATGTGCTAATTATGTCAATAAATTAATTGGACCTGTACTTCTGTTGATGTGGCCTCTACATCCTCCAGCTATACTTCCTTTGGACATTTAACCCTGGGTTCTAATAAGCTTCCAGTTTGCTTTTCATGTTTAAGTTTTTCCTGAATTATTATGTTTAAAAGCATACTCTGTTCAGCATTAAATATCTCCTCTTTCATATCATTTATTGACCGCAGGATGTTTTACAAGAAACACTGCAGTGGTCTAGAAATTTACTTGGTGAATCATTAATTAACCCTTTCAATCAAGTAACTAACTATAAGTGAAAGACTTAAATACGTTTGTTCTTCTTTAAAAAAAAAAAAGTCTGTATAAATTGTAAACCAGAGCAAAACAAATTAATAATGTGTCTAGTCTATTACTGAATCAGTGCCATTAGAATCACCAAGCGTCAGGAAATGGGGCAGAGGTTGGGCACCTTTCTCTCACATATATGTAATATTATGCTCTCTTTCCGCAAATAGCTTTCAGATCACTGCACACACAGAATGCAATTACTGAAAAGCAATAAAAGTGTGACTTTTAAAGGAATATGATGCCCCGAGCAATCAGTCGCTACATGAGATGGAATGAAATGCTACACCTGCCGTTTAAACTTTGGGAACTGAAGGGGAGATTTCTATGAAAGGCACAGTGTTCATTTGACAAGGGCATTTTCCTTAGCATCGAGTTGTAAGGTGCTACTGTCAGAGAACTTTCTGGTTTCTTGACTTTTTACATGGCATTATATGTAATGTCTATTATGTATCTTTATCAAAGCGGATTATAGAGAAAATAATAGCAGTAGTTTGCCTGGTGCTGAAAAGGCAGGCACTTAAGAAGTAAAGCATTCTTTTCAATTCCTCCAGCCTTCTCTTCCTGGAACAATGCACTTGGCAAAAGAGCAAATCCCTTTGTCCCTTTCTCTTCCCTGAAATAGCCACGCTGGCAGCAGAGTTCCCCAAAGAGGACTTCTTAAGCTTCAGAGTGGAATTCAAGTCTGCCAACTTTAACTGTTTAACAGTTGCTGGGAGCAAACAAGAAAGACAGAAATAATGTATGATATCATATGCCCCCACATAAAATTTACAGCCTCTTTGTGGGGACAGGAGCATTATTTTCTTGTGTCTCTTAACACATCTAGGATAGTTTAGAGAGTCAAAGAGATTGAAATATAATGCTCATTTTATTTTCTTATTATTGCTTTCTTTAGTGAAATTTGCATGGTTCTGGAATAAGCACCAATCAAGGCAGAAGTGAAGGGTGGAAGTTATAGGCTAATAATCCTAGGAAGATCAGAGAGGGTTTAGTCAGAGGCAGAGATTGACCTCAAATGTAAAGAGAGAGGCTTCTTGTCAAAGTCCTAGGCTCTCACACAAACTTTAGCATGCATTTCTGGCTCTGTCAACAGAGCAGCCAAATGAAACATTTCCATTACTGTGATTTCCTGCCTGTAACGTAAAACAACCATTTTTCTTGGTTATAATTCACATTCAAAGAAAAGACACTCCGTAAGTACCAACTATTATGTTAAGTGCATGATGATTTTAACCATTAAGATATCATTTTATTTCTTTGTTAAAATACTTGTGGGAGAATTACTTTTAAAAACAGTTTTCAAAGCTTGCAAGTTTGATTCTCCTCACACCTTCCTTTGGCCTGTGGATCCAGAAATGCAACTATATGTGTAATAGCTGGGAAATAAAAAAATCTACTAGATAGTTAAAGATTCATTACTCTAAGTTAATTTTATCCTGGGACAAATATTACTATGTTTTCTAATCATTTACATCATTTATATGACCTAAGTCCAAATACTATGGGTTATTTACTTTCTTTGTATTAGTGTCTGACTATAAATATCATTTGAACATATGTAAACATGGCCATTTTTGCCCTTTCAGAAGGGACTGGCATATAATAAATTCTATCAGACATTTAAATCAGGAGTCCCCAATACCCGGGCCACAAACTGTGTCCTGTTAGGAACTGGGCTGCACAGCAGGAGGTGAGTGGCCATGAGCTAGCAAACCTTCATCTGTATTTGCAGCTGCTCCCCAGTGCTAGCATCACCGCCTCAGCTCTACTTCAGATCATCAGGTGTTAGATTCTCATAGGAGCACGGTCCCTGGTGCCAAAAAGGTTGGGGACTGCTGTTTTAAATAACTTAAAGATCAATTCTGGTAATATTTTTTTCACTGTCATAACTCCAAATGGCTTGGGAAAACTTTTATATAGTATAATATTTTGAAGCAGATATCTGGCGACATAGTAATTTGAAGATAGTTTATAAGGTAATATGGTGCTATAATCTCTTACAGAGACTGAGAACAATCCTTTGAGTGGATTGTTATAATTATTTTAAAATGTTTTTCCATAACATAGTGTAAAGAGACCATTTTATGCACCATGGGAAATTATGGTATAACAAGGACTAACTGTAATTGATTTATATGATTATTTACATCATAAAAGTCAAAGTTAAGATTAAGATAATTTCAGAGTTCCAATCCCAATATGTTCAGGTTTTAAACCTGTGCTCTTACATCATAGTGATGTGAGATAAAATATAAGATAAATATAATTTCAAAATAGTTCTAGCTCAAAATGAGTTGAACTATCCCATGGGCTGGAGGTAGAACAATAAGTCAAAGGTCAACAGTTGCCAAGTGTAGAATCTGGCACACCTGGCCAGGGTTTCAATCAGGTAAAGGAAACAAAAACGGTCCCTCACAAGGATAGGGATGAGAATGGGGCTTATTAATTGGAACTGGTCACTGGGTGGGGCGTCCATTCCCTTTAAGGTACAATAAAAAAAAAAAAAAAAAGCAAAGCCTGTGATCTAATGCTTTCTAATACAATAAACTAGAGTTAAAATGTGTAGCTCTGATTTGTAAAGTGCTTAGAAATTGTCACTCCCATGCTTAGAACAAAAAAACTGAGCCAACAAGAAAATCAACAATCTTTTCATACCCATCAGAGAACTAAGGTTACAGGACCAGCCTCCACCCTTGAAAAGTGTAGACAGAGATCAATCCAGAGTCAGAGCTCCTGAGATCTGCTTACTTCGCACAGGCACCACCAGAGTTATACATTGGTAAGAATACATAAATGGTAAAAATTGCTGAAGGCTGAGTGCAGATTAGGGTGTGAGTGATAAGCTCCAGGGGGCCCAGTCTAAGGAGGTCCCCCATAGTTTTATGAGCTTCATCCTCAGGAGCCCCACCAGGTACTCATGGTGAAAAACCTGGAAAGTTCCCTGTTGGCTTTGTTCGGGGATGGGAAAGAATAATCACTATGAGATGTACCCAGAGCATCCTCCACGAAAAGGTCAAATGCTAGGGAAAACTATTTTTTATCAGAGCCATATAGCCATAGCCATAGCCCACCTCTGGAAAGGGCGTTTCTGATACTCTTCCTGTTTTACCTAATAAAGGAAGCTAAGAAACAGTTGTGACAGTCACACACAGCCTAGGAACAAAGGACCATTAAACCAAAAGACTGAGGTTCATCAGAATATTGTAGAATGCCCCCAACTCTGCCATATCAACGGGGCTCCAGTATAACAACAGTGGATTACAACTGCAGGAGATGCAAGATATATCTCTCCTGAGAAGGAGTATTTAGCAAATTACAAAGTCAAGAGAGGAGACAAAAAACAAAGACACCAGAGGAGCTTGAACCTCTGGCACCTGTAGCAATAGCAATCATGAAACGCAGCCATCTCCTGGCCAGATTAACATAAATTTTACACTATAGACCTATACTTCAGTTATCATTACCCAATACGTCGTGTCCAGTTTTCAACAAAAAATTACAAGCCACGTGAAAAGGCAAACATGCACGCACACACACATGCACACACACGGTCTGAAGAGGCAAAGCAAGCATCAGAACTAGAAGCAGATATGAGACAGATTTTGTGATTCTTAGACAGGGACTCTCAAATGACAATGATTAGTATGTTAAGGCTCTAATAAAAAAATTAAACATGCAAAAACAGACTATGACAATGTAAGAAGAGATGGAACTTCTGAGGATGAATAAAAATAAATTCACATTCAAATATTTCTTAATGAAACTTCAGAAGCTCAAAAATTCAGAGAAAATATTGAAAATTAACAAAAAGAAAAGTTATTTTAACTCCATGGGAAGACAAAATGATAGTGGGCTTAACCCACATTGGAGGCTAGAACACAGGGAAAACATAAGGAAGTAACCCAAAGAAAAATAATCATCAATAAAAAATTTCAATTCCAGCCAAACTTTTATCTAAGAGTTGGGGTTAAATAAAAACTTGCTGTTGTGTACAAACACAATATGTAAGTAATTCTTATTAATATTTAAGAGTAAACATAATAGTAAATATTTTATGATAAAAATGTGAAATATAACAATATTTATTCTACACTGCAATGATAAGGGCAATGAGTGGTATTCAGTGGGTAAAATGTGCTACATTTTTACCTCGTTTGGAGGAATATGGACATATAATATAGACATAATTTTAGTTATAAAGTTGTAGTTAAGACTGTACATTAGACATTTAAAGATAATAGAAAAGGTATAGAAAATAGTAATATATTTGAAGTAGAAAGAAAGAAAAGAGAAAAAATTAAGTAAAACTTATAGTTAATAAAAAAAATGAAAGGAATGGTAGCAATAAATGGAAATATATATTTATCGCAATAAGTAAAACATTTATTGTTAGATTATTTAAGGCAACAGATCACTAAGACAGAAGTGTTTTTGTAAAATAAAGTGATACAGAAAGATTGAAAAATATGGATAAAAACAAACATATCAGAATATCAAAGAGAATTTAAAGAAAACATTATTAGAGAATAGGCAGAACACTAATTCATAAGTGAAAAACACATGAGTATTTAACAATCGCAAACTTAAGTGCTCTTTCTAGCACCTCCTAAGTACTTATTAGCCAAAAACTGAAAAATTGACAAAATATATTATGACAAATTTTTTACATCCTTATTAGACTTTTTTTACCAAACAGATGAATAAATAATAATAAGAAGAAAAAAACAGAATCAATAAGATTGAGCCACTAAGAACCTTTGTATATAAGGAATATTTACAAAATTTGAATAAGTACTAGACCATAAAATAATTGCTAAAACATTTCAAATAATTGATATCACACAGTATATGATCTCTGTCCAAAAAATTTTAAGAATCAGTAATAAATGATAATCCCTTCAAAACTTTATATACTACTAAATAACTAATGGATTTTAAGATGAAAACACAATGAAAATTATAAAATATTTAAAACTTAAAACAATAAATGAACCACACATCAACAATTGTGGGATGTAGCATAAGTGGAACTAAATATCCATTATAATATTAAAAGTACTTTTAAAAAAAACTATTAAAAATAAGTGAATTAAGTATTTAATTCAAGAAGCTAGAAAAATACTATGAGACAAAAGAATAAAGATCATAAAATAGATAAAATCATGAATTAATAAAAACAGAAGAAAATAGATATAATTAGCAAATTCAAAGCTGATTCTTTGAAAAGAGTCACAAAATAGACTATCCTGAAGTAAGGCTGATCAAAGAATGGGGCAAGAGAGACAAATCAGGAATGAAGAAAATAAGTGGGATAGTAATATATATTTTTCTAAAGTCTTATGAAACTACTTTGGACAATAACATTTAACGATAAATGTTATAAGTTAGAGGAACGGCAATATTATGGAAAATTACCAGAATTGACTTAAAAAGGAAAAGAAAATCTAATTTTTTTCCTCTGGGATGTTAATAAGCTTCATTTTTTAAAAAGTATACAATGTGTTTATTTAGTAAGAATTACATTATATATTAGAAGATAATAAAGACTATTAAAAAATAGTACAGAATAAGGGAGATAGAAGTCCGGACAGGATAAGAAGAAGCAATGTGGATGGGTTGGAATGGTTTGCCTGATATTTTAAGCTAAAGGTCAAGGTGGGTATTTCTGAGAAGGCAGATTCAGAAGGAACAAAATCAGGCATGTTGATAATGAGGGAGAGGGTATTCCAAGCAGAGAAAAGAGCCAGAGCAGAATGCCAGGGCAAACAGGTTCCCAGCACATTCTGGGTACAATGAAGGAGCCACTGTCACTGGAACAGAAAGAATTAAAAAGAAGTGGATGGGTGGAAGATGAGGTCAGATCAGATTTTTAATTTTCTCTAAACTACAATAAAGAGATAATCTTTTAAACTAGTTTTAAAGAACAGAAAAAAAGTTGAAAAAAAATACCAAGCTTCTTTTATGAGACTGATTTAATCTTGACACCAAAATTAGATAAGTAAAGAACTAGATAATTATAGACCTATCGTGCTTATGAACATAGATGGAAAAATCCTAATACAATATTGGCAAATCAAATCTAGTAACGCGTCTAGATTTAATATTGCCTAAGAAAAGATTTTCTTAAGAACGTAAGGCTAGTACAACAGCAGAAAATGTATCTATGCATACATGCATAGTAATGCATATTATAATAATAAGTTAAATAATAAAAAGTATAATAATCTTATCCAGTGGCCAGGATGAAAGTCCTACATGCAATGGGTAATACGGACTTCCCTCAGCTCTAGCTAGAGTGGCTGCTGCCCAGTTGAGTGCCCACAGTTGTAAGCAGCAACCTACAATCTACTACAGCCTGTCATTCTGGCTTGCCATATTATAATAATCTGTGCTCTTTTCCACAAACATAAAATTTTTTGCCCCAAAGGAGGCAATACAAGGTACTCTCCACTTATTCCAGTTATTTTATCCTAAAATTTGGATCTATTGGTACAGTCCTTTTCATCAGGTCCAGAAATATTCCCTGTTGTGACATAAAAGATCATTTGCCCCTCTCCCTCTGCTATATACAGTCATGGAGTAACAACAGATTAATCCCAGTAAAATCTCCCATTCAAAAATGGAAACAATTGCAAACACATGGAGTCAATAATAATAGCAATGGATAAATACTGCTGGATAGAAACTGAAAAGTCTCCCTGACCTAGGCACTGGAGTAAATTAGGAGGTTAGAATCTGGGATGAACTGCCTTGTCCGTCTTCCTCCATTCCTCCATGCTTCTTAGCCACGCCCTCTGGGAGGTTCCTTCTGACCCCTTATTGCTGTGCCCACATCTGAAATGGATGCCGGAGGGTGTCTCTCCTTGGGAGATACATAGTTTTTTTTAGTAGCTGTTCAGCTAATGCAATTTTGAGAGTCTAGAAACTATGGACTAAAATTCTCTCAAAAACTTGCTAGGTTTCTGATCCATGTTCAAGTCACCTCATCCAAAGTTCTTTTCTGAAAACCTTCTGAAGTCTGCTTCATATGCCAGAATCAGTTTTGAGTCCATTTCTCTCTCTTTCAGTTTATGGGGATACCCTATGAAAATTTGAAGAAAAAAAAACAACTATCTTAGTGAGATACCAATATTAGTCTGATTTTCTGGCACAGTGCTGTGTCTACCACTTACTTCGGCTGACAGGCTTTGTAGCAGTGATTTGTGGAAGGCTTTCTGCAGTCTTTGGTCTTGTTCTTTGTGATATAGAAACATTTGTGTTTTCAAACACTTCTTACAAACTTTCCAGTTCTTGTTTGCATTCATGTGGCTTACTAAAAGCAGCAAGGAGTAGTCACTATACCATTACATGACTCCTCTATCCAACTGCTTCCTCTAAAGTTATCATCTCCATAGGCACGTGGTAAGCTAAGTTGTCATGAATGACAATTTTAATGAAAAGTTTGCTATGGTGGAAGTATATCCGCTCTCCAGCCTGAGATATATCTATTTCCTCACCACCCAATAGCTAGCCTTAGAACCAATGACATAGATGGTATTTTAGGTGTTTGTTGTGTCAGAACCCTACTTTCAAGTATTATTTTAGTTTGGGTCAAGTCTAAACTTCTATATCAAAACTGAGTGGTTTAAACAAGATATAAGTTTACTTCACTTTCATAAAACAATCAGTATGGATAGGAAGTCTCTGCTATATGAAGTGATGCAGGTATCCAGCTAGTGGGTCATCAGGTGTATCCAAGGTTTCTACAGTGGTTGCTATGTTTATCCAGCAAAAAATGAAAAATGAGAATGAGTAGAGAATGTTAGAAAATGTGGTATCTAGCTGAGTGGCTATGTACCCAGGAAGAAAAGGTAAACAGATTTGAGAGGAAAACCTATAGTCTACTATAGCTTTAGAATACATGACCAAAACCAATTTCATAAACACAATATGATTAGACACGATATGATATATGTCACACAGGGATATATGATACGATATGTTCAAACAAACTACTACAAATCCTACCAAGACTTAACAAAAGATTGATAAATCCATGTATATAACCCAGATAATTAGTTCTTTGATATTGCAAATAGCACGGTGGCATTTAAAAATGTAGCACCACTTAGCAGAAATAACCCAGGAAATTATGTTCTTGACACTAATAAAAGGTAAAACAGTAATAGCTTAATAAATCTCAAAATAAAATTATGAAAGTTTTCTATATTTCTTATATTAGTCATAGAACAAAAAGAATGGAAAATGAGATTTCTGGCATCACTTTAGAAAACAGTGGCCTGTCTGGATGACTGTCATATGCCCCAACTACAGATTTTTATAGTGCCTTTCGCTAACACTACTTGAAAACATTAATCAAAGCTTCAAAATTCAAAATGGTATCATTAGCTTTCTAAAAGCCCTCAGATTTCTGGATTTAAGACCAATTGCAAAACATCTGATAAGTTTGTGGGGCTAACAAATCACATTTTACTGAATCAAAATAAAAATTTAAATGGTGTTCTTAAGTAACATGCTTAACTGATTAATCTGCATCTTCTCATATATTTTATTCCCTCCTTTTATTACCCTTTAAGTGATCCATTCCTCTAGCTCTGTTGAGGTTCCTTTCACCAAAGGAACCCTGAACTACCTGTTTCTCCCTTCATGTCCTCGACTTAGCATATCCCTCTGCCCAGACTCCTCCTCCCACCTAACTCCAGTCACTACTAGAGTAATTCTCTTTCTCTAACTACAACGCTCCTGAAACAGTAGTCTTTATTTCCAGCATTTAAGTGCTTGATTTCTGTTCTCCCTTCAGTTTTCAAAATGTTGCCTCCATCCATAGCACTCCCTAAATTTGCTCTCATTAATTCAGAAAAGTCATTCCATTTTTTTAAGTCCTGTATATTTTTTTTTTTAGTTCTCATCATACCTGATCCTTAAGTATCTTTTATCATGGATTGACCTATAACCTACTCATTGGCTGCTAAGACATCTCATTTTCTCTCTTTTTCTTCCTATTTCCCCATCATTTCTCCTAGTTCCTTTGGCCGGCTCCTCTTTATCTGCTTTTGGATGCTGACATTTCTTATGAATTAGTCTTTGGCCACCTTAAATTCTCATATGCCATACTTTTCTCTAGGCAATTTTATCCTTTTTCAATGTTTCGATTTCTTTCTGTGCCTTGGTGACTACCACGTGGATTCATCAGGCTGAAGCCTCTCCCTCTACAAGAGTCACAAGATCTCATATCCATCTGCCCACATGGCATCTTCTAATGGATCTCTCTATGATACCTCGAAATGCATGTCCCAGCAATATGGTCATCTCATCTGAGCTTGGTTCTTTTTCAGTGTTTCTCAGCTCAGTAAATTGCACCTTTCTTTACCAAGTTGCTCATCTCGAAAAACCAGAAATGAGTTCTGAGGCACCCTGTCCAGGATATTTCCAGGAATAATACCCTTCTTCCCAACACAACAAAATTATTTGCAGTAACAGTCATAAAATGGAATGAATAACTATAATAGTTACAACAGAAACTCAGACAGTAAAAAAATGTTTTTGTTGAACTTTGCACATATATAGTTATGCCAGAAATTAAATTGATATATGATTAAAACTTAAATTATGTTTATAGCAAAAATTTAAAAGATCATTGCTTCATTAACACATTTTTATAAAAATGGAGAAAATTACACCTATATATTGGTTGTTGTGGTAATGAATAATAATTTAGTTTCTGTTTCTGAGTCTTAAATTCTGCAAATTTGCCAGTCAAAATTGATCTTTTTCACATTTTCATGCATAATAGACGGTACAGCAGGTTTGTCAATCTTTCTTTACTATAGTTGAAGAACTTTTAAATTTCAAATTTTTCTCTGACATGAAACAACAGCTATACAAATAGTTGAGACAAGTCTTAAAGGATAGATTTGGCAGATATTGATAAAAATTACATTTCACACACGCACAAAAATCAGAGGGTGCAATCCTGTGCATGTCATTGTTTCTTCAGAATCTGTTCTAGCAGATTTCAATTGTTCAACTGTCAAAAATCTTAAACACAAATAGAAACTCCAAGGGGTCACTTAGAATGACAGAATTGAAATAATTCAAGTGTTTGTTTGTTTGTTTTTTTATCTTTACAATCACACTGCTGTCATCCTTTATTTTATAACTATTGTTTAAATGCAGGCATATGCAGTATAACTGGGACAGAAAATACAAAATGTTCCTGGAACTAAAGGACCTCAGTGCCCAAAGGAACCCATAAAACTGAGTTCACACATGTCCAAGGTGTGGGACCCAAGATGTGTGCTTCTGTATCCTGCTTATGGTGATGCTCAATTCAAATCTAAAAATTCATAGAACTGTACATTGAACAAAATAGACAAGAATAAACTCCTACAAAATGCATACATATATAATATATATTAAATTATATATAAATATGTATAACATATGACATATATTATACACAAAAATATATCATATAAACTTATAAATTTATACATACATTATAAAAGTTGTCTCAGATGTATTTGGCACAGTTCATGGAACATTTAAAATGAGTGAATTTTATATATAAATTATATGTAAAACATTTTTAATTAAAAAATTTCTGGAGCATAATGACAATGAAGAGACCACATTTAGTGGGTCATATTGTCACTTTAAATGCTCTACAGACAAGACCCCACCTTAGTGCCTAAACCCAGGTAAGGGGTTCTCACAGTCCCATTCTTGGTTCACTGCCAGATTCTTAACGCCTCTTACCCTTATATTTGATATCCAAATGGCCCCAAAGGCAACTACATCTAATAGTTTAATTACTTTACAAAACTGCCACGCATCTCCGTTTCATTTTCAGGCCACTACCACCTCCCACAAGGACTCGTGCAAAAGCTTTCACAGGTGGGACTCTCTCCACATTTAGTCACGCCACTCCACTCCGCTCCATGCAAAGCATCTCAAGTAATCTCTGTCAAAGGCAGAATTTGCTATGTCAAACCTTTTCTTAACATGTTTTAAATGTTTTGCAAGTGGCCTTAGAATAAAGTGAAAGTCCTAAGCAGGACTTAACACCCTACACAGCCAGGTCTGCACTTTCATTTCCATCCCAGACATCTCTTCTCTGCTCAGAGTTCCACCCACAGTGACCATGGCAGCTAAGTTCCTTCTCCTTCCGTCTCTATTGTGCCCCTCACGGCCCACCCTTAGCAGGCAGAGCAGGGGAATGTGACCTTAGCTGAACTAATTAGAAGTCCTTAGCTGAACTAATTAGGGACTGTGAATCCCCAACAGGTGATCTAAAGAAGAGAAATAGCGACCTTAGACTTAGCAGCAATGCTGGTCCAGCAACGATTTCAATTTTGCCCAGCAGAGAGGGAAGCGACGATACAGGTTAAGTGGCTTTGATGCTTGGTTAAATTTAGAAATAAGGTGGGCCGACATCCTTCATCCTGTACTGAGTCATTGACAAAGGCACTGACCTCTCCCATTCCATTTGGGACAGAGTATTACTTTTGCTTTGCTATTTTCATGGAGCAGAGGGTGGTATATTAGATGGAGTGGGCAGTTTTAGTCTTCAGCTTGACCTTTCCTATAATAATATGACTAATTCTGAAAGTCAAGAAACTCTGGTGAGACATCTGCCAGCTTCTAAGAAAAACTCTCCATTGGGTGGCTCTGTGAACTCATTGTATCCATTGTGAGACAGGCCTGGGAGGGAACTCCACTTATTATCTGATTGCCCTATGCCCCTATTCTAACATAAGGGTGGTGACTACACTGTGAAGCTCCTACTATCAGTGTCACCGCAGACCTGATACCCAATAGACTTCAAAAATCTGGGGGTTCCCTTTCCTGTCGTAGGCCTAATCATGTAACTAGCCATATGTCACTCTGGAAAAGAACTGAAGTAATCACTACTATAGACACTTGCTGTGGCATTGTAAGGTCCTTCCTCAGGGTGACCTGGCCTTTCCTTCAATTAACGGACTGATTCTGAGAGCCAAATCAGATAATAGTAACTGTGGAAGGAATCATGATTTATCATTGGAGCATCAGCCTTCTGCTCATGCACTTGTACACACATATATACCTATGCACTCACATATGTGTTCGTTGTTGTTTCTTGCCTCTAAGAATGGTGACGTTTGTTTATCTGTTATTGCCATAGATCCCTGCAGGCCAGGACTTCTGGTTGCAATTCTGACCTTGATGCTTATTATAGTGGTTTATTCTACCTCACTTCTGTTGATTAAATGCTGCCACCAGCAATGGCATCTACATACTTCAAATTTTATAATTTTTATTGACTGTAGGCAGTTTCAGAATCAGACTAGGCTATGGAAAATGGCACTGAACTTATTGAGTTATTGGTGTCCTCTTTACCAGCTTATTCCTTGTAGTTTAAGTGAAGGTAATGGCCTCTGAGGCCAACCCAGGAATGTAGCCATCCGGTGTTCTTGAGTCTTATGTAATAAATCCCTCCCAGCATGTTCACTTCTAGTGTTTTGATCCCTTCCTTCACAGCTGCCTAGGCAGTTTTTGCATCACCCCTTCATTTAAGAAGGTCTATGATTTTTTCCCCAAGTTTTGTCTGTGTATTAGGATAGCTACAGTGCCCCTGCCAGTATTAAAATCTGAATCGCAGTAGTTTGCAAACTTTAGGGTGCATTTTAGTCACCTGGGGAGTTTATTAAATTATAAATGTCTGAGACTCAGCCCCAGAGTTTCTGAACCAGATTCGGGTGAGGCCTAAGAATTTGCATTTTTAACAACTTCCAGATGATGCTGATTCTGCTTCTGTGAGGATACATTTTGAGAACTGCTGTGTAGAGCGACGTTATATCAACCAAGTCTTGCTTTTCCAACCTTACATTGTACACCACTAAAGCTGACACCTACAAGATCTATTTCCAGTTTCTGCCAGTACATGCCATAAAGATCAGAGGAGCCTAGAGTTTCAATATTACTGAGTCATTAAATATCAGGATAAAAACAGAAGCAAGTTCAGTACAATTTGAAACTTGGATGTCTGAAGAAAGACTGGTGCTATTCCTTAGAGAAAAGAAGGCCACAGCTGGGATTGGGACAGAATATGGCAAATTAAGGTTTGTACCTGAGAACAACTTAAAAATACGCAATAAGTAGCAGGATGAGTGAGAGGTGAGCTAAGTAAAAAATATGTTCAGGAGATACAAGGTAAAGAGTTGCAATGAATGGGTCCATTGTGATCGAAGTTATGGGCACGAATGACGTCACCCGGAGAGACCATATAAGCAGAGAGGAAGAGGGAGGCAGAATCAAGGCTAGGGGCAGACAGCTGGGAGAAATACCCCAAATAAAGATGGATAATTTACAAAGGGGAGTTTCATGGTTTAATCAGACCAAAATCCTGGGTAGGTAGAAGAGAGTTTATGAAAAAGGCACTAACCAATAATGTTAAAAGCTGAAAAACAGTCAGAGTATGTGTGCTGTGAAGAAGATTCATTAGCTGCAGAAGAAATTATGACAATTTGATTAAATTTACCAATACAGGTTCATAAAATCTGAGTGCTTGGGGAAGAGGGGCATTGAAGGGAATAGGTGATGCAATGCAAGATACTGTATACTGTTTTTGTTTTTGTCTTGCTTTTGTTTTTGAAATGCTTGGCTGCTAAGGAAGCTGCAAGGAAAGGAAAGAGTTTGGAAGTATCTTTTATTCTGAAGGGGGACATGAGAGGAAAAGAATCTTATGGGTGGAGTAGATGATAAGAGTTAAAGAAAACAGATTTACTCCTTAATGGTTAATATTTTACAGGAAATCTCAACTGTTTACAAAACACCAGTGATAACTTTCCTCTGAAAAATGCCAAATATAAAACTACCCTGAATTACAGTGGCCTAAATGTCATTGCTTTCTTGACTGTAGCCTATGAGATCCATTCTTCTTAGCACTCTTTATTTGGTCCTTTTATCAACATATGTCCTAAAAGCAATTTATCTGGATCATATTAGACTAGCCTCATACAGAATCCTCTTTACTGAACATTGTTCTATACTATATCCTTGTCTTTTTGCCAAGAGTTAATAAAAAATTAGTCATATAAATAAATGTTGGCTTAACCTGCAAAATCATCATTGAAGACAGTGTAAATTTTACCCTGACATGAGGACACAAACATTATCTCCTAATATTTATTTCTAGAAGTGTTTCTTTGCCCTTAAGACATTTTACATATCTCTTGTAAATCAGACAATTAAAATAATGCAATTTTTCCTGTTCTTTTAGTTACAGTTTCAAGTAACTCACTGTTAATTTGTATTTAACGTGTCATTTTGCTGTTTTAGCAGTGTTATTGAATCTTTTCTTTCATTGTGAGCTCTTCTAAATACTTTAAAAGTAGAAGGAATATAAGTAATGTGTACATACATTTGTTACCCATTACAAACTTAAGTCTGAGACAGGGACATCCATCTCCATTCTGGAAGATTTTGATTAAGATTTTGGTGCTAAACGTGGAACTACAGAAATTATCACCCGTCTCTCTTCCACCATGCAAGATAGACTCACCAAAGAGACTAGAATCAAAACACTGTGGAATGCATTTTTCTGGTTCTTAGGAATTGCCAGAAGATCTGAATGTAGTGAATATACACATTCACTCTCCAGTGACTTTGGAACCCACAAGGATCCACAGATGATTTTTATACACATAGAAAAAAATAAAATAAGATAAAATAATATTAAAGAAGATAAAATAACTCAGTACACTCAAATGTGAATTCAGATAAAGATAGGGATCTCAGATTATGCCAATCACCTCTCAAAGCAATATTGTCATGTTCATTTTCCTTGTATGTGCCCACACGGCTCCGAGACAGGACATGTCTCTCGCTATTTTAAAAACAATTTCAAGGACTTCAGATAGTAGTAAGAGAAAAACTAATTGCATAAAGATAAAGCCTCTGGAGAATTTTTGTTGATATTGCCTTCATGGAAGAGAAGTTTGAGACGCAGTGATTATTAAAACAGGAAAACTCATCCATGCTCTCATTAAAATAGATAACAAAATGATTTTGCTTAGAGCAACAAATGTGAAATCTCTTAATTTTCTTCCTAAGCCATGTGACTCTTTAGCAGCTCAGATAAAGGCAGCAGCAAAAGCAGATGAACATCAGATCTCCCATTAATGCAAAGTAAATTGAATTCTAGAGAATCTTGGTTCTTTCAAGTTGACTGAGGATGCCACAGTTCAATACAAAAACCATTATGCTTACTTAGGACGTTACAAAGTCCTCCAGATCATTTATAAGGGCCGAGCCCAAACCAGCAGCCCCCAAGCTTGCCTGCTTCCTCCCCGATAAATCCTAGCCCTTCTCAGACATTACTGAGTTGTTCTGGAGGCCACACACAGCACATAGCTCCTTGCTCCCCTCTTTTCAAATCTTACAGTTGCCTTTTCTCTCTAACTCTTGTTCCTTTTCCTGTACTCACAACACCCCTCATGTTGGCCACCAATGCTCAAATTCCTCCAAAGCTTGGCACACACCCAAGGCCAAGGTAGGTAACCTGCAAATAACAAAGGTCTATTGGAAAAACCCAGCAACACATCCTAACAGAACCCCCACTGTGACCTGCTTGCTTCTCTTTTTACAACTGGCAAACTCTCTCTCCGAATGCTTGAAGACTTCCCTCCTTCCTTTGTACCCCTAAGTGTAGGACCGGATCTCTGTTCTGGTGCCAGCAGAGTCAACATGCCTGGGGTACCTGACTTTCCACTTACCCAAACCAACCAATTAGAGAAAGACCAAAAGTAATCCAAATAGAGAATAACCCACAAAACACATTTCATTTGGGAGATTGGTACAAAACTCCCTCAAATTAGTATTAGGTTAAATTTGAATTAAACCTGTGTCATAATCCTTAAAGGGACACTAAATGAGATGAAAACATACTGATTAGAAAATAATACGGTTTGGGCATTGACCATCGCAAATCTTTGAAATGAGATACAGCCGGTGTGCTGGACTCCTGGGTCAACCTGGTACAGCTCAGCACTTGATAAAGGCTGGGGATTACTTTTCCCAGAATCCCTCTTCTATGTGGTTTTGGCTTAGAGCAGGTCAATGAGACAAACTCACATGAGATTTTAGGGTGATCAATTACCCTGGTTTGCCCAGAACAGTTTGCCCAGGGATACTGGCCTTTCAGTGCTAAAACTGGGAAAGTTTCTAGCAAGCCAGGATGGCTGGTTACCTTAGATTTAGAAAATGGTAGTGATGCCAAAATCATTACTCTTGGAAGTTCATGGGAGGCAGAGAGATGAAGAGATGCAAGAGTTTCCAGCGCGCCCCAGCCTGTCCTCACGCCCCTCCTGCCCTGACCCCAGCTTCTCTGCGCAACCGCTGACCCTGCCTCATCTCGGTCACTAAGAGCTGTAAGGGTTGCCACAGAGGCAGCGATGTACACAGCAAGCTGCTACCCAGGCCTCTCCACCGGCTTCCCTTTTGTGGCTCTGCCCCATCCGGCAGACGCGTGTGGCGTTTCAGTTCTCCCCACAAGTCCCGACTTGCCCAAGGGCATCAGTGCTTCAGACACAACTAGTTACTGTTTGACCTTCTGACCCACCCCTTCTCAACTGACTTCCCAGCTCCTCCTACTGCTGTATAAGCTCCATTTTTTATCTCCAATTCATCCTTTCATCCCATAGCATTTGTGGTGGCTGGCTTTTCCTGACTCAACACCAGTGACACACCTGAGTGCAGAGTAACCGTGATGTGGTTGGTGCCGGTTAATCACTGCTCAGGGTCAGAAGCACACATCGGAAGCTCACTACACACTCGACCACGGGAACTAAAATGGAACGCCTTCTCCTCTAAGAAGTTAACCTTGAGGTCCTCTTTCCCCACCTCTTCCCCGTCCCTAGTTCTTCTCTTCCATAATAACTCATTCCTTTTCATGTTAGCATTTATCACAATTTGCAAATTTTATATGTATATGTTTATCAATGTAATTCCCACTCTTCCTTGCCACCCCATTAAAGGCTGGAATTGCATTTGTGTTGTTCAATACCACAAACACTGTCTGTCCAGAAGCCTAGCACATAGTAGGTGCACAATAAAGTACAAAGAACACATTGAAACACATACATTCAAAGAACTGTGATTTTGAACCTAGGACTCTCTCAAAGGAACACACACTTGCAGATTTGTCTTTTAAGTAGTAACAATATGTGTCTTAGAAAAGGGAAATAAACAATTCTCCAGCTCTAAACACTGAGAGCCTCTTTACATTCCATCAGTAACATAACCCATGCCCAGGTAAATACTTGTCTTCTTTATTTCCCCCAACAAAGAGAATCAATTACAAACTTCTCTGTTAATCCCCTAAGTACAATGCGGAGTCCATTAAAGGCTTAGAAGTTAGTAACCGTGGGATAGAGAGTAATGTTTATACTATTAAATGAATAATGGCTCCGCATTGTCTGGAAGAAGAGACTTTTCCTGGGTTGCCATTTGGTTTGTTTGTTAGTTGGTTTTAAATCATTTAAGGGTCAGGAAGATGCTCTGCCTGGCATGAATACTAATGGCCCGACAGGCGATGAAGGAGCTCTGGGCGTCAGCCAAAGTAACAATGTGCTTTCTGGCTGTTACTTTGGGATTTTGCCTTCAATAAAGTTTTGGAAGTCATTGTAAAACTATATAATGTCGACATGCTAAATGGACTTAAAGGGCTGTCTGTTCCTTAATCAATAGGACACCGAGTAAAGGTGTCAGCCCAGCCAAAAGTTACCTCAGCTCTAAGCTAGAAAAGTACAATTTTTGAGGTCAAACATTTTCTAAATACAGTTTCTACTTCACTTTTCAAAGCCAGTCCATTTGGGAGACCACTCATATATTTTTATGACCAAAGCTGAAAAATACTCTCGGAATATTAGCCAGAAATAGAGTTTTCCAACTATATCCTGGGACCTGTGCACCAGCCCAGTCTCCTGTGTCTCCTTTCTCATCTGAAGTTCCAAAAAGTCAGGAGGGCACCCAGAAGGATGACAGCAACTCTGAAAGAGTCTCAGCCCCCAAGTCAGGTACAGTGGAATAACTTTCTTATTCTATCATAAACGCACATTTTATTTACTAACTTTCCACAGAACGTTACCAACATCTCAAGGCGAGTAAGTGTGTGAAGCGACCACTGAGCAGTAGAAGGAGGCCACCCAAACACTGCATTCGTTTTGCAAACAGGAAAACGGAGACGCAGCAAAGAAAGGGACCGTTACAGACTTTTCTTTCAAAACACAAAAAGTACAAATATATAAAAATGGTCATACCCCTTCTTGGGTCATTATTCTTAGTGCCAGAAGGAAATCTGCTCTGTGTGATCCAGAGGACACTTGGGGGAATGGAAATAAGAAATGTCTGTGGTGAGAGGTGACCTGGTAGGGTTTTGTTTGTTTTATGTCTGTCCAGCACCTGGACACCTTTGCTAGACTGAGTCCTTGATCACATCTGCCTCACATAGTAGAAATCAGAATGGGGCCAGATTCTCTCTTTCTGTTCCTAGCATCTAGGTTTCAGGTCTATAACTTCACCTCAGCCAATCACATGCTCTGCCTGGGATTTTTGGATTACAAAGGAGTGAACAAAATGAAACGCAGGAACAGTTGAGAAATCATTCAGTAGGAAAGCAGAGTGGTGCCAGCACTGTGAGCCTCCAGGGAGGAATCTGAAGTCCAGGGACAGCGGGGTGAGTGTCCAGGGCCAGGACAGCATCCTAGCCAGTCAATTCCAAGATGTGGCTTATTTCAGACTGGAATCTGTTCCCACTGGTCCTTCCAAATGTCTCACCATTCTTAGTCCCTGCTCCTTTTCCAAATCCAGTTCTCCAGCCTTCACTGGATTCACAGGTAATATATTCCCGGTACGTTTGATTTTACCAGAGCAGATCTGGGACTTCACAGTCTGGCAGTGGCAGTTACGGTGAGGCAGAAAAAAAATGCTGGACAAGATGAATGGGGTCTAATGTTGGTTTAACTGCTTGATGGCTACGTGGCCTTGGGCAAGTCAATCTCTTTCACTGGCATTTAACTTTCTTATTTTATCATAAAAGCACATTGGAATAGATGGTTCCTGTCAGTACTCCAGTATTAGTGCCATCTCTTTTTTAGTACATTGTTATTGATGCCTAAAATGATGTCCCTAAATTTCTTAATACCTCCAATGAATTAATTCAATTTTACAAATCTATTGAACACACGTTTCGTGTCAGGCAGAATACCAAATGCTGGAAATAGAACAATGAATAGATCAGTCATGGTTTCTGTCCTCTTGGGGCTTACAAGGAAGACACAGCAATGTTCAGTCAGTTACCAGGAACAGAGTAAGTGGGACCAGGAATGCTCAGAGATCATCAAATGGAGCCCCACCCAGACTTCGAGAATCAGGGATATTTCCCCGGAAGTTGTAACTTCTAATCTTTTTTGACAAGAACTGGAGGATGAATTAGACAGGGTGTGGGGAGACAAATTGTTTTAAACTTGAGGGACAGCACTGGCATCAAAGGCCAGTCAGTCAGTGGAATCTAGAGGAGGTCAGGGTCACTGGACCGAAGAGGTGATACTGATGATGTAAAATACACATGTAGAGGCCAGATCAGCCTGCACTAGGCAGGGCATATTCAGGTTTTATCCTAAAGATTAGGAGATTATTTTAGAAATCAACTCTCCTTCCTTCCTTCTACTTTCCTTCTGTCCTCTTTTCTTCCATCCATCCCTCCTCTCCTCCCTCCTTTCACTGAGGCAAGAAAGAAGACAAATGTGTTTGAGAATGATTTTCAGCAACAAGGGTTGAATGGAAACATATTTTCAGAGATAACCCCAAAATTAAATTCCCCATTTCTTGAGCACCTGTCTCCCCGAAGTTTCTCTAAGAATACATGTTAAATCTGTTTCTTGGAGAGCACACATGTAACCCTCAAAATAAGTTTCTCGGCAGGCCAGAAGGCATACTTTTTGCTCACCTACCTCACTCCTGGGTTATTTGATGCAGATAATTAAAAATGGCTCATGAATTACATAGACATGAAACTGATATGGAAACCCACTAAAACAAAGCGATTTTAATACATGCTCTTCTGGGTTCCATCAGGCATCTTTTCCTCAGAGGGTGCTGCCTTTTGACACACATCCACTCACGTTTTGATCCTCAGTGCAGATAAGAGTTTTGCTACAAGAGAAGTAGAGGCAGGTTCAGCAAGAGTTCATTTTGCCAATTTCCCCCACAGTGTGCTCTGTGGAAGGAAACCAGCTTTAAGAGATGATAACCTCTACTTCCTTGATCATCATGTTCTCAGGTTTCCCCATATGCACTGAGTCTTTTCCTTTGACCAAGACAGAGACTATCCATGTCCCTCCGAACATCCAACACTCAGAGCCACATGTGTATAAGATCTGATTTTGCCCAGTGCTATACAGCACAGCCACCTCCCTTGCCCTGAACTCTGCCCTAATAGCAATGCACTGGCAGTTCTGACATTCCCATCACACTGTGGACTCCCACAGAGCCTGCCATCATGAAATCACTAAGGCTTTATCCCCTATAGTACAGTCTCACCACTTCTCCCCCATCTCATGTATGATTTGACTTTTGAACCGAAGTGCGGGACCCTCCATTTATCCCTATTAAATTTCATCTTGTTAGATTCAGACTATTGTTCCAGCCTGTCGAAATCATTTTAGATCTTGGCCCTGACAGCTGTCTCCCTCTTTGCTTTATGTCATCTGCAAATTTGATCAGCATGCTTTCCATGTAGTGATCTAAGTCATTGATGGAAAGGTTGGGTAGCACAGAGGCAAGGACATGGCTCTCTAGGTCACTGGAGATTGGCTCTCCCGGTCGCTGGTGATCAATCAGTCAGCATTCATTGAGTACTGTCTTTCATCCCAGTTCCAGTTCACTGAGCTATATTATCATACAGCCCACATTTCTCAGTCAAGTCTGCAGCAACATCAGGGGTTACTTTATCAAATGTCTTGCTGATATCCAGATCCCCTAAGCTAGGATATTCCTTTATTTAATGATATAGGGAGACTGGGTGCAGAAAATTGACACACATTACTGCAAACATTGATAAATATGGTTTATGTAGAGCAAGGTTTCTATGAGAGAGTAGTGACAAATACAATGCTATCGTTCCACTAGAACATGAGCTCCTTAAAGCCAGAAATGTTTGTCTGTTTTGCTCACAGTTGTTTCTCCAGCGCCTAGAGCAGTAGACACTCAAATATTTATTAAATAAATCAACTAATAGAGTTTGGAGTTAGCTGTAACCTAACTAATTCCAAAAGCAAAATATCTCTATATTTCTAAATGAAGAAATGATAGAAAGGATGTTAAATTTATTATTTGTCACCTAAACCAGGTGCTGGCAAACTACAGCCCACAGGCAAAATTAGGCCTACTGCCTGATTTTGTAAAGTTTTAGTGAAACACAGACACGTTCATTTGTTAACATATTGTCTTTGTTAGCATAACATAGCTGTTAGCCATTCTTATGTTATCATGGCAGAGTTAACTATTTGTGACTATGGTCCACAAAGCCAAAAATTTTTACTACTGTGCTTTACATAGAAAAAGTTTGCCAACTATTGAACTTAAGAAATTAATTCTAAATTCTTGATATTTAAGACTCTCCATTCTCTAACTTTTGGCTAATTTTCTCACTAATTAATATTAATGCTCTTAAAAAATATTTCCAAATCATCATGCCTATAATTTTCTCCATGCCTTTTTTTCTACTGCTGAATAAAACCCAAAACTTCCTGCCTCTTATCGGGGTCTTTTTCAACATTGCACACATACACACAAAGATTATATGCAAAATAAACATAATTATGTAGCAGACCTTTGCTGGATGTCTACTATAGGCTGAGCATTGTATTAAGACACTTTGTAATTATCTTCAAAACAGTCTTGCAAGGTAGATATTATTAACTCTTTTTTTTCTATTGAGAAAACTGAGGAATTAAGCAACTTACCCAATGGTTCTTAGACAACTGATGGTTTGACTGAAGTTTGAGCTAAAGATTGTCAGAATCCCCTCGTAATTTGGTTTCTTTTTGACATTGCATGTTCAGAAATAAACCAGTTTACAAAAGGGGAAATGGAACATGTCCAATTTTATACAAATCTTAATTTGGAGCTCAAAATATAATCAAATATATTTTTTTAAATCTTCTATTGTTGTTTAAGTCAGCCAGAGTCCATTTTATTTATAAAAGCCATTAACTGGCACAAATTTAAACACTACAATCAATTCAGAAACCATTCAGTTAAAAATCTGAGATGGTCATATCAACACAATTGTATTGGAACTATCTTAGGTATAAGTTCATTCATATCCAGCCCTAAATCATACTCTGCTCTTCACTCAGGCAGCTCCCATCCCATCTGCCAATGCACAGATGGGCTGGTCTGTGCCTACGAGCTTTCCTTTATACACTGGATGGAAAAGCAACAACGACGAACCTGGTGAGTCTGTCAGGAGCCCAGTAGCACGTAGCCCAGCTCTCCCTCACAGTATCTTTGGGCAAGTAGGTAAGCAACTGGCATTATCTAATCACACTTTCTATTTATGTTTCTCTATTTCAAATCATTTCTCTTGGCCAGGCTGGCTCTATCCCTCCACTAATAACTGAATTTGAGCTTTCCTTTAAGATCATATTTCCATCAGCTGCTGGCACATCTTTTCTGCTGCTAATGCCACACTGATCTTCTTTGGCAAGTTTCCAGGCCTTGTTTTATCACCTTAGGGGTTGCATCCTAGCCAGACTTTTCTCTCTACTCCTAACCTTTCCATATGCCCCTTTTCCCCACAAACTCCAGCATCAATCCCCTGGACAGATTTAATTTCTTATCCATGTCTATTCAAGCAGACACAAAAACAAAAATAGTATTTCCCTAGAAAGAGCTTCATTTCCCATGGCCAAACTTAGCACAGCTCTCGCCAGCAGGAAATGCTACCCAGGGTTAGGCTGAATCCCTTGGGTGGATGTAGAGAAACAGTGAGACAGATATAGAGAAAGGGGGGAAAAAAGTCTTATGTGAAATCACTTTTAGGATCTTCTGGGTGTTTTGTTAAATAAACACAGCAGGGTAATTCGGTATTTATGTAAGGATAAAACCCAACCTTAAAGATAGGGCATCAGCAAAAATTAATTACTCCCTTAGGTCTCTGCTGTGCAAGGAAGTGTTCACATGACAGTTTGGGCGGCTTATTTATTTTATGGTATTGCTTCTTTCTTACATGAAGGCACCTGTAGAAATGGCTTGCAAATGAAGGTGAGGGCATGTTATAATAGAACCCACCTCCATTCACACCAGTTCTCACTTGGCAAAAGTTGATTGAAAAGTGAAGTTCATGGGCCTTGTCAATAGGCTCTAGGAAGATCTAACTAGGCAGCCAGCTGCTAGAGGCATTGATGTCATGACAGACCCTTGCAGAGAATTAGAGTTTCTCAGGAAATATGAGTGAGGGCTTTTGAAATGAGAAATCCACAGTCTGAATCTTCTTTCCCCTAATATTGCACTGTTGTTTAAAGGGATCAATACAGGAGGTAGGCAGAATTCTCTCTCTTCCTAATGAGGAAAGTCCAGGAGAGCATTTGTAGATTCCCAGTTACCATTGGGATCATTTCTGGGCTTTTTGGTTGAAGGACTAGGAAGGTCTATAGCTTTTGCATGCACACACTCTTCTGTCTGAGAGTACCTGGCTCTGGTTAGGAGTCCACAAGCATGTGACACTACAATCCGGATGGAACCTAGTTGAGTCAGAGCTACGATAAACACAGGTGGCCCAACAACACGTCATATTCACCCTGAACATCTCCTCGGGACAGAGCCCTGTGTTATTTGAATGGATCTACAAACAGGATGTTCTCTCTGCTCCTCCAAGATAGAGTTCAGTAATATGGTTATAGGGACAATTGCTTACATTTCATTTCACAAATAGGTCAAGAAATAGATCTCTTCTAGGCATGATGTAATTTCTGGAGAACCAGTGTGATATTTATTTGTGAAATGAAATTCATGGAGTAAGGAAGTCAAGATTTATGTGCTAGACCAATGACTTTACTATGCTGGATGACAGTTTCCCCAAGAGAAAAGTAAGGGGCAAGCACAAAGTGACTGAGCACTAAGCAATTCACCTAGACTCTCTCCTATGGTCCTTCACTCCTAGAATTTTCTGAAACCTGATTACTGAAAAGCACCACCATGCTGCTGAAAATTATCCTTGATTCTTGTTTTTTTTTGCCCAGTTTCACCTCGGATCAAACCAAACCAACCTCCACATGCTATTAATCCACCACCTATATATTTCTTCTGTGTTTTCCCTTTCTCACCATTCCCAATGCTTTTGCCTCAGAAGACCAGCCCTTTATCATATTTCTTCTTCTTGGTCGTAATCACCCCTTCTCTGGTCTTACTCTCTCTAGTCTCCCTATGCAAGCCATAAACACCCCACCTCTGCGAATCCATACCACATAGAAAACTCATGCCTTTCATTAAATACAAATCTTACTCTAGTATTCCTCTGCTTAACATACTTCAAAGTCATTTTGTAGCTGAAAAGTAAAGTTCAAGTGCTTCCTCGGATCTGTTTTTTTTTTTTTTCTCTGTCTCTCCAGAATCTAGTTAATTTATATATGATTTAAACTTTTGAAAGGAGATGACAAATTGATTTATTTTTAATTTTATGGACTATTAGGCACATTTTTTAAATTGCACTTTTAATTTTGTGGTAACTGTGGATTCACATACAGTTACAAGAAAGATCCCCTATACTCCACACACAGTTTCCCCGGTGGGAACATCCTGCAAGCCTGCTGTGTACCATCACAACCATGGTACTGACATTGATGCGGTCAAGACACAGACCGTGTCTATCACCACAAAGATCCCTTTCAATACCCTTCTTCCCCTCCTTCACCCAGTTCTTATCCCTAATCTCTGGCAATCAGTAATCTGTTCTTTACCTTTATAATTTCAAGAGTGTTATATAAATAAAATTACATAGCATACAACTTTTGGTATTTGTTTTTTCTTTTTCACAAACCATCATAATCTGGAGATTCATCCAAATTGTTGCATACATCAATTGTGCATTCCTTTTCATTGCTGAGGTCTATTCCAAAATGTGTATGTACCACAACTTGTTTAATCATTCATCTGTTAAAGGATATCTAGGTTGTTTTCAGATTTGGGGTATTCCAAATAAAATTGCTATATACATGCATGTATAGCTATGAACATAAGTTTTAATTCCTCTGGGATAACTGTCCACAGGTGCAATTTCTGAATTGTATGGTATTTTCGTGTTTATCAGAAACTGCCAAACTATTTTCCTGAGTGGTTGTACTGTTTTATATTGATACCAGCAATGTAGTATTGCCAGCATTTAGTGTTGTCAGTTTGTTGGTTTGTTTGTTTTATTTTAGTGATTCTAATAGGTATATAATGATAATTTACTGTGGTTTAATTATCTGTGTTTCTTTCATAGCAAATGTTGACGAACACCTTTTCATGTGCTTGTCATTTTACATCCTTTTTGATAAAATGTATGCTCGTGTATTTTGTTCATACTATAATTAGATTGTCTAGGCTTTTTAACTGATGAGTTTTAAGAGTTATTTATATATTCTAAACACTAATTCTTTGGGGGAGGGGAATATTTTCTCCCAGACTATAGTTTGTTTTTTCATCCTGTTACCAGAATCTTTTACAGAAAAAAAAAATTCATTTTGATGAGATCTAATTCCTCAATTTGTCCTTTTATGGATTGTGCTTATGATGCCACATCTAAGAGTTCTTTGCCTAACCACAGATCCCAAAGATTTTCTATTTTTTCCTAAAAGTTATAGAGCTTTACATCTTACATTTAAGTTCATAATCTATTTTGAGTTAGTCTTTTTTTTAATTAGGTGTGAGATTTATATCTAGTATATTCTTTTCCTTTTCCTTTTTTTTTTTTTTTTTTTTCTGTCAATGGATATCCAGTTGCTCTAGCACTGGGTAATTTTAAATAGTGATGTCTCCATTTGTTTTATTTTCCTTTGGTTTCCTATCGGTAAAGGCTGCCCTTCTCTGGCTTCCATTATGCCGTGCCCCTTCCATTTTCACCCAGACCACAAAAAGGTTTAATTGTGGCCTTCTAAGGTAACCACCTCTGGAGCCTCTCAACCACTCAGTGCCTCTTCAAGGCACAGATAAATACATCCACAGGAAAAGAACTGTGAATCTTAAAAAGCCCTCATGAATTCCAACTAGACCTAATCTCTGTATTGCTGGATCACCTGCCTTCTCTTCCACCCCAGCCCTCCTCTGTGACCCTGATCTCGAAGAACTAAAAAGATATCACCTGTGCTTCAATGTGACAATTCACTGTGGAAATACGATTTTTAATCTAATGCTTTTGGATATCCCTTGGCTTGGTTCTCAATTTCATAGCATGTCAGACTGTGTCCTGGCTCCTTGTTACTGCTTTATTTTGTGACTACCATATTGAAAAAATTGTCATGCTCAGATAACTGGCTCACATTATAGAAAAATACTTGTGTATGTGCTAATGGAAGAGACTATAGGAAACTACATGGCCTTCTTTTGCCTTATCCATTTCTTGATGCATTGTATATGCCACCACTGTATGCACTCACAGGTCACCAACAGCCTCATTTTAAAGTCATCTAAATCTATGTGTGCTTAGGGTAATGTTTCCAAAGAAGAATATCAAGGACCATTCCCTCCCTGACACATTCTTGAGGGAAATAGTTCAAGCTGAGACACCATGTGAAGGCAGGATGATTATTTAGAAACCCCTTGAAGATTCCTGGTCTGGTCACTCAGTCCCTTAGGCTGTAAAAACATGGCATCTGAGGTTGATCCTGTATCCGTCTATGATGGTTTCTGTTATTTCACTAAACCTTGGACGTCGTCGAGTGTAGAGCTGAGAGAGCTCTTTATCCTTGGGTCCATTTTAATGGTTCCTGGCTTTTCTGTCCCTGTCCATTTTTATTTAATGTCACTGTCATCAATGAATTTGATCATACTTTGCCTGAGGCCCCTTAAGCAAATTGGACCTTTTTTTAAATGATAAAAAGCTGACAAATGAAATGTTTAAAAATAGAATGGTGCTGATTCTGAGAATGGGAAATGTGGAATGGCCCCTGCCTGGCTTTTTTTAGGCTTTTCCATGACCTTAAACACTCTCTATCCATCAGTAAGTGCTGTCCTTCAGCTTTTCAAGCTAGTCAAACATTTCTGTGGTAAACAATATGGAGGTCCCTGCTGTGGGCACTAGGTGAGTGAAGGAAGAAGGTACATGTATAAAGTAGTCCCTATCCCTAACTTTTCAAATGCTAAGACTCTTACCATTCTTCAATATTCAATTTTTCTAGGAGGTCTCCCCTGGTCACTACTATGCATAATTTTTCTTTCTTCAAGTCCTTCATAAATTAGCATCCATAAAAATTATCTGGCATATTCAAAGACTTCTCTGGAACCCTTCTTGTACCATGTTTCTGTAGCATTAGTGAAATCATGTATTGCTTTTCTTCGTCCCTAGTGGGAGCTCCCTCTCTATCTCTGTGCCCTCCTCACCCTCATCACAAATTCTCCTTCTGTGGGAGCCTTTTTAGCTCCTTTGCACTTGACAGTGTATATTTTAGGCATAAAGTTTTATCTGCTTTGGCTATCTGGGCAAACTTTTGCTTTGTGTATTTCATTTTCTTAATTTTTTGTGTGTTGCTGGAAGCTAAACAGCTTTGTCTATGAGCTGGCTGGAAGATATCAGCAAAACAGAAGTTCAAAGCCTGTGTGAGAGTCCTCCATTATGCATCACTGAATCACATCACCTTCTCAAGCTTTCAGAATTAGATGACCTATTCTAAAAGATTTAGCAATTTTCATTGCATTTAATTGCACTTCCTGGCCTTTGGTACAAAATCTTTTATATTTACAATAACTTTACTGTTGCATCGTAATATAATCTTTTAAAGGTATGAAAAGTAACCATTAGGGGTCCAAATTTACACTTAAATAATTGCTGTATATGCAAATACAAAAGTATTTACCCGAAGTGCAAATTAGATCAAGTCACCTCGAATATAGAACTTAAAAATATAAATCACCACAACTCACTCCTTTGGTTGTCCACTGGAAAGTTTCTCTTGACACAATGATAAGGTGCATCTCAGCTTCCACACTGCTAAAATTTGAACACAAAACATGAGCCTTAGAATCAAGAAACTGTTACATAACAGTTTATTACTCTGGTTCCTCAATAATGCTCTAGACATGGGTGTGAAAAAACAAACAAACAAACAAAACAATTAATTCTGGTAGAAAATAAAGTACAGTAATTCCCTGATAGTTGCCTTTACAAAATCTCATCCTTATGTATGTAAAAATATTTAGATTTAAGTATTATTTAGATAGAATACACCCAAATAAAATACCTGCAATAATTGTGCCATAAAAACTTTTCCTCTGTTCCAGAGTTTATTTCTGCTCTTTCTGCTACATCTAAATTTTTTGAAATTATATGCAATGACATAGTGTAGTGGAACAAGTAGTGGCTTTGGAGATTGGAGTTTAAAAAAATTAACAAAAATGTGAATTTATTCAGGCTATGCACCTCTTACCAGCTCCATGTGTTTATTTATTTCTCTGGGCTTCTAATTCCTTAAATATAAAATGAAAATTTTAAAAACCTATCTGGAAGGGGCATTGTAATTTTTGTAAAAGATCTGGTATAGAACAGAGCTCAAAACATAATGGGTGTACAATAAATGGTAGTTTATGATAATATGTTTTCCCTTCATCCACTTTTTTTTCTTCGATCACCAGAATCTAGTATAAGAAACTGAATCTGATTTTACATTGTGACATAATAGCCAACCATAGCTAAGTTAAAGCTAACACCTTTGAGTATTTATCTTAACCGGCCAGGTGATATTAAACCTGAATAATCATTGGTCTATGTAAACAAAGCCTCAACTACAAACCATACTGGAAGACATATGTTTTCATTTGTTAGATTTCATTTGTTACACAGCCTATCCAGGTGCCCTGGAGTAATGAGGCTAGTTAACAGTCCCAGGGGAAGGACAAGAAAGTATATCCAAGATGGTCTCCTGCCACTGCCTTTTCCTACCCTATGCCTCCCTGGTCAGCAAACATTTGTTTTACTGTGGGGAGTCAAAAAATAGAGGACTGAAATTAACAGAGGACCGACACCAGCATTTAGGAACATACCTACAAATAAAAACCTCCATCTACAACAATAATTTCTTTCCTCTTGTAATATTCAAGAATTGGTCCACATTCCTGCTTAAAGCCAGTTTCTTTACCTCTATTTTGATTCTTTCTTATAGTTTCCATCTCTCAGCTTATATTGCCCATCTGAGTTTTCATTGTTTCTACTTTTTCCATTAAAACCTTTAACATATTAATTATAATCATTTTAAATTCCCTGTCTGATAAATCTCTGTCATATCTGAGACTGATTCTAAAAATAATTTGTCTCTTCAGACTGTGTGTTATCTTGCCTTCTGACATAGCTTGAAATTTTGGTTCAAAGATAAGAGTTCTTTAGGGTAACAGGTATCTATAGTAAATAGACCTTCAGAATTATGTTAATCTAGCTAGGAGTTGGACTATGATTACTATTTATTGTAGCTAGAGGCAACAAATTCTTCAAATTCCTCTGGTGAGATTGTTTTCTCCTCCTCTCTGTTTTGGGGCTTCCCTGTGTACTCCTCCTCAGACAGTCTGTGTCTGTCAGCTTTTGTACCTATAATCCACTGTCGTTATTACTGGAAATTTATTCATGTGGTGTGTGATGGTAAGGGGTGGATGTAGGGAATGTCTTATAACCTTCTAACTGAGGCTCCCTCTTTAGTGGATCTGTGTCCCAGGCGTGTAGACTTGAGATAGCTCTGTCCCTCATCTGGGTAGAGCTTTTGTCCTCACTGTCTCCACGTTTCTTTCCCAGCTATAGAATTCCCAGTCATGTTCCCACAAGCCCTTTCCTCTCTTGACCAACCAAGTATTTCTTCCTTTTTCTCTTAGGTGAGAGAGGAAGACTGAAGCAGGGTGTGGTGGGGCAAGTTCATTCCCCTAAGCTCAAATCACATTTCAGAATTGTCCTCTGGTGAAGTCCTTCACCCTGGAGCCTTTGCTTAGAAGAGGCCTGGAAAGGTTTTATGATAGCTAGCTACTCTTTCTTCCCTGAACTCTGCCCTGCCAAGACTATGTAAGGAGCTTACTCAGACATTCTTCATGAGAAACTAAAGGAAAACCCTGGGAATCTATGAGGGCGCCCTATGACGAGAGCTTCTTACTATGATGCTAGTTCAGAATTAGACTAGCAATTTTGTCAAAACAACCATTTAAGCATTCCTACCAGTTTATGGCCCCAGTGGCTTCTCCTGCAGGTAAGCTGATCTCCATTGATGTATCCCGCCAGATGCATCTGACCCTTGGCATTTCAGGGTGATGGTTTTTCCACCAATGTTTGTTCTCTGGTCCAAAAAGTCATTGATTTCAGCTTGCATAGCTTTTTTTTTTTCTTTTTTTTTTCTTCCTCTTTTTTTTTTTTTTTGATTGTAAGGACAGGAGTACTGTAATAACTTCTAGTAGCTAAACCAGAAATCCCTTCATCTCTGGTCTGAATCTTCTCTACCCTGCTTTCTCAGGAACCTTACCCAAAACCACTAGCTTCTAATCTTGGCCATGCATTGGAATCACCTGAAAAGCTTTAGCAGTCACTGAGGTTCAGGTTCCAACCCCAGAGGGTCTGATTTAATTAGTCTGGGCCTGGGCCTGATTACAATTGCTGTAATGATCATATACTTTCCAGATCACAGTGATATTTTCCTCAAAACCTAAATCTGATCATATCAGTCCAGTTGCTTAAAACACTCCAGTGACCACACATTGTTTGCTTTAAAAACATCCTTATGTAATCTACAAAACTCCATATAGTCTAGCCCCTGCCTAACTCATCAGCTCTCCTCAAACCAATTTCCCATACTGGCCTTCTTTCATTTCTTAAAACGCACTATGTTCCCTCTCCCTATGTTAATTCATCCCACTAATATTATTGAGCACCCTCGGTGGGGTGGTCTGGTCACTGATCGAGGGAATGAATATATAAGCAGTGACCAAAAAAGACCTAGTGCCTGTGCACGTGGGACTTAGATTTTAGTTGCTGGGAAGACAGACACTAAACAAACAACACTATATCTCAACACCTAAACATAATCTTTTGTTATTATTGAGTTGAGGTGCAATGTTACAGAGCATATTCTAGGACGAACTCATTTGGCATAACTGAAACTTCACACACTCAGGAATAGTAACTCATCATTTCTTCCTTCCTCCAACTTCTGGCCACCCCTGTTTCTATGTATTTGACGAATTTAGGTACCTCATGTAAGTGGACTTGTGCAGTAATAGTCCTTTTGTGACTGGCTGATCTCACCAAACATAATGTCTTCCAGGTTCATCTAGATTGTCACATATGGCATGATTTCCTTCTTTTTAGGGCTGAATGATATTCCATTTTTTTAATCTATTTACCCATTGGGCATTTAGGTTGTTTACAAATCTTGGCTATTGTGAATAACGCTGCAATGAATATGGGGTTGCAGATATCTCTTCAAGATTCTGATTTCATTCTTTTAGAGAAATGCCCAGAAGTGGGAATGCTGGATCCCACTTATGGTTTGGTGGGGAAGTGCCATAGCGTTTTACACAGTAGCTGTGCCAAACACATTCCCACCAGTGGAACACAGAGCTCCAAATTGTCTACATTCACATCAACACTTATCTTTTTTTGTTTTGTTTATAGCCATTCTCACAGGTCTGAGGTGATTTCTTATGGTGGTTTTGATTGGCATTGCTCTGATTATTGGTGATGTTGAACATCTTCTCATATATATCTGTTGACCATTTGTATGTTTCCTTTGAAGAAATGTCTGTTCAAATCCTTTGCCCATTTTTCAATGGAGTTTTCTGTGATGTTTTTTTAAGTTTTATTTTGTTTTTGCAATTGAGTTGTAAGACTTCCATATATATTTTAGATATTAGGCCTTTATCAAATATACTGCTTGCAAATATTTTCCTTATTCTGTGTGTTGCCTTTTCACTCTGTTGATAGTTCCTTCTGTGCAGAAGCTTTTTAGTTTGATATAGTTTTGCTTGTCTATTTTTGCTTTTGTTGCCTGTGCTTTTGGTGTTATATCCAATAAATTATTTCCAAGATCAATGTCATAAAGCTTTATAAAGCAAGGTAAGTGGATAGAGAATGACGAAGGTGCTGGTGCTATTTTAAGTAGGAAGAACTCTTCAATAGGGTAACATTTAAGCAGAAATCTAAATGAATGAAGAAGCCAGCCACTCAGATGTTAGCCAATAAGTGTTCAATTCAGAGGGAACAGCAGCACAATGACCCAGCAAGGAGACCGAAGTAGCTGCAGTGAGAGTTATGTGCTGCAGAGAAGCTGGATATGAGTTTATAGAGAGATTGACAGGGAAGTAAAATCACTAAGGAACTTGTAGGCAGTGGGAAGGATTTCAGATTTCATTCTGGGTGAGATGGAGATGCTACACAATAGATGGTTTTGAGTAAAGTAGTGACATGATTTAAATAAGGTTTTTAAAATATTACTCTGGCTTCTGTGTAAATAACAGACTGTAAGACTATAAAAGGGCAAGGAAAGAAGAAGAAAGTGAAGTACTCATAACGATCCAGGTGAAATATGATATGTCTTGAATTAGGTTGGTAGGAGGGAAGGTGCTCCAGAGCGATCGGATTCTGAACATATTTTTAAATAAATATGTTCAAAATATTTATTTTGAACATAAATATTCAGAGACAATTCTGAAGTTCCCTCAATGTGGAATATGAATAAAAAAAGAGGTATTACAAATTATTCCAAGGATTGAGAACTAGGCAACAATATGAATAAAATTAATTTCTACAGAGGGCAGAATGTTTTACCAAGAGGAGGGCGGAAAAATGGTCTTTTGTGGAAAGACCAAGAGTTAAGATTTGGATAGGAGAAGATTGAGATGCCTAATAAACTTCCAATGGGCAATTTCAAGAAGATAGTATAACTCATGATCCTGGGATTCATGGGAGGAATCTAGCCAGAGATAAAGAAAATATTATGTAGTATTTAAAATCATGGTATTAGATGAAGTCAGCTTGGAAGTGACTTGAGATAGAAAACCAAGAAGTACCTGTCTGACTCCTGGTACTCTCAAAACTGTTGTGTTAAAAATATGCATTTAGTAAGGAAAAGGACACCACTGAAACAGAAGTAGATTTGACAGTGTTGGGTCCTGACACCAAGCAGTCAGGAGAGAGAAAGAAATACCAAGGAGAAATATTGATCATAGATCAAGTAAGAGCAGGACTGAAATGACCATTGAACTTGTCAATGTGGAATGACCCTGGTGAGGGCAGCATTAGTGGAGTGGAGGGGACTGGGGTGACTTTAAAAGAAAAGGAGAAATTTAATACTTTTGTTAATAGTAAAGTCATTTATATTGGACTAGTCTGTTGGACAATAATTACAAACTGTATAAAATATAAAGTACAGAAAAGTCAAGGAGAGCAGCCCAAAATTAGGGTGTTCTTTTTTTTTCCCACAAATAAGACACAAAGACAAATAAGAGAGAGACAGAGGAAGAACTAATAAAAAGTTTTAAGAGGCACACCTAACAATTCCAACAAAAAGATCCTGATTCAAACAAACTGCTAAATCAAAGACAAGACAAAGGGTAAATTTTAAGCAGTGATGATATTAGATGATATTAAAATCTTAATTGTTCTCATGTGTGATTATAGCAATTAGATAGATTTTTATGTCATTCTCTTTTAGAATTTCTGAAATATTTATGGATTAAATAATATAATATGATGATTAATATTTACTTCAATTTTTTTAAAAAGTGGTATGAAAGTATAGTTAAAATTTGACTGGTCATGAGTTGATAATTGTTGGGGTTTATTATACTATACTCTCTATTATTTTATATGTTCATATTTCATAATAAAATTAATTTTAAAAATGAAGACAGACTGAAGCTCAACTTATAAAGCAAAAGCATTAGTAGAACAATACTGTACTTTCAAACAGTATTCACTATTATCTGTTTAAAAATAAATAGTTTCTTCAATGCTTTAAAGTAGTCACCTTATAAATCATTCAATATCAAACACAGGGCCAGGGGAAGGGGATAAACAAATATGAATTATGGGAGCCTTTACAAGTCAGAAATTGTACATAAATGAAGTATAACTGCTTCTGAAATGATAATTCTAGTTTATGGTAAAGTGGGATTGGATTAACAAACACTACCTCAGGATCAGAACTATTTTGCAAAGCAAAGTACACTAGCAAATAAATATGTGAAAGATGTTTACCCTTTAGGAAAAGACAGGCATAGGTAATTGCAACCAAGCTCTGAGCCTGTTTGTAAACACTGATACTATATTTTCACTGCTTCTCAGATTGTGGTCTAAACATTTGACATCTTTAATGTCTTTCAAAGATATTAAATGTTGCAGGCGTGTGAGAAAGGTCATATATCATTTCTGATTTGTTGCCGACACTGCTGGCAAATGTGCATTTGTGTGCAGCTATCTTTAATAAACCACTGGCTTCCTGTTTGTTACATGGCTTCCCCTCCTCTGAATAATTTATTGTCTCCCACATTATTGGCACCACTTCTGAAAGATGTGAGTGGAAAGGGGATTCTAAGATGTATATCACTTAAAAAACAAAAAACAAAACAAAACAAAAAACTAGTCAGTATGTTATTTTAAACAGCTTCTACTCATTTAGGAACCCAAAGTAAAAATGTCTCCCAAATCTACTTATGAAGCCAGGAGGGTCAATAGAAATGGCTGTCTGTTGAACACCATTCTAACACTGCTCTACCCATATCCCTAGCCCTGTGAGCTAAATCAAATGATCTCGTAAGGTCTTATATTTTTATTTTAATTTCATTGTTAAGGGAATAAAAACAAATAAAAAAAAGAACTCAGTCTTCACATTCTCCAGACAGAGGGCTGTGTGTTATTTATCAATGGTCCAAAAAGAGACACCTGAGTGTTGCATATCAGGTCTCATCTTGATTGCCTCCTAACTAGATCAACCTCCCTGAATACAAATACAGATCTGCACCCACAAAATAGGGTCAATCTAGGACTTCTGACTGGGGGATCTCAGTATAACTTAGGGATGGTGAGAGCTGCTGAAATTAGAGCTGGATCAATTGATGGGTGGTAAGCTTCCCGTCACTATTTGTGATGCTATAGACCACCTGGCAAAGATGCTATAGATCACTGGTTTCTAAGCCTTGTAAGAGTTTTTGAATGCCTTGTAAATGAATTAGAACTATGAAACTTCCCAGTGTAAAGACATATTGAACAAAATCCTATATAACTTACTGGAGGCTTACTGACCCCATGTACACTATCAGTAGTTCAGAATAAGTTTCTGCATTTGGAATTACTGTGAAGTAGATAACCTTCATTTTCTATGTCAGTTCTAAGACTCTATTATTCCTTAGGAGAGATTTTTTAAATAAAGAAGGATTAAAAGTGATTCTAAATTATTCTATCTTGCCCTCTCTAAACCTGTCAAAATGGCCCTGATTTATTGCAAGTAAAAATATTATAGATAATTCTGGCCTAGTTTGCATGGGAGCCTGTGATAGACACAAACCGATGAACAAAGATAACACCTCTCTCCCTTGGTCATGAATACCCTATGCTGATTCTCTTCCTGGCACTGTCATTCAGCTTGCTGTGCACTGCTTCCCATTCTACTTGTCCAAATTCAGTGCCTTTCACAGGATCTCTGAGTTTTTCCTTCCACCTGAAAGCCTTGCCCAGTATATTAGGCCTTGCTCCTCTCCCCTCATCTAAACATCTATAAAATAAAGTCTGGGGCACTATATTCTGTCATGTGTTGTTAGTTTTTCTTGTCTTGTATGTATGTTTAATTTCTAGGAATAGATTGTGATATTCTATAATAAGTACCTGATCAGATTTTCTTTGTTTTCTCATTATACCTACAACATACATTAGATACTCAAATTAATAAATATCTATTGATTACAATTTATTCTTTGGCTCCTGTCTATGATGGTTTCACCTCATCTTTTATAAAAAAAAAATATGTAAGATCTCAGTGAGGGTAATGTAAAAAATATTTTGAAAGAGAGCTTAGAAGTTAGGAGCAAATTATTATCCAACGTGCAAGAATCAATGCAAGTTTAAGGTACTATATTTCACCAGAATAATGATTAAGGGAAATGCTAAGACTGGATTAAAGATTTGAAGAAAAGACTGATGAGAGAAAAAAAAAGAAGACACATTTTTAAAAGGTCTGTGACCTCATATTTAATCATTTTGAGAAAGCTGAAAAACTTGTCTTGTAAAACAATATTTTTAAAAATATCTACTGAACTTGTTTGGCTCAAGGAATCATTTGAAAAACAGAGAGAATATTAAATTCTCTGTGGTTGTAATTGTCTGGGACCCAGCCCAGGCTCACTTAAATGGCCCATTGTCACCTTAGAAGAAAGGTTTTACTTTCCTCCGTCATGTGCATTCTCAATTGCTGTCCCCTTAAACAAGCGGTCAGCATCACTGGAGAACGTGCAGTCAACTGTGAATTCTCCACTTCGGTGTCTAATTAGAAGTGGTGTATGGAATGTCTTCCTTAATCGCTTTGGAGTCATTGGGGTATTGCATTAGTCTCAGTTTTTATCTTGTAACTTCATTCATAAAATATGTTTCTTATCAATTAGCTCCTCCGGGAACAAATCGGGGGCCCCGTGTATCCGGCTCTCGGTGTGATCCCTGAGCCCCAAGGGAGACGGTCAGAATCCCTCTACATAACAACACTTGCAGCTCTATTACCACACTCAGAACAGCATGAAAGGGGGAGGGGAGGGGGGAGCAAGATATTAAGTTGCTTATGAGATAAATAATGTCTCCATGTTTTGCCAGGAATATTAGGTAAAATTGTTATCTTCGAAGAAGTTAAACAACAAATGTGATTTATACAAAAATCAATCATAAGTTCAGCCTATTTTTTCCCCCTAGAATCAACAGAAGCACTTTCCCTAAAGATATTTTAAAAAGAGAATTATAATAATCTCTTTGAGTATGAAATTCTATCAACACATATATTTAATCAGAAGAGATACATCCAGATTGTGCTAAGAAGAAAAATGGTTTTGGAGCAGAAGGACACTAAATTCAAGCTATTAATAGGGCTGAGGAACATTAGGAAGGAAGGTGATGTCACAGAGATGTGTGTTAACATTGGCGATGCCAACCACTATGCAAGGACCTCTCTTAGTGATGCGGGCACATCAGGCCCCATCACAGATATTACAAAGATGGTGTATCATGCATCTAATTCTAAAATAAATAAGCCATGGTGATGTAGTGTACAACACAGAAAATAGAGCCCACAATATAATAACTTTGCACAATGACAGATAGTGATCACATCATAAAGTGTATAAATGTTGCATCACTATGTAGTATACCTGAAACTAATACAGTATTGTATGCCAACTATACTTGAATAATTTTTAAAGTGTATGTGTGCTTAATCGCCTCATTATATAATCATTATATTTCACCTCAAAACATACAGACCTTCAACCTTATGCTTGATGTCATTAAACATTTAAATCCTGCAGTAAACTTTCTCTCATTCTAATTCTAGGCTCACAAAGAAACTTCTGATTTACTAATTTGGATTCTGAGTTTCCTTGATACTACAAGAAAGCCACCAGAGTATGAAATATTCGAGGTCACTTGGAGCCTCAACTCAGGACCAGCACAATCAGTTAGTTCTACCCCCTTCTATTTGTCAAACAAGTCAAATAGCCACAGGCAATACCGAGGGGAAGGGAAATACATTCACTCTGTTGTGTTCATAGGAGGAATGGCAAGTACGAAGTAAATGTAGACTCAGGGCCAATAATGCAACCTGCTACAGGTGGCCAACTGTGTGGCTATAGGAACACCAGAGGCCTTAGCAGTAGCAGTGGCACTTTGGGAATCTGTATTCTGATATCACGATTATCTTGACTCAGCCACAAACCTGTATATTTTCTGTGTCTCCTAGTTCAAATTTTCAAAAGGAAGAACCTGACCGGATCAGCCTGGCTTATCTGGCTTATCTCTGAGGTGGAGGAGTTCTCTCGGTCAGTCCGGGACACATTCTCTTAAAAGAGGATGCCAGCAGAGAGGCAGTGATCACGTACATACCGAGGATGCTTTTCTTTTGGTTGCTTTATTTTCTGTTGGCAATTCTCTTGGTTTCTCATCATTGGGCTTCTCAAGGGGACAACCTCCCCTTGAGAGGGGCACAGCATCTTTTCTAACATGTTTATACTCGTAGGAATTTGGTTCATTTTATAGTGCTTCACAATTCCTTCCTGACCACCTGACCATGTCCAGAAAACAACCTAGTCTTTATCTCACCATCTTAATACTCTTTATGGAATGAATTATGTCCTTGGGCCACTCACTGGTCCCTGACCCCAACCACAGATCTGGCCCTGACTTCAGCTTGCTGCTTACCTCATTAATGGATAATACCATCGGTCTTAAAGAGGACAGAGACACAATATTTAGATGGCTCGACTTGACTTCTTTCCCCTCAAGAGATAGAATTAGGTGTAAATAGATGCTGGAGTAGTGGCACCATCTTTTCTTACATCATTTCTTTGAAGAAGCAAATTTTCCCACCTTGAACTTCCATTGTATACACATTATATATGATCCAAAAGAAAAATGTGGTACAAAGAAAAAGGAAAATCTTTTTGCTAATACAGTGCTTTTGCAGTTCAAATAAAAATCACCCACAAATTTTAGAGAGCATTTGAATGCACTGATGGAGGGTAAATATTATCTATCAAATAAGTTGGCAGAATGCATTTCAATCTATTGTCATTATTGTGAAATAAATGGTACCATTTTAGTTGAAAATTTGCAGAACGAGCAATGGGATGCAGGTCCTATTTAAGGCATGATTTTCCTTGTAGGAAGACACTGGGGATACAGCTGAGGACCTCTAAGTATGAGCTTCCCTCTGCCTGAGCCAATTATGAAAAACACAGACTAGCCTAATGTCTAAGTACTATGTATGTGATAAATTGTTATGTTTAAGGGCCCTGAGGCAAAGAAACATCAAAATAATTTTTACAATAGCACCTGTTTGAAAATAAGCAATTTATTTCATCCTTATAAAATATTTATGGATTTTGAATGGTTGTCCTTGAATAAGGCCATTTCATTTCTGTTCTCCACTGAGGATAGGTTAGTTAGAGAAAACTCTAGACCTATTTCCTATTAATTTAATAGAGTTCCAAATCTTCTGTGAGAAAGCAGCCACCCAGTAACTTTATTTACTAAACTTCAATCTTAATGATTCCGACTTAGTAGTTGTACAAGCAACAGCTCATGCATCATTTCACCCTACTGAATAGAGAGAAATCACTTCTACGCAATAAAATAATTTGATTTCCATCAAGAAAATGTATTTCAAAAAACCCAAGAGATTGAAAGAAATTATTACTTTTTATTACCCATATCATAATGTTCATCTTAATTACTGCTAAAGCAGGTTCACAGATATAGTCTAATTGAATGTATAAGTTTTTAATTGAAAAGGAAAAAAGTATGAGATTTGAATTCTAACAATTGGATGGAACTTCCCTTCAAAAGCTTTCCTGGGAAAACCGAACTTCTTAAAAAATATCCTAATAGTCAGATGTTAACACGGCACAAACAAAGTGTTTTGGGATTTGGGGAGATGTGTCAGTTGTTGTGTTATCTGTTACAATCAGGGTTAGAGCTGGGTCAAAGTGGCAGGAAACTGTGAGGAAGGTGGCAAACCAGTTGAGACTACACTCAACTCGGTTACTGGTACTCTGACCCTTCTCCATGCCAAAGATTTCACATTTTACCCAAAGAATAAAGTAGGGTCCTCCCTTCCCTTATCTGGATAGTCCCATGACCATCCTGTCTTCATAAATTCCAGTAGAGGGTTCCCTGTACTCCATTGTCTTCTAAGCCCCCATCAGAAGGCTGCCTAATGGAAGAGCAAGTTACACTTATGCCAAGAACCAAAACCTTGGGCCCACTGAAATTCTGATTCTTGATAAAAATAGCATCAGGAAAAATAAACAGCTGTGCCCTCACTTCAAACTGAAAAATAATGGAGATTCCTAGGAGTTGATCCAAATTGGCTTTGAAGAAATGGGAATCGATTAAGTTCTCTGGGCCTTTAGTTCTGCCCCTTATAACCCAAAGCCATAACCTTCTATTTATACATAAAAATAGTAAATAACGTTTTATTTTTGGTAGCCTAAATTTTGTGCATTCTACTATAGTTAGAGGAAAAGAACCTTCAAGTGGCATTACTGCATTATTGCTATACTTTTTATCTGTAATTGAACAGTATTTCCTACATGCTTTATTTTTCTATATAAAATTATTTTTATGTTTCCCTGAATGCACTACAATGAAACATAAAATAGCTAAGCTTACTGAAAGAACATCTGAGATTCTACGGAATAAAAAATATATATATATATGTTTTTCCAATAGAAGGCTTATGATTTAGATTCTTATTATCTGGGTATGCATAGGAACATGAAATTTTTTTCAGACATTCCATTTCGCCAAAACATCAATTAGTCCGACTCATCCAATCTCCTCTTTATATTTCGTATCATGTATTGGACATGTGTGTATTTGTACACCAGAGAATACCACTTGAACTTCCACTGAAAACAGCCTCTGAATTCGTAGATGGCAATCATATGCTTAGACAGTGAAGAGAGCCTTTCACGACTATTTTTAATGTATCTGTGACCACTTCAGATGTCTGTTTGGAAACCAAAATCTGCAGAATCAATGTGTTTAAAATGGTCTCGTTCAGCCATTGCTGTCTATCAGCTTCCACTAACTTCTCAAAGGCCAGGTTCTATGCTTACACGGAGGCAGAAGGCGTAATATGACTTTAAGGGTGCGGGTTATAATTCAAGTATGATTGTATTAGCATAAAAGAACATAAGCTGCTTTTTCTGAATGCAAACACGATGTCTAAACCGAGGATGTAAATTAGTATTACAATGAAAGCCGCCAGAAGGACAGAAGTTGGAAGTGTTCTCTTCTCTGAGCAGCAGGAGACTGTTCAGGTCCTGCTGTTTTGAAAACCTTTCTCCCCTCATGCAGGCTGCCCTGCTAAGAGAAACCCATTTGAATATTTTGGCAATCACAGAGGCCCCCACATAAATTATGGATACAGAAATGCAGAAGACAGCCTAACAAATGGAACACGGTGGAATCTGTTTTTCCGCCGCCATATGGTGTCGACAGAATGCCACTTTGTTTCTCTGGGAAACAGCTCATCATTAAAAAATAAATAGCATCTTTTCCATGGGGAGAGAACCCACAGTCATTATTTTGAAAAATAACAAACAGGAAACTCTGTCCTTTCATTTTACAATCTTATTTCTTTCCCCCCTTAACATTATTATTATCACCACACACATAGACTTTGTGTGTGTGTGTGTGTGTGTGTTTTTTCTTTTTTCCAGGAAAACTCACAATGGCGTGTACCTGGTGGGTGTATGGGAACTCGACACCATGTTGTTCACGATTTGAGCAGCCGAAAGTCCACGCACAACACACACCATGAAAAATCAGGGCGCTTCGTTATAGATCTTCTTTCCTCTGCAAAAACTGTTCTTTCAAACAAACATGGATTTTACTTATTGTTAAGTAAAATCATTTAGGTATCAGTAATGTGAGTTCCGCCATAAATTAAATGGGCATAAGTCAAGTATAAGCATTTCATGCTTACATGTAAAATGCATACAAACCATCCTGGTTTCTGGAAAGTTTAAAAATTTCCAAATCGAACAAAGGTGACTTTCTTATTTATAGAATAATGTTGTCACTGGAATTCATTCCATAATGAACTTGATAATTTATCCTCTCTCAGGCCCAGGAACGTTTATCACATTCCATAATTAAATGTAAAGCAAAGTCTGTCCATGCCTCTCTCTTTCCTACACCCCTGAAGCTGTCCACTTTTGCCCACACAAAAAGCCTCCGAGCCACCTTTCCTACAAGCCACCTGTGTCATCCTTCTACAAAGCAGACTGCTGAAAATTGATAGCTGTAGCGCTATCTTAAACAAATCACAGTATTTTCAAATCAACATAATTTTCAAAGCGTTTTCACAAATGTTATTTTATTTGATGTTCAAACAGCACTGAGATGGAACAAAAAAGGTTATGGTTTCTTCTTTGCAAACAAAGACATGGAGAAGGGGGTTAAGTAACTAACCTAGACATGAATGTCAAGATTGGATCCTGGTCTTTTGACTCCTAGATGAGTTCTATTCTTCTTTCTCTTTCTTTCTTTCTTTCTTTCTTTTTTTTAAATAGCACTCTATTAGCTGAGGTGGGGCGGGAGGGAAAGACCTTCATTATTATCGCTCACCTTGCATCTCTCCTTCAGTGATGGTCTCTGACCATGTGGCTCCATTGACCTTGTTACTGAGAATACATCACCTTCCTGTTTCCTCCCATATCAAGCATATGTTTTAAGAGACGCCAGGGGAAGTTAAAGGTTTCTAAAAGTCAGTTACCACAGAGCAAAGGGGAAACACATCTATAAAAGTTATACTGTATTTCAAATACAAGTAGTTAAGATTCTGAGGACAGAACTATCTACTTCCATCTGTGCAATAAGATTTGGGGGTCAAAAAAATGTTCGAGTTGATAACCTGCTTTGTGTTTTAGTACTTTAATATAATGTTTTCCGAAACGAGCAAAAATGTATAATATGTTGTCCTGTTGGAACAACGACTAGGAAATTTTCTGCAACATCAGATAAATGAAGAGAGCATGAAATCTGGTCCTCCTGTGGCCCAGAAACCAAGAACAGAAGAGGCACATTCCCTCTGCTCCCCCAAGCTCTACTAAGCTCCGCTCTGCAATGCAATATGGAGTCTCTGCCAAACTGGAAGAGCCCTCACCGCCTCGTGTGATCGAATTCATTTCTATCACTTCTAAAGAAAGCTTATTCAAAAATACAACCGATCTCTGGGTGCGTATGTTATTTTATTTCTTTTCTTCAGCTCTTCCAGCTCTCTCCTTTAATGCTCCCTCAATTCACATTTGGGATGGGGATTTTGCAAATGAAGAAGCAGGAAAATATTTTAGATCTGCAATGTTCCAAGGCATATGCTTCGTTCCTTGTTACTAGAAACACTGTCCTCAAGAAATTACATACGACTGGCAGATAATTCCACGATGTTGTCGACAGCTTGTCAATAGTAGATGCTGATGGCTACATGGTATCAATGCATCAAGCCAAAATGTCATCCACCCAGACGGCGGGAGCGGGTGTGTGTGTGTGTGAGTGTGGGTGTGTGTGTGTGTGTGCGCGCGCGCACACATGTGAGCGGGGGGGCAGTCTGAATGTAGCTTCGGGTGTTGTATCTGATGGTGAACATAAAGGAATACATTTTGTGTTATTATTAAATAAAAGCGAGTCACAATCAGTTGCATCCAGCATCATATGATTTTAAACATCAGTTCCAAACACTGGGGTAAAGATTTGTGGGGGGAAAGTTGTAGGGGAGTTGGACTGGAAAGCAGCTAGACCATTATTTAAAGTTGTCACTTATGAAAAAAAAAATTGAAGTGATAGTAACTAAAAATCATTAAAATTAAATAAAAGTAAAGGTTTAGTTCTTCAGTTGTAGCAACCACATTTTAAGTACTCAGTACCCACATGTATCTAGTGTCTACTGTGTTGGCCAGCACTAATATAGAATATTTTTATCATCACAGGATGTTCTATAGGACAGCGTTATTATAATGAGTTAAACCTTTCTATGTGATTATTTCATTTATCCAATAATTTCCTTTATTGAGTGTATGTTTTTCAAGAGAAGCATCATACAGGTCAGAGATTTAGGTCTGCCTTCCATCCTAAGGCTTACTCTTGGTTTCCTGCTAGTAAAACAAAGGCCATAGTGAAAGAGACTGTATCGGTCTATTTCGAGAAGAAACAAGCCTAAGGTATTATCTAGTGGTGTTTAAGTGCTCGGCAAGTGGCTTAATTATACTAATAGTCATGCTCGCTAGATTGTGTCCATAAATTTAGTTCAGTGAAACAATCGAATCATCTTTTTTCTCATTATGTTAGGAAAGGGTTTCTACTTTTGCATTTGAATTGCTAACAGCAACAACCACCACAAAAATGAATGCCTATTGATTATTTAATATGAGCTAGGTGTGCATATGTCTAAATTCAAGTTCTGCTATTGCTATATACTTCCCAATGAGTTGTGTACCCTTGGAAGAGTTACTGCACCTCACTAACCTTAATTTTCCTCGTTTTAAAACTGGAGACAATAATAGTCCTTGTGAGGATTAAATTAATGCTGTACATAAAGCTGTTGGGACAGCGGCTAGCACATGGTAAGTACTCATTAAATGTTAGCTGTTTTTATTACCATTTTCAAGGCATGTTGATAAATACCTTGCAGCTATTATGTTAATTCTTGTAACAACCTTATAAGATATATATTATCATTAGCTACATTTCACAGATAGAAAAACTGAGACTTAAGGAGGTTAAGGAGTTTCACCAATTTAGCACAGAAGATAAGAGGCAGAGACAGGATTAGGATTTGAACCCGGTACTCTACCCTCAGAGCCTGAGTGACTAACCTGGATCCTGGCACCAGACTTGTGTGCTTATTATGGGATTTTAGGTACTACGGGTGAGGAATAGAGCATATATATTTTTTCAGTGATTACATTGTTATCATTATGCTAAAACTCATTAAGTAATATTTTTGAATGTGGTAATAATGTTAGTGTTTCGTGGTGAGGAGGTGATCATGGTGTTATCAGAGCAGAAATCGTATGTGATGTTTTAATATTACAGAACATTTAGAGCCAGGTAACAATGCATCTTTTATGGTTGCTATGCCATTCTTCCTCTCAAATTTCATTGTGATGATGATGATGATGATAATAATAATAATAATAATAATAATAATAATAAATGTCTTTCCATTCAAACAAACCAGTTAGCAGGTGCTACCTGAAAGAGGGGCAATGACAATGTATTTCCTGTGAAACCCCACGCTGTCCTTTGTGGAGAGTCTGAAATGAAATGGAACATGATAGCTGTGTTCAGGTTGCTGTTGTCACAAGTGGAACTGAAGTAAGAGTTCTGAACTTCAAGAGCCACACCCAGCCAAGGTCATACAGACTCCCTGCCAATCTGGCATGGAGTGACACCGAAGAAAATCCTTTACAGACCACAATCTTTCAGCGTGTTATTTCAGCCTGGAGCAGCCTGTTAGTATTAGCATACAGCAGCATAAGTCATTTTGCAAGGCACAGTCAGGGAGCCTTTTTCATTGTTCCTTTTTATAAATGTGTTAAACTCTAGCACCGGATACTTAAGCTGATTATTTCTGCACCAAATAACACCTGACCTCTGAGAAGAGAAACTCTGTAGGAAACGAACTCAGATCAAAGAAGCTTTAGTTTTAGCCACTGAAGAAAAGAAAAAAAAAGTCAGTGATGAGAGATCATTTGGAATTTGGGGTTGAGGCCACCAGATTGTTATGGTAAAAAAGGGTGATAAATGGCAATTTTGCAATATGTAACATTTTTCCTATAACAAGGAGAGTGAATAAATCTAATTTCTCAGTTTTTCCAAGCAGTATTGAATAAAATTTTTTTTAAATGCATGGAGATTCTATTTGATAGTAGTTGTTACTTAAAGACAGAAGAATCGTGAGTATATATGATGATATTATCAGGCTCAAAGAAAAATATGATTGATTAAATGATAGTTCAAAACAAACTTGTTGAATTTTAATAAAAGTCAAAGTTAATCCTGCACAGGTTTAATTTCCCAAAGCCCCTTGGGATATGTGGCTTAATAAGAACCATGTGGAAAAAGAAGCTCAGGCCATAGCTGCTTATATGTTAACTATAAGTTACAGGATGATACTGCATGAAAAAAATGTGAGGTAATCTTGATTATGTTTTGGCCATGTTAAGAAAAGTAGACTACCCGGGTCATGGGAAGTGATAGTTAGAATATGTCCTGTGTTGGAGAGATATAGTCTAGAGTTCAGGCCATTTATACACAGGCATTCAAAAATATTAGGATGACAGGCATGTGTGTGCCTCCAAAAGAAGTTATGTGAGCGGGATGTGGGAACCTGGGAAATAAGAGCTGGGCAAGAGATGCCTGAAAGCAAAAGAGAAGAAACTCTAACGATTCGATGACAGTAATTACATGTCTGGTCATTCTTAATCATATCATCACATTTTCCAGCTGAGTACAGCATGCCATGGATCACTGTGTCATACATCTACCTCTTCTGAAATTGTACAATTCAGCTGAGTTTGACCTACTTGGAGGCCACATAGATTTCACCTTGATTTGTTTGTGGTCTCTTCCAATCTCCAGGCCAGGAATTCTGTCTTGTTTCGCTATCTACATGGCCCATAGCAAATGGAACTAACTCTAGGACGCCCTCAATCACTATTTGTTGATTTCCTCGAACATGTCACTTTTTTTTTTTTTTTTTTTTGCTATTAGATTAAACACTGTTCACAATCTGGAGGAGACTTTCTACTCTAACTTAGCCATTCCTCCTGCTCTTCCATATGGGCCATCAAGATGTGTTATCATTAGCAGCCTCTTAAATGCCTTAATTGGAGAAGTTAGGCATTCGGTATCAAGAGGGCATAGAATTCAATTGAGTTTAGATACTCTGCTATCTACTTTTTTCGAAATCCAAAAGAGGAAATAAAAAGGCTTTGGGGTAGCAAAAGCAGTAACTTAATTGGTAACACCTGCAGAGAGCAGGTGATAAATGTTTGAGGAGGATAAGGGCTATCTCCAAGCTTTTTCTGTTTTCATTCCTTGTACACACGTCCCCATTGAGCAGTATACCTCTAACTGTCTGAGTCAAACCTGTTCAGGAAAAGGAAAAAATATCAACTAGAAAAAGATGCTCTACTATTAACAGCACTTTTGGAAATGCAGCAGAAAGTCTTAATAAAAACTATTTCATCTCTCTCCTTTCTTCCCATCACAATCTAAGTTATTGAGGGTAAAAATTCAAATGAACATATCTTACCAAAATATTTATTCAAATAGGAATGTTAGTGATTTTCAGATGCTTGCCGGCAGAGTGGAAACAGAAAGATAAACGACTTTCTCACCCTGTTCGGGAGTTATTTTTATCTTCCAGTCTGTGATGTCCCCTCATTATCGAGGGGTACACAAATCCAGGTAATGCATAATTTGGGAACCAAAAGTAAAATAGTAAAACATTTCTCAAGATGCTTTCACCATTTCACCATGTTAAAAAAGAATTTAAATGCAGGGAAAGAGGTATAACTCATGTTGGCTCTTACCAGGTATTAAAATTCTAAGCATAAACTCTATGCATTGCTTCTCCACGGGATGCTACCCACACATTGCAAAGAGCATGCTGGAGTCCCAGGCCACACTACTTCTGGGCCTTCCGGAGCAAGGCTGGTGCTGCCAAAGTGCGTTCGCCACATTTTATGGATGGTCCAACTGAGGTCCAAGGATGGGAGGCTGCCATAACTTTTCTCAGACTCATCAGGCGATGATTATGAAACAAATGTCTTCCACTCTTCTTACCAATGGACAAAATGATCATTTGCGCTGTTTACTTTCTTTTTAATCAGTCAACCAATCAAGTCTGAAATGAGAGCTTGCTTACTTACAATCTCAGCCCTGTGCTTAGTTCTGCTGCAGAGAGCGAGGGGAGCAGAGTGCAGTTTCCTCCGCTAGGAAACCTGGCTCAGACACACCTGACACAGTTGGAGAACAAAGCAGGATGAGGTGCAGTTAAATGAGAAAGACGTTGAGAAGAGTGATTATAAGTGCTTTGAGGGGCTCAAAGTTGTGGCTCCAACAAGGGGAGAGAGTGATAGAGAAAGGGTCCTTTCTGTCATCTTTACTGTCCGCCTTTCCACCTCTTCCTGGCTGCATCCTTCAGGATTAACAGAAATGACAAGCGGCTTCAGACATGGCCCCTGCCACACACTTGCCAGGCTCATCTTTTGTTCTTTTCCATTCACTGTCCGGCTCTGCTTTGGCAGATACTCTTATTCCTGCCTGAAATCCCCATCCATTGGCCCATTTCAAACTCCCTTCTTCCCTTTCCAATCATTTCCTTCTTATGCATCTCACCAAAGTCCATATTTTTCTCTGATGATGATGAGCATGCTTTTGCTCTATTCTTACTTAACCAGTCGGTGGGGGTCCCCAGAGGGCCACAGGGGCATTCGGCAATTATAGATGTTTAAAAACAAAAGAGTATTTTAGGAGTCCTGAGGCCTGTCTCAGGGTATGATATCACAAATTTTTTCAGTAGTATTAAATAAGGAACCCTGAGATGAGGTCCATATCCTCACAAGATAATATGTTTATTTGAGTACATAGAGAAAATGTGAACTTTTAGTTCCAAGTTGACCCATGTATTTTAAAACATTTTTACCATTATTATTATTATTATTATTATTATTATTATTTGCAGAACCTGATTGCTCACTCTCAAATTATTTCTTCCCCTCCACACTTGTCTTCAGGCCACACATACGAAAACCAATGGCCTTCATAAAATCCTCATTATTCCAAAACTCCTAAATGCCAGGTTCTTACAAAAGAAGGCTTTTACAAAAGGAGATTTAAGGAATAATTATTTAATCTTGGTACCTTTTTATGCCTTTATTTTTTTTAAACTAATGTGTCAAACTAATTCAATTTATCATGTCCATTTTCTCCAACATAAGACACAGATCCGAAGGAAGGAACATGCTCTAGATAACGAGAAAGGCAATGCAAACAGATAGCCAAACTTAGACCATTCCAGGACTGTAATATAACCAGAGATATGAAATTTTAATTCAAAAGTTAACGATTCCTATATCACTTGTTATCTTCACCTGTCAACACCCTGACAACCTATTTTAATATTTGGTATTTCTTTATACTTTATCTTGTAGAAAGAACTTCATACCTTTCTCACTGTATTCCTCAATGTGGAAAAAAATAAAGATTAGACTAGGGTTTTAAATTTTAGGCCTGCAAGATGATAACAATGGTTTCCAGTGACTAAAAAACAAAATAAAACAAAAAAGAAGAAAGAAAATAAAAGAAAAAGAAAAGGAAAGGAAAGAATTAGGTTTCTATCCTCATAAGAAAGGACTAATTTCTCTTCAGCCATAGAAACAAGTAATCACCAGAACTAATTCTAAATCCATCCTCATTGATCAGTTACAACTCCACACAGGTAACCATGCTTCTGAAAGCCACCAGTCACTGACAGCCCAATATTTCTGAAAATCAGCCAATGAGTAACAATGATTTCCAAGTAACCATGCTTTCGCAGATCAAGATCAACCAATATCTAAACACTTTTATCTTTGAAATGCTACCAATCCATGATCTCCTCAATTCCTGAATCTATACAAGGTCTGGTCTCTGCTTTGCTCAGTGTGAACTCAGGAGCAAAGCTGTCCCTCAGTTAGCAAGCAATAAATTCCCATCTTTGTTTCAGATATAGAGTGATGGCCACTTTCATGTAATCTAATTTGATATCTCATTAGTATATCATATTGAAAGGTTTATTCATTTCTTTATGTATACCCCCATTTATGTCAAACAGAATATAAGATAGTTAAATATTATAATAGTCAACCCATGGCCTGAGCTTTAATGGGCAAAAGGTTGCTCTATAATGAAATAAACCAATAAAATTGTCTGTTTAGGTTTGAGGTTTTACTCAAATGTAACATCTTCATTGGCCATTGATATTTCTGCACCCCTTTCCTGACAGCTACTAATATCTAAGCTTCAAGCAAATTATCACACAATGTGGCGAGAGGTGATAGGATATGACAATGCTGTGACATGGTGGAAAACTCAGGCCCTCCAAGGTTAGCTTTCATCTCAGAATGTTCAGACACCATATGCTTGAAAGAGGTTCCCGATATTTATTCAATTTGTTCGCAACAAAAAGTAAGAGAACAAGAGTGAATTATTGTCCTTACATATATTTGAGCTATTTGAAATCATGAAATCTCTTTTGAATAGCAAGTATTTCTTCAAAGCCAAAAGGCTTCAGTGAGACTCTGTGTAAGACATCATGTACCATTTTGTTCAAAGCAGATATTTTATCATTCCAATCAGAATACCATATACGTAACTATATATGCCATTGCCTTCTTAGCGTGATTTTTAAGAGCTATTTTTAGATCATATCTACTTTACCTAAGTTTAAGACTGTACAGGTAGCAAAACTTTGGTTGAAGAGCCCATATAATAGAGTGACTTATATATAGTATGATAGCCTGACCTCTGTAAGATATGTTCTGTCTAGAGAAAGCTCATTATTTATTTTATAAAGGAGAATCAACTCCCCAAGCACATGATAAATACCATGACTGTCCAAGATCCGTTATATCCTCTGAGCAAGCTTTCCTGCCCCCTGCTGTGAACCTGTCCACATGGCATCCTCTGTTTCTCTGGTTTCTACCTCAATGCTTCTGTCCATACTCTTTCCCCAAATATATGATATTCTTTCCTCCCTTCATCTTTAAATGCCTGAAGCCTCTCCTTCCTCTCCAACTCCATATCCAACAGGAACATATATACTATCACTTTCTAAGATCACCTCTCCCTCCTGTGGGCTCACATACACTGTCCCAGTCAATGCCTTCATTTGTTCATTTACTCAAAACAAAACAAAACAAAACATTAAAGCACCTTGCTGGGAAATATGCAAATATGCTGGGAAATAATTACCACCTGTTACCTTGTGTTATATTTATCCATGTACCTGTCTCACCTTGCCTTAATAAAATCCTTGACTGCAAAGATGTGCCTTTTTTCACTATATGGTACTTAATACATAAGTAGATGACCCAGTTTGCTTTTGGCATGGCAGGAGGGCTCGCAGAAGGTGAACCAAGTAAACACTGTTTTATCATACAAGCATCTGATCTAGTCTGGTTTATTTCATTCACTAAATTTCCCTTGAACAATTTTAAAAATGCTCCTTCTGCAGTGGATGAATCACGAGCCCTCTAAGAAATAGAAGTTGAAGCAGTATATTCACAGAGTGCATGAAATAAGTTTTAAAACCTCCAGCTATTGGTAATTGTCAATCATTTTAAAAATTCTATCAATTGAGCTCATATGCTGCTAGAACTCTTTGTGCTTGAATATCCCTAAGGACACCATGTATTCCTGAGATTATAGTGTTTTTGGATCTCTGAAAGCATGGAAGACACCCCACGGAGGCTTGTTAAAATAACAAACAGTAACCAATATCAGACAAGGAAGGCCAAGGGCACTGGACCCTCTGTCCTTTCAGCTCAGAGGACACAGAGATCGGTGGTGTTTGTCATGACCCTTAAAGGCTGCAATGTGTATATTAAGACCTCTGCTTTTATTAAGAATTGTTATTAATACTTACACCACCTGAGGTTAGGGGTAAAAAACAGAGCCTCGTGCTACAGTGAGAAAACAAATTTGAGTATGACAGAACCTGTGTCCTCAAGGTGGTCATATGTATAGGCTTACCAGTCTCTGTCACTTTGTAGTATTTGTGGGAGGGGCTCCTTTTTGCTTGGGGCCCTCCCTGGTCCAGGTCCCTGCAGAACCAGGGCTCCCTGAAGTTTGTCCTCTCTGTGCTCCTGCCAGCACATCGTCACCAAGCTCCCTCCCTCTGTGGAAGTGTCTCCTGAGACTGTGGGTTCTATTCCTTCCCCCCACACCTGTCGTCTCTCATCTGCTTGCAGCGCGCTCTCTCTCACCAGGATGTAAATGACTCCCAAATACATTGCTCTACTTGGCATGTCTATCCCTCTGCATCCCAGGGCACTTACTGCATGCTGTTGGCAGGCAATCATCGTCTAGTAAATACTTGCTGCCTGATTGTAGGATAAGACGGAAGTAATCTTCTTTCAGGTAAATGCATAAAAGGCCTATTTTGGGGTCAAGATGGCTTTGCCCTTCCTAAATTCAAAACGAGAGAGAAAAAAAGATGAAATTACTCCAGGTGAACTCCTTGGTGGAGAGGACCGTATGATTTTTGCTCTGCATCTGCGATCCCATCTTCTCTTCAATGCCTCCCTGTTCTAGGATTGCCCCTTCTGTCCTCGCTCTACGTCCAGAACGACCTTATTATTGTGGGATCCTGTCCCACACCCACCAAGTGGGTATTGGACCCAAACTAGGACAAGCGCCCATTCCCTGGGGTTTTCTAACTGGAAGCTAAGGGACGCTTTCTCTGCTGCTGTCTGAAACTGGAAAATATAAAACTCCAGGAAAGTTTCCATCGTCGAGTCACTAACTTAACAAATATCTGCTAGGCAATGACTGCGTGCTAGGCACTGTGCAGTGAAGAACCAGAACAAAAGCTCCTGCCTGCTTTTAGAGAAAAACAGACGACAAATAAACATGCAAGTAGATATACAGTATGTCCGATGGGATGAACTGGAAACTCACTGTCCAAAGAAATCCTTACCTGTGATGTCTAAACTCAGCCTACGAAGGAAAGGAAATAAAACAAAAATAGGACATGCACTGCAACACATGCCTATTTCCCACTCTCATTTCTGTGGTTTTTAAACATGAAAACATGACAATAAAAGTAACTTTTATAATGACTCCTAATTAGTGAAGGTGTTCAAGGTGTCCAGCATTGCATTCAGTATAGTATGTGTCTCAGCTAATTCGTACACCTGCCCTTGGAGATAAGCACTAAAAATGAGCTTGATTTTATAGATGCAGAGATTGATTGATGCATAGAGAAGTCAAGTAACTTGGCCAGCATTGTAGGGGGAGTAGCAGAATCAGCGTTAGAACATGGGCTGCCTTGCACCAGAATCCTCGCTTTTACTGCTGTGTCCCATTGCCACTGAGCAGCTTCCAAGTCCAGAAACTGTGCAGAATAAAAGTGCATCTTACCTCAAGGAGCTCACAGCCAAACTGAGGAGTCAAACCCATCGGGGCATGAGTGTGACACAGTTGCTGCCATTACGCAGATGAAATTAAGCACAAATATATATATATATATATATATATATATATATATATATATATATATATATATATATATATAATGTGTAGACTTGAATTCTCTGTGCCTTTTAACCTCTGGCATCATCCGAAGGCCAAGCCCACCTACCTCTGAGCAGAGCAGCTCGGACTGAATGCCTGCTGCTTCTATATAAGACTGGATGGAGGAGCAGGACCTTCTGGGTGAAATGGGGCAATGAAAGCCCATCGCTACCCTGCTACCTTGAACAGGTTGTCCTCGGAGTTTGCTAAAAGCAGGGGAGATGAAACAGCATGGCTTCTGCCCAGCACTGGCCCCACCTCACTCTCCTTTACATCTTACTCAGACGAGGGCACTTAGGAATGTTCTTAAAATTTCCTCCAGGCAAACGCACCAGGGCAGTCAGTGCTGAAAGCCCAGCTATGCCAAATGTTAATTCAATGTGAAATGGAAAGATGCTTCTTAACTCTTGGTTAAACGCAAAATTAAACTCCAAACTCTAAGTACTTTCCTGGGATTTTTAATTTTTTTTATTTTTTTTCTTTCTTTCTTTCTTTCTTTCTTTTTTTTTTTTTACTGCAATACATTTCCATTAACTTGGCTGCCAGTGAATTAAAGAGGAAAGCAGACATGTCCACCTTTTACATGCAGTCGTCCATTCTGTTCTCCCACTTGTCAAACCTCCATTTCTCCTAGAAAGGCTCAGGTCAGAAATTCTGTCTCCCAGAGCCAAGTAAATCCCTTCTGAAAGAATCTGTGGCCAGTGGCCTGAGCAGCAGCCTGCAGGGAAAGGGGCGGGGGTGGCGAGCCGGGGCCAGGAAATGTGGCAGAAATGTGGGTTAGGAAGGCGTCTTTAGAGTTCTCTTAGAAGCTAAAGTGCTTGGAAATTGAATGTCAAAGCCCAACCAGGTTTTTCTTCCCTAAGGGCACCTTTTCTCATCTGCAGAAATATTAAGTTCATTTCCACACTGCTCTCCTGGAATTCACAATTGATACCAGTTCGGGGAACAGCCATAAACCAGGGTGGGTTTCCTCCCATGCAGGGTCTTCCATCGTGCTCTAGTCCCCGCCCCTAGCACTGTCCTCCACACTTTCCTCAGTCCTCGAGGTACCCCTCTCGCCCATCCTAGACACCCATGCACTGGGTTGTCCTGGCTGCATGACAGAGTCTGATCATCTAGAACCTGTCTATTCATCTAAAATTCCTCAGTTTCAAAAGCCTCGTTGAGAAGTTAAGCAGATGTGGTCTGAACTCGGGCACTTACATCCAAAAGGTGAGTGACTGACTTAGGCTATTAAACCCCTCAGGGTCCCATTTCCCTACCAGTACGAGGAGAGATAGTAACACAAGCCTAACCAAGCTGCTCTGATCATCACCAGAAAACCTAAAATAACTCACATTTTTTTTGAAGGATTGCTAAGTGCTGGGCACTATTCTGAGCTATTTGCAAGCCTTGCTCCCTTTAATCTTTATAACAGACCATGAGATGGACCCCAGCCTGAGCTCTATTTTATATGTATGGAAATGGAGGCTTATGGAAGTTAAAGAAGTTGCTTAAGATGCTTTATTCAGCCTGGAAATACACAATCGTAACAATAGCTCTGCTTTACGGTACATTGACTGTATGCCAGAGAACTGCAAACTATTTTACCTGTATTGTCTTATGCATTCCACATTTTTTCGACTGAGGAAACTCTGAAAAAAGATGAAGTAACTTCCTGTAGCTATTCAGTCGTTATGAGACAGAGCAGAGATGTAACCCCAGATCTTCGAGTCAGTCTCTGAGCGTAACCATGACTGAGTAACTAGAGATGGCAGCTTCGCCATGCAGTAGCCCCTTCATACATTTGCTAAACTATTCAACCCCATTAGATTTCTTATGGAGGAAATATAGGTTTCAAGCCTTATGCATAGTAAATTTGATTTTCTTTTTTAGTTTCTTCCCAGAGAAGGCTCTACAAGAGAAGATAGCGTTCAGCCTTTGAAATGAAGGCCCGCTTACTGTCTCCTTAATTTGAGAATCAAAATCCCCAACATTCATTGCAACTTCCCAAGCCACTAGAATCCATAGCTACATTTTTGAAAATGGATACAAAGCACTTCTTTAGCAGGCTTCATTACTAAAATGATGGTAGCAATACAAACAACTAGTGAGAGAGAGTTGATTAAGTATAATCCATCAGCTGTATGCAACATCGTGCATCCATGAAAACAGTAATTATGAAGACGAGAGAGAAGCACAGGAGAATACTTAGAATGTGTACCATGTGGTGTTAACTGGCAAAATACAACGTAATGTTCACCCTATAATTGATTGCATCTATTTAAAACATGAATATATATGAAAGTTAAAAGCAGAGGTTAATATAAAAAGAATTAAACATTTATGTTAGTTACAATGGTAGGATTCTGGGTGGTGTTTGATAGGTTTTTAAAAAATATATATCCTATTGTTTTGACAGTAAAACATCAGGATTAAATGTTAAAATACACTGTGGACACTGCCCCAAGAGGAGTGCCTTGGAAGAACAGGCAATAACTATCCACAAGTATTTTTCATTGTCATTATTTTCCTGCCCCATAGACACCAGAGGACTAACAAAGAAAATCAGCCCATGTGCTAATAACCTGTTCCTGGCCTACAAGTCAGGTCCACATGCTACTTTTTACCTGTTGCTTTGGTAAGGCAGGGATATGCTATGTATTCTCCCGACACTATTTTTTTTTTTTAAATGAAATACAGAATAGTAGGGAACTTCTTGTTCAATGGGATGAGGAAGTAAAATGATGGGTTCCTAACTTGAACCAGGAACTTCTCAGTTCTAGCCCAGGGGTCTTTCTCCTGCATCAGGCATTCTTTATACTCCAGTGATTGCAAATAGCAGTTTTTGCCTTTGGGGAGTAAAGTCATCATACTGGTTCTCTGAAGGTTACAGGAAATATGCTTCATGGTTCACTTTTTGATACTGTCAGTTTGGGTTGGAGGAAAGATGGAAGAAAGACTGAAAGAAAGATGCCATTGGAAATGGGGAGATGTTTAGAGCAGAGGTAACGGCCTTACTCACGAGGCCTTTTTTACTGAAATCTCTTCTGAGCTGGCCCCAGAGGAGCCCAAAGGAGGTATCTAGTTGTGCACCTCCCTCTGTTTCTCCCGAACTCACATTTCCCTCCACCCAGTGTCCCTTGAAGCCCAGGCTCCTTTTGCCAGTCTCCTTTCCCACCCCCCTGTCAGCCTCAGGGCTCTGCGTTGGGAGGGGTCTTCTCTGGGCTCCTTCCTGGGCTGGCGGGAGCTTCAGACCCTGATCTCTCTGCAAAATTAAAGGCTTAACTCCTGTGTCAGAGTGCAAGGCTGGAGAAAAGCATTTAGGAAGTCATAAATTTACAGAGCTTTGTTCAACAGCCAGGATAGCACTGCTCCAACCTTTACAGGCAATGCACTTGTGGTCTCCGGCACCACTGCACCACACGGGGCTGCAAGGGTCACTGCTCTGTGCAGAGCCTGAGGATGACAGCAGTGACAGGGAGGTCCTCTGCTTGAGGACTTCACAGTTTCGTCAGGAGTAAAAGGTGGATTCTTTATATATGATGGGACAAGCGTACACACTGGATGGATGCTCCTCCGTGCTCAGTCCTATGTGAAAGAGGGTGTGTGTGTGTGTGTGTGTGTGTGTGTGTGTGTGTGTGTGTGTGTGTGTGTGTGAATAAGTCCAGGAAGTCAAGTAGTTCAGGTCTTTTGAAATGTATCAAAAAATCTATGTCCACACTAACCTGGGATCTAATTTCCTGCCCCAGCCTCTCTGTGTAATAAAGCGCGAGGCTGCCTATCACAGCACTCTGCCTTTTATTCAAGTTAAGCCTTCCCTCCTGCCTTGGTTGTAGGTCACGGTCTTGGCTGCTCCCTGCAGATTGAAAAGGTTGACTCCTAGATCTATACGTGACCAGCTTAATTCTAGAGAGACCATCTGAAGTACTTCGCCGTGGTTTAGTTTCCACGTCATTTATCACTGACATCGTCCCGTGCATGAAAGTGCGAGGAGATTTAAGGAGCTGGCATTGGCTCACAAGGTCTCCTTTAGTGGAACGGCGCCTAACATGCTACTTAGCTGGCTCTGCCACCAAAACATAACTCTCCTCTACCCGCGTTTCTGTCTTCTGGCAGAGCAGTGCAGCCTTTAACCAGGGGAGAGCTTTGCCCGGAACTCTGGTGTCCTATGGTGCTGAGATGCGTGTGATGTTCAGTGGGTTAAGTCACCACCTGTCTTTGCACTCTAAATCCCAGGTCTCAGAAACAGCCAGAAAGACCTTGGTCTGAATGACCAAGAGAGAAAACAAATCAAGAAAATACCACTTTTTTTTTTTTTTTTTTTTTTTTTTTGCATTTGAAGAGAACTGAGTTTGATGCCTCATATTGCTTCTTTGGTTTATTTTCATGCTTCGAACGTCAACTTTTCTTATTCTATTAAAACTTGAAAAAATTAAAATCGAAGATAAAATATGGATGAGTGTAGAGGTGGTTTTACTGGATTCCTCATTCCAGAAATGTAATTTCTAGTTTCACAAAAACAAGCCCCTGGAAGCGGCATTCTCTGGTGAGGAAGTTATATGCAAGATTGTACAAGTGCCAGGAGTCATACATACCACATTTCCAAAATCAGAAGTCACACAGAATTGACATTTCCCCCAGAAATGCAAACACTATATTCTGAAATATTAATGTTCTGTTCAGTCAATAGAATGTCCTTCCATGGGTTCTGTACACCTTCTCCCTGAGTTCAAAAGACCTTGTGCAGATCTGCCCTGCTGTACAGGCACTCACAGCACTAACACCGGCACACACACGCACTCACACACACACGCACGCACACACACACACACACATGCGCGCACACAAACACGCTCACATGCATACACACAATTCCTAAATCAGAAAGCAGATCATATAAATGTATTTCACCCTCTTCTTCCATACACCACCATTACACAGACACGTACATGGTTTCTGATCTATGGCTCTATATTGCTTCAGCTAAAGGGATTTATTTCTTTGAACACCAGTGTCCTCTGGAATTATGGCTAGCCCCTGAGAGTGAGTGATTCTCTCTGGAAGGACATGTAGTAAGCTGGTAGGAGTTCTGCTTATCCCCCAGAGATAAAGCTTCTGTGACATTTACATGACGTTAGACTTACTAAATTATTTTTAAACCTTTGGATTATAAGTGGAGATGCATCCCATTTTCTCTATTTGTGTCTAAGCTACAGAAAAGAACTAATGAGTCATTATTCAATTTTGTCCATATGACTTAGATTTGGATGTCTCTCTATTTCACTCTGTATCTGTTCATTCGTTTCTTTTCTGGGTGAACATATGCTCTGTCCATTTGTACAAACCAGGGCCTACTCGTAGGCTAAATAGGATGCAATTTGTTCAGTTAATTACAAGTTTTTAGAAAGTGCCAATGTCTAATAACACCTCTTCCCTTAGGTTGGAATTAGTGATAAAATGCCGTAATTCAATAAACTTCTTTTGAGTAAAGGGTTCCCTTGTTAAAATGGAAATTCTTTTGGAATGTATAATACAAGGAGTCATTATATGGCATTTACTCCTCTGAGAAATTTTTGAATGACATCCTTTATTATATGGCGGATGTTATATAGACTAACTAAGGAAGAAGAAAAATGAGTCTCGGGTATGTGCATTCTGTAAAGGCTGTAATATCAATGAGGGCAACAAAACTCGGGGGAAATAAGTAGAAAAAGAGGAAGGTAGAAGAATGCCAAAAATTATTGATTTTCTTCTTGCCTACTGGCCAGATTCCAAGGCTGCTACCCATGAGCCAGGTCAGAAAAAGAGGCTTCCCATATGGATTGTTGTGATATAGCCAAAGAAAATTATGCCAGGCAGAGTTAAATGGACAAGGAAGACTTTATTGAAACCTACTGCAATAGGGGAGAGAGATTAAACCCTACCAAAACAAAATTCTTTAATGTCAAATGGTATGAGATTTTTAAGTGCTAGAGTGAGCTAGTGGAAAAGTACTGGGGGGCCTTTGAAGGAAAGTTGGTCCATGTGATTAAGCCATCTGTGTTTCCTAATTGTTCCTTGTGGAAGCTAGGCGCTAGGCTCATCCATCCCCACAGAGTGTGGGAGATAGGGGCACTATATTTCTTGATGATTACATTCAAAGGGATAGCTCCCAGGTCCTTGAAAAAGACATTTCTGGGTTGTAAAACTGGCAAGAATCTATGAGAAGATTTATATCTTAAAGGAACAGAGAAAGAATTTACAATTGCAAGTTTTCTAAAATAAATAGTCTAAGAAAAGGGTGGTCAGGAGCCAGTCTAAAGTTTAGTGAAGCTGAAAAAAATGCTAAAGCCATCTTGGTCAGTATACAGTAATATTGGTGAATATATACGTGCACTTACTAAGTTCTAGGTTCTTCTCATGTCCTACTCATGTAACAGCAATGCTTTCTTTTCTTTTTCTTTTTTTCCTCATTTACAGATGAGGAAACTAAAACACAGAGAGACTAAGTTTCCTGACCATGGTTATGTAGACCCCACACAGTCGACTTTTGGACTCTACAATATCAACCACTCTACTTAGCTTCCTTGGTGCTGGTATGGGGGATGGTCAACCCATCATCTCAATGTCTGACCTTAAAATAAATCTGGTGGTGGACATAGCCTCAAGTGAGCCACAGTGTGTGACACCTTGTACAGTTCCCTCCCCTGGAGGATAGCAGGCAGAAGTTGGGACTGCTTCTAGATAATAACATTCATCAAAGGTGATGAAAATAGTCCCCCATGATTATTTTATGTTATATAAGACTCCATCTTAGCAATTTGGACTGAGAGACGATCTTACTGGGTTCAAAGAAGGGAGATGCTTTGTTGTGGGAGGGACTCTGAGAAGGTCACGTGATAGGTAACTGCGGGAAGCCTCTAATACTGAGAGCAGACCTCAGGTGGCAGCCAGCAAGGGAATGAGGACCTCAGTCTGAATTGTGCCAACAACCTCATGAGCTTGGAAGAGGATTGTGAGCTTCAGATGAGAACACAGATCAGCCAAACCCTTGATTGCAGCCCTGAGAGATCCTGAGCAGAGGACCAGGTAAGCCCTGCCCAGACTCCTGACTCAGGTTTACCTTACTGAATTTGAGTTGATTTGTTGATATTTCTGTTGTCCTGGCCAGTGCTCTGGCTCTCATTTACTGCAATGACCACTTAAAAGCTCTCCTCCAAATTTGCCTGCCGTGGACATCATTTGAAACTGTATATCTTGATATATAATTCTTTGTGTCCAGTGCAAGCAATATTAGCCCTTAAAAATCTATGAGATGAAGCCCAGATCATGGTATATTATAAAAAGCCCTTCCAGGTTTGGGTTCAAATGACCATGTTTCCTAATCTCTTGTCACCTCCTTCATGCACTATCCATTCATTCCTTTCTTCCAATCAATCTGCAGTTACCTAATGCTTACCTTTTACCAGAAATTATTCCAGGCACTATGTATATAAAACCTAAATAATAACATTTTTGTCCTAAACAGGCTTCTAATGTCATTGAAGAGTCAGATAACTTAACTGTCATTGCTCATAAAAAGTCCATGGCTTAAAGAAATTAAATGGTATAATTCCATTTATGGCACTTACTATGCCTGAGAATTTGGAGAAGTCCCCTTTTGTCTCTGAACTTCCGTATTCTCACCTGTAAATATTGAAAATAATACTTAACATCTCATGAATCATGGAGAAGGATTAAACCAGATGACACAAATAAAGTTATTAGCATACTGTTGGATACAGAGTGAAAAATCGGACGAGTATTAGTTAAATTTTGATATTCAGTTTCTGTTTGTATTTACTGGCACATATATCGCACATGAAGCGGGGAAGGGCAAGGATCATAGAGGGGGTGGCAAGCAGAGTACTCAGGGGAGTGAGCCTTGAGGTGAGCCTGGAAGGATGACAGGACTTAGACCCAAACAAGGAAGGTTCCCAGCTAGGGAGGACACTGGGTGTGAAGACACAGATGCCTGAAACAGTAGGATGCTGCAGACCTAGTAGCTGGGTTTGTCTGAGAAAAAGATGCATATGGGAGAATTAAAGACTTCTCATTTATTTTCCCAGGACCCATTTTTACTCCCTATTAAATATAAAGAAAAAAAAATATTTATCTGGCACTTACTATGTACCAGACATTTTTTTTCTAGATGCTTTACATCTATGAACCTACTGAATCATATCCTTTGAGATAAGTATTACAAAAATCCTTATTTTTCAGATGAAGACATTGAAAACAAGAAGGGGGTAAGTATACTTCTCAAAGTTGTACAACTGATCATTTGTAGCTCTCAGCTTTGAACAAGGCAGTGAAAGAATTCTTCACTCCAACATGTATATATTTCCAAACTCCATCAAACCTAAGAGACACAAATAAACATAGAAGCAAGGAAGCAAATAAGGGAACAGTTGGGTAAATCAAATCATTAAAGCTTACCTGGTTTACTCTCTTTAACACAAGTGCAAAGGAAGAAATTCAGAAGGGCTAAGTGATTCTTCCTCCATATCAAACATAGTAAATGACAGTTATAAGGTTAGAATCCAAAAATCTTCAGCAACATGAAAATCTGTTTTGTTTCAGTGAATGCATGCATATATACACATTATACATGTACACATATGTGTGTGTTTAAATATATTTATATGTATGTATGCATGTATATGTGTACATATATTGGGGGTGTTCATGTAGTAGAGTGAATAATTTGGTGGTTTTCTTTCCCCATGAAACTATGTGCTTAGTATTTAAGATCAATCAAATATTAATTGTCCTTTCAGTTGAAAATAGCATTGAAAAAGTAGACTCTCATAGTACCTTGGAACATACACTAGTCATACCAGGTATAGTATTTCTTATAAAGATCTTGAAGTCTTACTAAGGAAAAAAGATATTTAAAATGAACAAAATAGAGACTACAATGTATATATGAAAACGTGTTGATTTTAGAATACAGATAACTAGTTCAAAGACCCAAGGTCATCAGATATCTATTCCAAAACACATTTCTAAATGTACCTAGCTTTCGCACATAATTTTCTCACTTCATCATTTAACAAATATTTCTTAAATGCCTACTAAATGTGATGTACTTACTATTCCTGGGCATTTGTGACATAAACAGACATGATCCCAGCCCTGGTGAAACTTACATTCTAGCAGGAGAAAATAAATAATACACACTTAACAAAAACTGTGTAATGTGTTATATGGTGGTAAATTCCAAGGGAACAAGAAAATATAGATCAGATAAGGAGGACCTAGCAGTGGGGGCTGCAGTGTTAAACAGTGGGGTCTGGATAACCCTTTAGAGAAAATGACCACTGAGAAAAAGCTTAGAGATGGCGGGAGATAGGTAGTTAGGTGTCCAGGCTGGTGTGTCTGGCATGTTTAAGGATTACCAGAGTGGGCAGTGTGGTTGAGAAAACGCGACTAGGGGTAAGAAATAATAGGAAGAGAAGTAACTGATTACACAGGGCCCCCACTTTGAGATGGAGAGCCACTGTCAGGATTTGAGCAGAGAACTGTCACAATCTCACAAATGTTTTACATCTTTCAAAGGCAGAACTGTATAAGAATATGTGACCTAAGTGAGAAACAATGGGGACATACTGGACAATGCTTCCAGTCTCAGAGGGACACTTCCAACACTTCACCATGAGGCCTTGTTTTCTGTAGACTGTTTGAAAGCTAACAGTCTAATAATAAATGCTATTATTGTTAACTTTAGCAATAAATTCTATTCCTAATTTTATAAGATAGTCTTGAAATCATATGTAAAGTTTATAACACACTTCTTTCGACTCAGTATATTTGTCTTTAACTTATTTATTTAGTTTTATTATTTTTTAACTTTTCAATAACAATTGACATTCAATATTATTTTATATTAGTTTCAGGTGCACAGCATAGTGGTTGGAAATTTACATAATTTGCTGCCTTTATTTAATTGTAATGAATTACTTTGACTAATTTTCAAATATTAAAATAATTGTGCATGCATAGGGTAAACCCTCCTGATATTTTCTTTCTTTGATGCTTGCTTTTTCATTTAAAAATTATTTGTAGTCATTATTTAAGTCATAGGACAAAAGTTGTCTTTTCAGAGGAATTCTATGTTTGCTTGATGTTTTCCAGAGGAAATCAAGTGTTGACTTGATATTGTCAAAATTCTGATATTTTAGCCATGTATAGGTTCTAATATTGATGTAATGTCTTTACATTATTGACATACAATCTATTTTGTCTTTAGTTTGTTGTTGAGGACACCACTGAATTCTGTTCCCTGTCATTTGTTTCAGACCTTTTGATCTATCACCAAAAGTGAAATTGGTCTATTTTTTTTTCTAGTAATGGCTTTTTCTTCTTTTGGTATATAACCTATAAAAGTTTCATGATATGTTGGATGATATTTTTTATTTTCTGAAATATACTTTAAATTATATGTCATACAAACTTTGTTTTCCAGTTTTTCTTTCTTTTTTATGTTTCCTAATTTCTATTGGACTAAATAATTTCTACCATCCATTTTATGTTCTCTGCTGGTTTGAAGATATAAATTATGTAACTAATCTTCAGATATTTTCTTGAATTTAATTTCATATTATTTAATAAAGTCTAAAGTTATTCAAGGCTTTTCTCCTTTGCCAAACTTGTCAGAAATTTTATTATACTTAAAAATGCATTGCATTCCCATTATGTTACTGCTGTCTTTATTTTGGTTGTACCTTTTTAAACTCACAAAAAAAATTTTATCTACAGACTTAATTTTATTTTTTTCATGCTCATTTGCTTTCCCTCTCATCAATGTTGAGTTCACATATCCTCTACTTGAAGTGCCCATCATAAGAATCTTTTGATATTATTTTATAAATGATAACACTCTTTGTATGACTGAAAAATGCCTTTACTTTACTCTCAGACAGGAATGAAGATTTCACTGAGCATAAGAGTCCAAGTAAACAGTGAGTTTCCCTCAGGATTTCCAGTATATAATTCTGAGGTCTTCTGGACATTCTACTGAGTGATAAGTCTATTCTGAATCAAATTACAATTCATGTGTAGATAATCTCTTTTCACTGTGCTAGCTTTTAAGATTTCTCTCTTTAATGTTTTACAATTTCACTTCTACATGTCAAGTTGTAGATTTATTTTTATTTTTCTCCGCAAAATTTATTATAGATTTTCTAACTAAGGACTCAGAGTTTCTTAATATTTGAAAAATTTCACCCATTAGGTCTTCATATATTGCTTCTCCACACTCCTTCCATCTTTTCTTCGAGAATTCATTCTAGACATATTATGAATTGATAAAATTTATATATACAATGATGTTCTAGTTTTTACTTTTTTCCTAATACCACTTGATTCTTGATAAAATCTTAAAATGACTGTTTTTCCTTTGGGTCCATTCCACATTTCCTGTAATCTATTACAGATTTCAATTTGATCTTTTAAGATTTTTTCAGTTGACTTTCTCATAATTTCTTGTTTATTTTAATGAATGTTATCTAATTATTTATCTTTGACATCCTAAACACACTTATTTAAAATAATATAAAATTCATTTCACAAGAATGAATTAGTATTACAATGATTAGTTATGAGCCTTCTTTCTTTGTGGGGTTGAGAGCTGTATTTGTCACTTCCTTTGAGGTGCAAGGAGTCCCTGTACTCAGTCTTCTCAATGTAGAAAATCAGTTTGCCCCTTGCCAGGTCCCAGAACTAGGTTTTAAATGGTGTGCCAGACATTTGTCTGATAGTAATTCTTGAGAATATTACAGATTCATCCAGTGGCTTTGCTGGTGGTTTCCTTGTCGTGAGGTTTTGTCCCTCCAGCCCTTACCTTTCTAGCCCACAGCTTCCTCTAAAGCTGTGGAACAGATTTTCTGCAAAAGACTTATTCAGTTTTGTATTACTGTCTGTGAAGAAAGCACTGCATCCTGCCTTCAATCTAATATGGAACACTTTTCCTCACAGTTACTCTTCTGAGTTGAACTTCTGCCTACCATGTCTTGCTTTCTCATCAACTAGGAGGACAATGGCTTCTGGCTATAAAAGTGTCACTTGTGGATTCCAGTGCTCTGGCCAAGAACAATTAGAAAAAGCTACACACAATTTTTAAAACTTTGTTTGATGACTTTGGAGATATATGAAGTAGCTTGGACTTGAAGAGCCTGATCATAAAAAAAAAAATTAAAAAAATAAAATAAAGGAGGCACATTGAAGTGAGCACAATTTTCTGGAAGCCATGTTTACCCTTGGGATTTGCCTATTCTTGGCACAAGAGGTGAAGCTGAGAAGTTTGGCAGAAGCTCACTGCTACAAGACAGAAAACTAGCAAAGATATTTAATACCTCATAAGGCTGAGAATTTCTTTTAAATATGGAATCTTGCAACTGCCAAGGCAATCAAGTCTGGAGAAAATAATATATGAGAGAAGAAAGATAGAAGGAAGTAAACTTGACACTCGGTGGTTTAAAACAGGACTTTCCATCTTCCACATTATTGACATGTTGGACCAGATAATTATCCTGAGGAGCTGTCCTCTTCATTGCAGGATGTCGAGCAGCATCACTGGCCTCTACCCACTAGATGTCAGTAGCAACCCACACCCTACCCCCACTCCTAGAGCTGTGAGAACCAAGTCTTTAGACATTGTCCAATATCCCCTGAAGGGCAAAATCACCATGACTGAGAATCAAAAGTTTAGACTCTTGAAGTATTTGTCACACCCTTAAGGTGTGCAGACTAAGAAGCTAAGGAACCACGCCAATAAATAAATTAATTAAGTAAATAAACTGGATAACAGAGCAGAATGTTCAAGTCACAAGGTACTAAAGAGATAAAAATTAGAGTTTCCTATAGGAAGGGATTCTAACAAATAACCTAGGCTTAAAATTGGTGCCTCTGGAGAGCTGTACCCCAGGACTGGGATGCTCCATTCTAGTCTAAGCCTAAGAACAATGGCAACACAGCCTTTAATGAGCTCATGTCTTAATTGTAGATAGTTTGCTCAACTACAGCTATCTGCCGGAAAACAAAAAAAATTATGCCCAAAGGAAGATAATGTCAGCCAGAAACTCTTTTATATATAGTTTAACACGCGATGTCTGACAACCAATCAAAACTTTCTATTCATAGCAAGAAACAGGATCGACAAAAAATAAAACAGATAACAAAATGGATTCATAGATGACAAAGGTATTAAGATGATAAAATATGGACTTTAAAATAAATATGACTCAATAAATCAGTATTATAAGATCAAAAAGTAGTAGATAAGATTGAAATTATAAAATTTAAATTTTCAAATTAACTTCTGAACTAAAAAATATAAATGTTAATAAAAAAAATAAAAAGATAGGTTTAAGAGAAAATAAGAAATTTTTTGGTTCATGCCTCCAAGATCCCTCTGACCATTGCTTCCATTGTCTTAAAATTCTGATATTCTTGCTTCCTTCTTATAAGAATCCCTGAGACTACACTGGGTCCACCCAGATAATCCAGGATATTCTCCCACCTCAATTTCCTTAATTTAACCATATGCGTACGTTTTAATCAAATTTTGTTAAATTTAATGAAAATATGCAAAACTATATACTGAAAACTAAAAAATGTTCTTCAGAGAAATTAAATACATCAAAAATATGAAGAGATATACCATGTTCATGGATCAGATGACTCAATATTTTTAAGATGTCAATTTTTCATAAATTTGTCTAAGGTTTTTTGTGTGAATTCTAATATTTAATAGGAATGCAAAGAACCTAGAATTGCTAAAACAATTTTTTAAAATAACAAAGTTGGAGAACTTACGTAAGTTGATTTCAAAAATTTCTATAAAACAAACATAATCAAGAGAGTATTGTATTGGTGTGATTATATGCATATATAATATGTAAGAGAATGGAGAATCCAGAAATAGAGTGACACATATATGGTAGATAAATTTTTAACAGAGATTCCAAGGTCAATCTTTGGGGAAAATGATTCTGAGAAATTGGATATGCAAAAAAATGAACCTTTGTATATTATATTATTATATAATATACAAACATTAGCCTGAAATGAATTATAGACCTAAATACAAGAGCTAAACCAATAAGATTCTAAATAACACATATGTGAAAATCTTTGTAATCTTGTTGGCAAAGATTTCTTAGATAGCACACATAAGGCACAGACCACAAAAATAATAACAATAATAAGTTGGACTCCATCAAATTAAAAACTTTTGCTTTTCAAAAAAAATTTAAGAAAATAAAAAGACAAGTCATAGATTGGAAGAAAATCTTTCATCACATATATCTCACATAGGACTGTATATAGAACATATAAAGAATTCTTTAAACTCAATAATGAAAATCCAAATAATTTCTAAATAGGCAAAAGATTTGAACAGAGATTTTATCATAGACATATGAATTATAAACAAATACATAAAAAGATGCTTAATGTCTACTCAACCAGGGAAATAAAAATTTAAAGTCATAATGAGATATCACTACACACCCACTAAATTAACAAAAATTAAAAAAACTAACAATCGTAGGTGCTAGGGAAAATTTGGAGAAACCAAACCTCTCAATATTGCTGATGGGAATGCAAATTATACAGTCACTTTGGAAAATAATTTGTCCATTCTCAACTACTTAAACATATTCTTACCACGAGACTCAATAGATTTACCAGTAGTATGTATCTAAGTACATATAAACACAAAGATTTTTGCTAGAATGTTCACAGCAGTTCATTTTTTAATAACCAAAAATTGAAACAACCTATATATACATCTATTGGTGAGTTAAGACATTGTGTTAAATATATATAATTGAACACTACTCAGTAAGAAAAGATAACAGTTTATACATGTGACAAGCTACATGAATCACAAATCATTATACTAAGTTAAAGATACCAGATACAAAGATTATTTACTGTTTGATTTAATTTTAAGGAAATTATATTTGCCTGTAGTTCTTATGGGTGTTTTTGACTGGGCAGGGCCACAAGGGAATATTTTGAGGCGATAAAAATATTTCACATACATTCTAACTGTGGTAGTGGTTATATAATTATATATAGTTATAAAAACTAATCAAATTGTATATTTTAATATAATAAATTTTATTATATGTAAATTAAGCTTTAATAAAAAAATGTAGAGGAAGTAGGTAGAAATTGATATGGTAGAACTGAATGCTAGTCTTAAAATCAGACAGATGCACTTAAACTTGGTATGGTGAACAATATCAATACAACATTCGTGTAATTATGTGTCATAAATAAATGATGTTCCTCAGTTTCACAAAGAACTTGGATTGCTTTCCATATAAGTTTTTTCTTCTTCTTGCGAGAAGTCCTAGGAAACTCCTTAATAAAAGGATTTATAAAAATAAATTTATTCTATTTATATAGTAAAACTCTGGTTGGTAATGCAGAGGGATGGAAGTGTATGGAGGTAATTTTCCAAGGCTACTAATGAGCTAATGGATTCTCCTAAAGGTGATATAAATTGGCTAAATTTTTACATCTCACACTCACATCAAACAAGAGCAAAAGGAAAATGAAACTGCAAATATGATAAACATCCTCTGACCTAGTAGTCTGCAACAAAAATTAAATGGAAAACTTTGACCCCGTATATTATCCTTAAGAGAATCTACCTGCTATAGAATAATAAGGGCTCTGATGATGCCAGATGAGATGCCAGCACAATTTGCAGGGATGCAGTTTCCCTCTTGAAAGATGTTGTTAAACCATGAAGGGCATGTCAGAATCACTCTCAAGCTTTTCGAAGCACTAAGGATTTCACCAGGAAGAAAGCAGTATATGCATCTCATATCGGTCTAACCTAGAGCACAATTTCATTAAATATTCAGCACCCTGAGGAACTCCTTGTTTAACATATAGGATCTGATTCCCTTTGGGAATGGAGTATTGTGAAATCTTTGTGATAGAGCCCTGTTGGGGATTGGAGGGCGCTGGCTAATTCTTGTTGACACAAAAGTACTGTGCAAATGACATGTGGATCAGCAACTCCAAGGAAATTAGATTACCTTACACAGTGGATCTTTATAAGAATATTATCCCAAATCTTAGTAAGTGACTAGGAGAAATTACTGTGTATACAATAGATACAGAGTTAAAATCTTTCATACAGCATGATACAGGTAGGAATAAATGAGAGAGACAAGGAAATACCCCAAAATGATAAATATATGTAAAATGATATTCCATCTCACTGATAATCTTATAAATACAAATTAAAATAAAAATTAAAAATTAAATATAATTTTTTTATCCATAAAATTGACCCAGAAGAAAAATGGAGGTAGGAATGTTCAGTGCTTGCCAGTGCTGAAGAAAATGCCCCATTAATTGTGGAAGACATTTTGGTAAAATCTATAAAAAGATGAAAGCACATTTGCTTGGCTCCACCAGTTCTTCTTCTAAGAATTAGTTCTACATAAATATTGACTCATGAGTACAGAGATATTTTTTGCAGAATGTTTGAAAAGAGAAATATTGGAAACAATTTTAATATCCATTGACAGACAAGTAGAAATCTAATTTATGTTCCAGCCACACTACAGAATGCTTTGCTGCTTTGCAAAAATAAATTACTAGATCTACATGCAGGGCTACTGCATGAGACCCAGCATATATTTTTAAGTGGAAAATGCAAAGCATAATCTCATTTTCTGTAGTGTAGCTCAATATAATTCTGTTGACTCTTTTACAATGATTATTTTTATTTTTATATTGTATGAAATCCAAAGTAAAAAGTAGAGGAGGAAAATTACTTGACATGATTTGACCAAAAGATTTTTTCTTCTCTTTTTCCATTTCTTTTCTGTTGTTTCTTAGTCTTTTCATCCCTATTTCTCTCCTTCTCTTGTTTTACCAGGAGAAGTTGAACCAGTTACTGTTTTGATGGGACACGTATTCAGTGTATATCGGGAAGGTATAAAAATAAATAATTACAACACATTCCGGTAGTACCATAGTAGAGACATTCAGAGCCTGATGTGAGCCAAGAGCAATGAGTGCTTAAGTTTGAAGAGAAGGACGAGATCAGAGAGAAGATCCCTGATAAAAGGTAAGTAGAAGTTTTTAGATAGATTAGACAAAGGTGCTTCATGCAGAGGGCACTAAAAATTATACCAGACAATCAAGCCTTCCTGATTCTGTCTGAGTAGTGTAAAGGAGAAAGGAAACCATTCTCTATAAATTCAGATGAATGCTATCAGAATTCATTACACAGAGTGCTAAAATTCTGACCCTACCATTGGCAAGCATATGGATTCTTTAAATTTTCAATTCCCCACTATGAATATCCTAACTGTCCAAAATGTTTACTTTTCCTCCCAAGAGTAATGTAGATGCCTCACATTGTGTTTTTATCTATGTCTGTCTGTGAAAATTTTTATAGCACTTTCACAATTTATAAGCCATCACAAACCATGGGTTGGCACAGCTTAATACGGTTATCACCAGGTGAAGGGGCCCTCGAATTCATACTGCATGCTAGTCACAGTGACGGCATTATCTCAAATGAGTAGAATTCTGGGAAGAAAAAATTATTTTTCCTACTTTCAGATGAGAAAAAAGGAGAAGAGACATTAAGTAATTTATACAATAAGAAACCATTCATGGTCCGAACTGAACTATTGGCTGCGTGCTTCTCTGCTGGCCCTGCTCCATCACAACTTCTCTGAGGATCAAGGTGGTATCTTTTCCTGTACGTGAGGACAGGGGCTGTGTCCAAGATGTTTCATATCACAAAGCAGAAAAACATCCCTGTATTGAGTAAATCAGAAATATATCATAGCAGCAATGACCACTGGTCACCAGTGAAGTATTAGAATAGATTTAAAATTATTTTCCTGCTCAAATATAGATTCAGTCTTTATGTTTAAAATGAGTTTATAAAAATGAGTTTTATAGGCAAGTGATAACATTATTTAAAAAAATGGAAAGGTATCCCTTAATCTTGGAAATATTAATTATCTTATTCCTTCCTCTTCATAATACTTCTTAAGCATTTCTCTGTGGGCATTTGTCATTTTCAACTTTATACTTGCTTTTGTACTGTATGTTTGTTTGTTTGTTTATTTATTTATTTATTTATTTAGTCAGATAGTGCAAGATCTGTTTAGTTCTCTCTACAACCTTATATTATTTACCATCATGTCTTACTCAATATACAATAATAATCTATAGAGTGAATTAATGGAAGATTATATATCAACGAATTAAACAAGCTAGACTTTCATACTAGATTGTGTAAGGTGAACTTTGAAGAGCTCAAACACACATACTGAATTTTGAAAAGAATTATATTTTTATGTAATTAAAAAACACAATATTCCTCTACAATATCAAAATAAGTCTACATCAAAGAGACATTGGAAAATGTGAAACAGTACAAGAACACAGATACACAAATATCTCAAAAAAAAAGAAATGGGTGGGAAAGTCTTAATATCTAGGAAGAAAAAAATAAAGAACTATTCTGAGCAAATATTTCAACACATGTTAAGTATTTATTTTGTGATTTAAAAAATAAAAAAATATGGTTCAAATATTTTAAGAAAACTGCCATCCATCTTTTCAATTTTTGTAAAGTTTACAGCATTTACGAGAAATCTCTTTTATGATGTGTGAAAAGTTGACGTAGATGGACAAAGAGACAATGAATAGATACGGCTCAAGCTCTACCTTATTGGGACTGGTTGACAACCTGAAAGCAGCAGCTCTGGAAAAAGGCTGAAGAAATGGAATTCTGGATCTATTTGTATTTCTCCCTTGCCACATGAGGTTCCCACCCAAAGAACAAAGGTAGGGAATGGACCAGCAGTGGGGCTGTCATTTTGAATGATGTTCCTGTAGGTCACTAGATCACAATCTGCTCAAGAATATATTGCCAGGAAGATGACACCACCACTTGACATCCCAATAATTTCCTTGTAACATATGCAATCAGTTCACAAACCCGGCCCAGCACCGTTGGCCGGAGTTGGAGGAATGGGTGGGGACTTTTTGGCACAGCTAAGAAGACAGTTGGAACAGCTGAGGATTAAGCTGTTTGCACAGCCAACAAAGACAGAGATGCACCAGAAGCTTCTTCAGCCCTTCTCATACTGGACTAGATATATTACCCATTAAAGAGCCCTAGCTTGACTACAGAAAAATGATAATTCCAAATGCACAATCACACGTTAATTATTTTATTTCTGTCTTTATCCCACCAGAGAGAAAACTTCCTAAAGGGAGAAAACTGATTTATTTCTGTCTCCCTCCAGAGAAGATTTCTACACTGTGGTTTTTGTTTGAATAACAGAATGTGAATAAATGCACATTACAAACTATAAAGTGCTGTTAAGTGCTTTCGTTTGTTTAGAAAGAAATCAAAGTAAAAGGAGGAAAAAACTGAGTTTTAAATTAAAAAAAAAAAAAGGAAACAGAATTTTAAGATATCGATGTCACATTCTAAAAGTAAAGTTTTACACTACATAATAATTGTTAATGCTGTCGTGTTTCTCTGAGGACCCTCTTTTATCTTCTTTTTCAATAAAAACTGAGTGTGCATTAGTGCTCTTAGGTCCCCCTTGAAATGCGTCTAGAATACAAGTGCAGCCATCAGGAAATCATGAAAATGTGAAATGGAAAAATCCTAAAGGTGTATTGTTATGATCACAGACAAAACCCAGGATGGAGGGGGAGGCTCACGGCAACTTCAGATACACAGGATTACAAGGATCACACCCAGCCTGATGCAACTTCAAGTCCAACAGAGTAGCTTAGGTCCCCAAGGAGCAGAAACGTTGGCACGGGGCCAGTGGACCCGGGCAGGGCGAAGCTCAGAGACAACACTTACATGTGCTTCCCTGGAAAGAGAAGAAGGAGCAGGGGCTCAATGAGACAAATCCAGGATTTAGTGACTTTTAAGTGGTACGAGAAAACACCCAGTAGACAAAGACACACTAGGCATGCTCCTTCTCCAGACACCCACCTTCAAAACACCTACCCTTACTAGACAGCTAAGGCATATCAACTGGGACCTGCAAGAAGGGGACCGAATAGAGATCTTGAGAGAAGGGGACAGAATAGGGACCACACTGGTAGCCAGCCGGGCATGGAAGGACGCAAACAGCAAAGCTCTGGCTGCATCCTTGGATTGACTATTGGTTAAAAAAGAAAGACAGAAGCAGAGAAGAAAGAACTTTATAAAGAGCAAAGGATATGAAGAGACGTTAGTGAAACCACAAATAGATTCAAGGATCCAACGAGTGTTTCCCAGAGTCGAGCTTTGTTGTTTTGAAGTCTAGGAATTAAGAGTGAAGAGACTTTCAGACAGACCTAGGAAATGAAAGAGAGGGAAGCAAACTTTGATTAAAACAAAAGCTACTGGGGATTTTGGGAGTGGGGAGGGAAGAGGCGAGGGAGAGGGAGAGGGAGAGGGAGAGGGAGGGAGGGAGAGAGAGAGACCACTTGAAAGATACAGAAACTGAGGAAAAACAGAACAGGGAGGTGGCTCTCATGGATGCTATAAGTAAAACATCTGAGACATAAGTGAGGCTGAAGCACCATTCCAGAATCTGAGAAAGACAGCTTCAGGACCCAGAGACTGGAATGTGCTAGGCCTTACCTGAGGACTTAGATGGCAAAAGTACATATATAAAAATAATAATAATAATTTAGAATAATTTTAACAGTAATAGCTAGCATTTATTCAATTCTGTCTACATGCCAGTCACTGCACTAAGTGATTTTCATAAATATACCTTTTAATCTTCACTGCAAACCTAAGAGATGGATGCTACTCTCCTGTCCATTTAATAGAAGAAAACACTCAGGCAGAGGGAAGTCAAACAACTTCCTCCATGGTCACATATCTGTTGGACCAGCATTCAGCTTAGGGCTGTCAATCACCAACCACATTGCCTTCCTCCTTCCAGTAATAATGTAGCTTTTGACCTGAAACAGGGGAGTAGAAGACACCTAGAAGTCAGGAAACTTTTGTTGCTGGATAGAAGAATTTGAGGAGCTAGAGAAGTTTAAAACATTTGCAGCACCTAATTTCAAGCTTTCCTAAGAGAATCATTGTAACATACGTCCAAATTCAACCAATTTTTCCACCTCCATCCTTTCTGCCTGCTGTAAGCCTGGTCATTTTTCACCTAGGTTATTGCAATTGTTTCCCAGCTTCCTCCCTTACGCTCACATCGTCTATTCTTATTTCAGCAGCCACAATGATTCTTTTCCAATGAAAGTCAGATTATGTTATTCTTTGTCTAAAAGCCCATTCAGAGGCCTCACATATCACTTCCTGTAAAAGCCCAAACCCTTAAAATGGTCTATGAGACCCAAGCTGATCTAGCTTTCTGCCTGGCCTCCCTTCCAATCTTGTTCCCCTTGCTCCAACCCCTGTCGCCACGATAACCTCCTTACTGTCCCCTAGGCCCTTTGTACTTGCTGGTCCTTCTGCAGGGGACTCTCTATCCCCAGATAGTCACTTGATTTTCCTCCTCACCTCCTCCACTTTTCTGCTCAAGGGCATATGAAAAGTGTAATCTTCCTTGATCGCTCACAATAAAATGGTATCTCCTTCCAGCACCTCCATCCCGCTGTCCCTATATTATTTTTTCTCTAGAGCACTTATCACACTCTGACCTTCTAATTATTTATTTGTTTATTACCTGCCCCCACTCCAGGACCAGGAGCTTCACAAAAGCTTTTCCCTCACTGATTTGCCTCCAATGCCTGCAACCGTGCACGGTGTGGGTTCAATAAATATTTGTCTAATGAATCAATGCAAAGCAGGTTCCGCTTATGTGTTGGCATATCCTTGATAGTTTATTATGAATAATGAAAAGTCTAACTAATTACTGTGAGAGAAGGAAGCAGGACCTCTGGTGGGAAAAACAGAGAAGAAGATTCTAAGTTAGGGAACTGATGGACAGCAACAGATGGAGCAGGTTGATAAGCAGCAGAGGAGACACTGAAATCATTTTATTCCATTATGAGAAGCTGAGAGTATAACTCTCAGGAATAAGAGGGGAGCTGGAAGGATAGCTCTCAGGCCTCTTTGGGTCCTGTTCCTTCTGCTATTGATGTATGGAAGCCTAAGGACACGCTTTCCGAGAAAAATCTTTATAACCCATCACTGTCCAGTCAATCGGAGCTCTTGAGTAGAAGGGGGTGATGAGGACTCTGAACAGTCCTGGATGAGAAGTCATCCAATTAGATTGCCAAGCACTCAGAGCAGGCCTGACGGCCCCGGCACAGCACTTATGATAATGAATCTCATCATTTCTAGGTGTGGGGGAACACGCTTTTTAAAACGGCTGCATTATTTCTGAGAATTTAGCCTTTCATGTCGAATCACCATTAGTATATCAGCACATGCTATCTGATGTGAATTTTCACAAAGGTACATTTGACGACAACTTTGAGGTGATTTTAAGTCAAATATAACATAGTTAAATATAGCTATTATTGAAGTCCGATTTAAATCCATTATAAAAATTCATTTTTTTTTCCCAGAATACTAGGTGTGTTTTCTATGGGTTTCATTGCTCTAGAGGGCCCTGCAGTTTAGGGTGATTTCATTTTAGAGGTGCTGATTGTTTGCAGATGATCAGGAAGAGACAACAGAAAAGTTTTTAGAAGTTCTTAAGAAAGTTTTTAAAAGTATGAATAAACAGTTCAAAGTCACATAAGGACGTGCTGTGTAGACTAATTTAGTGTTTAAGAAAATGGCTTCAGGACTCAAAGTGTGAAAGTCTGTTGTACAATGTCATCTTGGACAAGTGACCAAGTCTCTCTCAGCTTCCATTTCTTTGTCTGTAATGATAAGAAGTGACTACCCACTTAAGAGTCCATTTGTGAGCACTAAGACAGAGTTTTAACACACAAGGACAAACACTGGTAAACACTAGGTGGAGGATGATGCCACTGCCTGGTCCTTCTGCTACTGAACATTTTCCCCAGTCGTCTCTCTGGCTCCTGTGGCTTCGTCAACACTATGGTAACCAGACCCACATGACTAACATTTGCCACCCACCACCCAGTAAGACAAGTCTCCAGGTTTTTGCTACCCAGTGTGATTATTTACTCAGAGAACACATCGACTACCTTAAAAATGCTTTTGATGCAACAAAGACCTTGCTTCACTGTCTCGCTTTATTAGGTATGTCTTAGTAATTCTAAGACCTAGGTTTCTCTGTGCAAAGCTGCCCCCAAAACAGACTCCGTCCAGAAGCAAGCCATCTACAGAAGCAGACCATCTCTACAGCATTGCATTTTTTTGTTTGTTTTTAATATTTCTTGTGTCTATTACAGTCTCTGAATACACACTATCTTCTTCAGTTTAAATAAAACAAGTGTTGAAACTATATCTATATGTACCCTGAAAGGGAAAAAAATGATCATAAAACCATTTAACAGCATTTTTAATTTTATATAACTGAACATATTAATGATACGTAATTTAACTTATGCAAACTGGGCCACTGGATAATCATATCTTGAATAATCCTTCTTCTTTATTTAAAAAATTAATAAAGTGCGAGTATTATAAAGCCTAAAGCCTTTTTTTCCCTCCCAAATTATAACTGTGCTGCAATTGAAACATGTTTGGAAATAAAATCAATCAATCCAAGCTTTATCAAGGACAAATTGTACCTCTCAGGGGACTGATGTCTGCATGCAGGCTGAGGGTGAACAGCCCAAGTTTGGTCAAGGAGGGCTCATCTTTAGAAAAATTGACTGCAGAGGTCTGAAGATCAAAAAATGGAACAGTTGGCTTCTCACTAGCCTCCCCAGTGTTTTCTCATCTTAGCGTATTTCATTTTCTTGGCAAATGTTGGTATCGTATCACTAAGACTTTTTAACACTTCTTCATTCCTTAGTATTTCAGTTTCAAGATCATTAATAAAACAGAAGCTTGAGAAGGCAACACCCCAGGCAATCCACTGGTAGCAGGTAGGGTGGTTGCCTGATTTTCACAGCTATTAGCATAGATGAAGTTGAATTTCATAAATAGGGTGTAAACTTCGTGGAAAGATAACTAGGAATAGCATGATTTTTTTCTTTGCCCCTATTGCATATTAGAGCCAAAATAAATTTATAAAGATTCCAGTCTCTTCAATTTTCACTAGTGTTTGCTTTTCTATTATAAAAGCAATTATATTCAAATTAGAAAAATTGAGAAAATATGGAAAATTATTAGAGAAGAAATAGAATTTTTTCTAGTTCCCTAAGTTCCTTTTCTTCCAGTTTTTTTTTTATATGTGAAACTGTTTTTGCTTAATGAGCCATATATAATTTTTATACTGTTTTTCTCACTTTCCCATATTTTTTCCTCTATTCTTTGCTCAACCTAACTATTTTGGTCAGTGATATTTTTGTGACACAGATAGGTTCTCAATTGGCCAAATGAATCACTGAATTTTCTTCCAACAGGTGACTCACTCACAATCATAGTTTTTTGTGTTTTTTCTTTTTTCATCCTTCCATGTCCTGGGCTGACATGAACCCTCTCCTCTGAACTGCCTCCAGAAACAGCCTCAGTTAGAGGTACCTCATGTCATCAGAACTCACACTCCATCTGGGACACCAGCCACAGATGGTGGGTATGTGACAACTGTTTTAATCTCTTCTAAAATTGAAGCGTGTTTGTGAATTCAATCAATCAATCCAAAACTTTATGAAGGACCAGACATACCTCTCTGGAAATGAAGTGAAATGCTCAAAGATAGGCATTCTCATATAATTTACAGATACATACACTTGGTTTCTGTTTAAGCCAGTGGAAATGCCTCCAAGATACCTGCCCAGTGCTGGAAACCATCGCTTAATAATATGAGAAAGTTCCAAAGACTTTTAGCTTTAGTTATACTAGAGATAAGAAATATTAGATATTAATCTATTTGATACTAGCTGTTAATTAGCTATTTTATATTTAATTAATATGGCATGAATTAGATTAGGTATTAACTAGTATTGATTATTCATTTAAATATTAATAGTTGTTCTTGGTTTCTGAGTCATTGTTCTCTCTCCCTTCTCTTATCTCACTAACTACTTGTTTTGAGACTTCTTTAGGGCCATCTTCTCAAAACCTCTATGTTTGGGGCTGCTCAAGGCTCCGTCTTTGGGCCTCTTCTCTTCTACCTACTCTCTTCTTGGAGACCCTCTAGGGGTCTCTAAAGGCTTCCTGTAGCCTGACCATTCCAGTATAGCTACCTCTAGTCCTCAATTCCAGGTTGCAACATTTAGCTTCTGAACTTCAAATTCAATGTCGTTATTTGAATATATAAACTTGTCTCTCAATTCACCTTACTACTGAATCCCTGAAAATCCATGAGGCTTGCTTCTCACTTCCTTCAGGTCATTATACAAATGTACATTTACCAGAAAGTTCTTCCTACTAAGGACTAATTCATTCGCTAACCCCCACTCTCTCTGCCTCTTACACGCTCAGTTCTTCAGCAGGCACTTTGTCAGGTTTGCTCACTGCTGCATCCTGAGATCTGGAACAATGTCTGGTGCATAGTAGGCACTCAATATATATTTTAAGTGAATGAATGAATGCTTGTATGAATGTGATATTGTCCAGTAGTGAATATTTATACAGAAAATCCAACTCTGTCCCAAAGAGGCCAGTGTGACTTAGGTTACTCTTCTTTTTGTCACACTATGGGTTATTTTTCGTAAAATTATTCAAGGCCAAGCAAAAATGGACCAGCGAGGGCTTGAACCTCAATCACCTTCACTGTATAATCCTAACACCATAGGGTTTTATACTAAAGCAGAAACCATCACTGAAAATGCAGTGGTAAGGGTTTTGCTTCAGATAAGAAACTTAAGAAAAAGTTTAAGTCTTACTATATGTCTTTTATTCATTCATTCTTTCGCAAGAATAAAGTACCTTCCATGTACAAAGTTTTATATCTGTGATCTTAATTACAGAGCAACTTAAACATTAAGCAAACTTGTCCAGGATTATGAAATGTTGATGTAGGGACAAGAACCCAGATCATCTATCTCCTATGCCCATTAGCTCTTGTTTCTTTCCAATAATACAGACATTAAGTCTTCACAGCTTTCATCTTCACAGTTGCCTACCTGTACCTGGCACTGCATTCAGCCCTGGATCCTGTATAATCAAGACACGGGGCCTGTTCTCACAGAGGTCAGTTTTACTGGGAGACAAAACTAACGGGCCTGAAAGAATTTGGTTTTCCTCCTTGTATGGTAGAAATTCGCAGGGAGAGGAGGGCGGGGCTGGGGCTGAGAGAAGTTTCCTGGACCAAGTGCGATGCTTTTTATCTACTCTTGTCCCTTCCTATAGTTTCAGTTTCCTTGCTGAAAGTCACTCTGTGTGTTTCTACTCGTTCTTTTGCAGTCATCATCTGCAAGATAAGGGAGTCACGAGAAGAGTTGAAACCCGCTGTTCGAAGGAAGGGATGCCCACTGGGTGGGTCTTGGACATTTCCAACTTCAGTGTGAATTATTTTGTAAACCTGGACCTATGTTTTCTAAATAGGGTTCTCCCTGGTTCCTTTCATGCCTGGAGTTATGCACATCTTTTAATAACTAGTATGTATGAACGAAAGGCTTGGGGGACACCTCTCAGAAACTTGTAAGCTTATTTCTTTCTTCAAGGTGCTGGCAAATAAAAAAAAATTATTTCTTTCCATAGCCCTATGAACCACCCAGTCCATGAAATTACATCATTCTCAAGTATGACCATAATGCAAATTTTAATATTGTCAGTTTCTAAATACCCTAATATTGTCAGTTTATAAATACCCTAAATCAGGAGTCCCCAACCCCCAAGCTGAAGATCAGTACAGGTCCCTGGCCTGTTAGGAACTGGGCCACACAGCAGGAGATGAGCGACAGGGGAGCAAGCAAAGCTTCTTCTGCATTTGCAGCCGCTCCCCAGTGCTAGCATCGCTGCCTCAGCTCCACCTCAGATCATCAGACATTAGATTCTCATAGGAGCATGGTCCCTGGTGGCACACAGGTTGGGGACCACTGCCCTAAAGTGAGATAGGAGCCACTGGACTAAGAGAAAAAAAAATAATAATAGACAGTTTTTGTAAGCACTTACTATGTATGAGATTCAACTGCAGATATTTCATGAGTTTTAACTTATTTAATCCTCACAATATATCAGAGCAGACTTGTCATGAGCTTGGACATTTCTGTCTATATTAAAAACTCTGTGTTAACTCTCCTTGGAATTTCTTTCATTTAGGCTGTCTTCTAAACACACCGACAACTAAGAATTTTAGGGAAAATTTCTAACATTCTAGTTGTCAAGAACATTTTAGACCATACTTAACAGCAGAATGCCTCTAGTCAGCCATTAATTATTCCAAATGCACTAATTTTTAAACCAGCTGTGTGATCCCTAAATGCCACATGTGATCTCTAAAATCTCTGTGTCCTTTTCAACAAATAGGACATGCTCCAGGGAGAAGATATTTACTGTTCAGTGCGTTCAAATGAAAACCAATATTTCTTATGGGAGCACTTTAGCCTGGGCTAGTATAGTGTAAAACAAGACCACAAAGTCATAATTTAACAGGTCGGTTTTCAGCAGAGGTGGTGGCATGACCACCAAATGTTCGCACACAAAATCATTTCCAGCTCAGTAAACAGACACCTAAGATGAAGACAAAACAGTTCAGAAGGAACAATGACAAGGGAATACAATTTTAAAGTGGGGGAAAAATTAATATTGAATTTTAAAAAAATAGTAGCAACTACAGCCATAGCTATTCTTTACAATAAGTATCTCTTAAACAGGCAAGCCTTCAAGCACATAACAGCTCTAATTTTATGCAGATTACACAATAATAAAATAGAGAAGGGCTTGGTGGAGATAGTTACTGCCAGGGACAGAATTATTAATCAATATGTCTTTCTAAAGCTGTCACATCAATTACTTAAAGCCATGTAGAAAGTCAGATTTGTCTGCTGTCATCCAAATCTCATCAGAACTATTTTTACAGTTGAAAATGGATGAAGTAGAGATAAATTCCAGAAGGAAGGAAGGAAGGAAGGAAGGAAGGAAGGAAGGAAGGAAGGAAGGAAGGAAGGAAGAAAGGAGGGAAGGAAGGAGAAGGGATGTAGGGAGGAAGGGGGGAAAGGAGGGAGAAAAGGAAGGGAGGGAGGAAAGAAAGGGAGGGAAAAAGGAAAAATGACTCTTTAAACTTTCTCACAGAGAAGATACACAAACACATGTCCCCTGAGCTGTATCTGTCCACACCGTTGGGTGGGCAGCCTGTCTCACAGCTGAACCATTTTTGGAGAGTTAGCTTGACTTGTCATCTGAGACAATGCCCCCAGCAAGCAAATCTGGAGTAGCATTTTCTTACACCCTGATTGATTCTGATCAGCCCAGTTCTGACCTTTTAACTGCCAGTATAAGACAAACTATCAACAAGAAAGCAGAATTGTTATTATAACTTAACAAATTTTAGAACTGATTTAGGTCTGCAGGTTTATCTATGGGCCACTATCAAGGCCTAAAGATTGCTACCAGGCTCTTCTTCCAGACTCACATCTTTCTTGTTTTATGTTTTTTTAGATTAAAAACAAAAACAAAGACTTTATCTATGCATTTAGGTAGAAGGAAGATAAAGTTGACCTCTAAATCTCCTTGAAATTCTCAAACTTGGAACCAAGTTTCCTTAGCTCATCTTTACAGAAACTAGAATTTCTGTCTCACATAGGAATTTGACCCTTTTTACACGTAAGATATGGCACCTTCATTACCAATTTCTTTCAGATACACCTTTTCTCCACACCCTAGCCCTAATAAGAAAAGCAAACCTCAAAGAAGACTTAAAATATTTAATGACTTTGACTTTGAAACGTAACCCAGATTAGATAATAATGCCAAGTGATCATTCGATACGCCAAATACAAAATGAACAAACTGTGCTTTTTTATAAAGTTTAATTCTAGTAAACTACCAGAGATTCAGGGCATTAGTTGTGAAAAAGAAAAGGGGATATAGTGCAAAAATCCTGAGATTACTTAAAAGTTATTCCTTATATTCAAGTGGACAACTGATAAAACAATTTAATGGAAGTGCATTTATTTAAAACTATATCAAATATTTCAGAACACATATTGTTCTACACACGTCATATAAAAGGATAAAAAGTACACATGTGTAAGAATTGACCTAAATTATATAAATTGAGGTCATTTTAAAATAATCTTTAAATCATTTCTTAGCTAAACTAAAAGAGCAGAGGCAGCTAGAAATCATATGGCCCATAATCAAGCCATAGGACAAGTGTGGTCAGAACCCCACTGATTGATACCCCTCTTTCTGACACTGGGTGTCACCATCATGAAAATGAATTCTAAATGATCTTTGCATCTCTGTGTCTTTGGGGCAGGAGTGGTCAGTTGGCAAAGGCTAGTATATAAGATCGCACCTTGCCAGAGAAGGGAAGGAGAGATGGAACCTCTGGCTTCCTTCAGATTCTGGTGTGAAAATTTCCACAAAGACTCATGAACATGGTATACAGTAAGTTTTTATTTAAAATCACTGAGAGGTGCTTCGACTTGAAGTGAAATTATGTATAACAAAACCAATTTTACCCTAGGCTAAAATTGGTATAAGCAAGAGTTAAGTTCCTATGATATCTCATGAACATTATAATGAAATTTTTTGAACATAACATTATTTGAGGACCTGTTGTACCCCCTAAGTAGTAAGAGGACTGAGACATTTAGGCAAACTAAATATGACAAATGTCCCTACCTGAAGCCAGCTGAAGTGTTTAATGTAAAAGCTGAGATTGCTTCAGAGGTCTCACTATGTCCAAGTAGAGACAACTCATAAGAACTGTCCCCCAGCAGAAATGTATTTGAACTTGCTTCAGTGCATATGAAAGATGCACCTACTTGCACACACAGAAAATTCAGTGCAAGTCCTTAAAAGTAATCTTCTAGTTGAAACATGCCTCCTTTCACTCTCAATTGTGATATTTGATTTGTAAGACTAATTCTTTCAAGATCTGTACAAACAAAAATGCAAACGTTTTGAAATGAAATTATTTACTGTAGACTTCTGGGATCTAAACTCTATGTGCATATATGTGTATGAGATAGAGGTGTGGTGGCTTTGAGAATAAATAGGTGCAGTTAAGAGCTTCCCTATGATTAACACTAACTAGTCATATCTATGTCATTGTTTCTAAGGCTAATAAAACGCTTTAATTTTCTCCCAATTTTTAATCTAGAGTGTTTTAGGAATTATTAGCAATACCAGACACTTTGTTCTCTGATTCCTTTCTGTTGGCTATAACTTTTGAATCCTGATTCAAATCTTAATGGCCTACTTGATTAGATCCAAACATTAATGACCATCCTTAAATCAATGCTCTGTGTGCGGTTGAAACTCTGTGGCTCTTTGGTGTTTATAATAGTGAGTAGTGAGCGAAGAAAATAATGAGAGTGATTAAGATAGGTAGGTATTTTAATATTGAAAAGCAGCACGTTAACTCTTTAGAGATGACACTTGTAGACCTGCCCCTAGAATTTAGGATTTCTATGTCCTAAGGCATCTAATCCTAAAGCACCCTCACCTTTGTCTTGCCCTTATCCTCACTTAAATGCTTCCTTGTCAAAAACAAATTTGAATTTGCTTTCACTAATTACCAGTTCTACGAGACATTTTATGATAGATATTTTCTCAAAATCAATTAAGATCAACATGCTTGTAGGTAAAACTTGGCTCAAAACCTCTCTTCTTCACCTTTCTCCACCATAATATCAGCTAATCATATTGTTCCCTGTAAGGTCTAGGATCTGCTTTCCAAACCCTCTCTCCTCAGAGTCCTTCCTCATGTATGATGGTATCAGGTGAACTTCTCATTAGCAAACAATACGTTACTTATAGGACCATGTTACATTATAGATGTGTCTTTCCCATGGCAATCTGAGAGTTTTTAACTCTGGTCTGACAGGATTTAGCAAGTTGAAAATATACATTTGGTATCAAGTAACCTACCTGGGTAACTTTTTTTATTCATTAAAATGTGTCTGTTGATATGTTTCAAAATGTAGCCCCATTCTTTGGAAATGCAGAGACATATATCCATGTACATACATGCAGAAATATACATATATGATATTTTCCTGTAATAACTAGATATGTTACCCAGAGGAGGTATAAATATCTGAGTTACAAAATCATATAGCTCTTAGGTACCAATAGTCTGGTTTCCATAGTATAGATACGATTATATAAATGTAGCACTCAAATATTCAGCATAATACCTATAATCCGACACAGCTTTGACCCCTCTATTTGACACTACGTGGTTCTTATTCTGCTTAAATTTCTTTTCCTACCAAAAATCAAAGCTATTGTCTGCTTTCCTATTATATTCAGTTACAGTCAATAGTCATGTATGGAACCTCGATTATATGCCAATCATTTGGCAACTGATTGAGAATAGAAAAATTTTAAAGAAAAACAAAACAGAAGTTTTGCCTCTGAAGGCTGGCTTTTAGGGAGATAGAGAAATAAACAAGTAATTACAACTGTGTATCCCATTATAGCAGAGAAATTCAAAAGGCTCCATGGAGGCCAATAGGAGAAAATAACCTTATCTGGAGTGAAGATCAGAGCTCCACCACTGGGAGACATCTGGACAGCTGTGAAGGAACAGCACCTTTCTAAAACATTTGAACTTTATCCTGTAGATTTTAAGCAGGAGAGTGGTGTGGTCAGACTACAAATTTCACCTGGGAATCTGTGTGAAGGAAGGATTAGGGGAGGATGAGATAGAAGACAGAAAAGCCATTTAGAAGCCAAGGAGACTGGGCAGGCAAAAATTAGTGGCTCATGAGATAAGGGTATGATGGGAGAGGGGTAGGAGTTGAAAATAACTTAGAAGCACAATCAGAGATTGATATGTATATCTGGAGTCATGTGCATTCAGTACATAGATATCAGAAATCAGCGGGTCTTTCCCACAGGTAGGACTTAAAACGGAAATGCGAGCAGATTCACACCAGGAAAGTAAGTGATCAACAGGACTGAGAAATCATTTAAAAGCAACAAGTTATTTCTTATTTTCTTTTGAAGGAAACAATTTTCCTCCTAAAAAGCCCAGTAGTTTCTGACACATAGTAGGTTCTTTGCCTTATCACAAAGGCTCCTGGAGGCCCTTCTCCTTAATAGTCAATGCCACCAGTCTGCTTACAAAGGAGCAGGTGCTCTCCCAGTTCCCTGGCCCATCACACAGCAAGCCATGCTTTGCATTCATACTGGGGTCTCACCTGTCTTTCCTCTAAGCAGACTTCAACTATCTCCAAAACAATCTTGGGCACCAAACTGAGGTCAGCTCTTGAAAGTTAGTTCAATGACAATTTATGCAAAGCATCCTGCACCTGTTTCATATAAAAAAAGAAAACCATCGAAGGTCTCAGTTATCGGTGGGAGGTTTGGAAAGTCTGACCACTGCTACCTAATAACAAGTTCATAGTTCACCCACATCTTCATCGGCCCATAAGCAAGTCACCCAACGCTCATGTTCATTAACCGAATACAGTCATTCTACCAAAAGAAACTGAGAATTACTAGAATCTAGGTGATCAATCTGTATTTACTTTTTTTTCCACATGGAAGGAAACATTTTATGTATTCTTAGACTAACTGTTGAGAGTTTGGGTTGGTAAATACTGGGGAAGCATGTGTAGAATCAATATGCCCATAAAAGCATGAAATACGATTTAAGGAAGGTCAGTAGGCAGAATGATTCTATGGGGAAAACCCTTCCTTCAAAGGTGTAACAACGTTTAGTCACATATTCTCTTGAAATAACAGATTCCATAGCTAGTCCTCTAGGAAATGACTTTATGTAAACGAGAACATTCCGCTTTGTGGCTGCTGAAGTCACAGAGTGGAACAGATGTTCACAGTCCCAAGGTCCCCTTGCGTGATGTCGCTGAGTCATTCAGAAACCCCGATATTGGAAGGATTCGGCACCTACTGTGCTTTCTCTTCCCCACCCTGAAAAATTGTATGCCTTATATTTCACTGTACTGGTTTTATTTTTAAAATGTAGCTGCCTTTATTTAAATGCCACGATTCATCGTATAACGGTATTTAAGGGGCTTTTGTGGCACTGTGCCAGATTTATATTATTAGAACCTAGGCATTTGCAAATGAACCTCTTTCAATTAGTGTTTCAGGAAGCAATTAAACTGTCTAAAGTGTATTAATGAATACACTGGAATCGGGAAGCCTATCCTCCCAATACCCCATTATTAATGCACCATCTGCTTAGGAGCATCGAGGATCTCTAATCTCGGGTCCACAAAACCCAACCATTTATTTAGAAAGTTCAGAGGAGCATAGGTTCGTTAGCGGGTTCAACATTCTAGCCAATATATGAATATTATACATAGATTAAGTACATATATTTTACAGAGATTTTTTTTACAGATGCAAATGAAGATGCACACGAGGTCTTTCTTCTTTTCTTTTCATTTTGTTCTCTGTCAAAATACTAACAGCTCTGTGAATACATTCCTGGATCTGACTTTCCTGCTGAAAGCATGAGTGCCGTATATACACCCTGTGATTGTTAAGGATGTCATTAGGATCACTGATGAGGTTGTCTTTTTTCCCATTAATGAAGGACGTAATTTGCTACTGTGCTGCAGCCGTTTTCACAGGAAGCCAGCCTTCCAGGGGCTGAAACATGGGCTGGCGCCTCGTCTCACTCAGTGTCGCTGCTACAGGCAGGGCTCTGAAGGAGCCTGTGTTTCCTGAGATATTTCCTGTTGGATTTATGACTAAGAGGAACCCAGGGCTACAGGACACAGACTAGTGAGAGGACAGAAGTGAGGGCAGCGGAGGCTGCTGTTTGCTATCATTCTGCTCCCATGCTGGAAAGTCACCAGGTCACCATCTCTTAAAGGTGTGCTGGCTTGGGTGATGAATTACTGCTGAGATAGTCAGAAGAGAAGGGTAAGACGTAGTCTCCACTTTCAAAGAATTTAGAGTCTAGAAGAGAAAAGAGGACACGGGACCAAAGAAGGATCATGAGATGAAGCAGGAAGGTCTCCACAGAGAAGGAGTGTGGGGAGGAGGAGGGCTCTATGGATTTAGAAAAATAGAGAGATGAGAGAAATTTCCCTCACAACCCTGGACTTCTAATTTTCATTAAGCGCTGTTATGTGTTGAATTGCCTCCTCCAAATTCATATGTTGAAACCTAACCCCCAAGACCTCAGAATGTGACTCCATTTGGAAAAGGGGTTGTTGCCGATGTATTTAGTTAAATTAAGGTCAAACGGGAGTCGTGTGGGTCCCTGATCCAATGGGACCAGTGTCCTTACAAAAAGGGGGAATTTCAACCCAAAAGGCACAGGGAGAATGCCATGCGAAGATGAAGGCAGGGATATGAGTGATGTAGCAGAAGTCAAGGAATGTCAAAGACTGCCAGCGACCCTCAGAAGCTCAGAGAGACACGAGGCAGAACATTCCCTGGTACCTTCAGATGGAGCATGGCCCTGCCCTCACCTTGGCCTCAGACTTGACGGCCTCCAGAACAGTGAGGCAATACATTTGTTCCTTAAGCCCCATGGTTTGTAGTATTTTGTTACAGCATTCCTACAAATTAACGAAAGTGTTATCACAATGAATTATGAAATGTCTGACCTTCCTCTTGGAAATAAGAACAAGTTTGGTTATATCTTATTATTGTGAGTCTTTTATATGACACTAAGTTTATCATAAATGTTTGATTTCAAAGATACTGTGTTGAATGACTAAATTAGGATGTGTAAGTCATGGAGAAATTTGGAAAATTCAGGTGAGAGAGAGAAAATTAACGAGCCTGAGATAGAAGAGAAATTCTGCCAGGAACTGGTTGGAGGGGTTTTAGAAGCATCAGGAATCTTGCAACGCCATGTTGGCTTCTTGGGTGGAAAAGGGGAGAGTTTAGGAAGGCTAATCTGGTCACAGACCCACTGTGTGCTCTGCTGAGTATTTGGTCAAGCTGAGTTTCTTCACACAGGGCAGGGGCTTCAAGACCTAGCCCACAGGACATAGCAAACACAGACACGGGCTTGCATGCACGAGCTCACACACACATACAGGTCTAGCTCTGCTAAAAGGCTAATACAATCGTATGCCTTTGATCTTTCTTCACCTACTGATGGCTGATTCACTCAAAGCCACAGGGAGTTCCCTTAATGTAATAGAGCTTCTTCATATTCAACTGTTTGTTTTTTGTTTTTTGTTTTTTTAGGACTGTGCAGTTCAGAGATAGAAGGTATGCCGAAGAGAGGACAAGAATGGTGAGGTGAGAAAGCAAGAAGAGAGACGTGGGAAGAAAAATAAACCGGCATTTGCTAAGCTGAAATCCTAGTATGTGTTGGGTTGTGTAGTGCAAACCACCAGAACTCTCCCAGGTGAATATCATAAACCCCACACACAAAGGCGGGGACAAGGCTCAGAGAGGAACAATCATCTGCTCAGGGCCACACATCTGATGAGTGAGGTCGCTGAGGTTTTGGCCAGGTCTATTTGACTCCAAAGCCTACGTTCCGTTTCTACTTCATCACATTATCTCTTTTACTGGAAGAAAGATAAAATCGACATTCCCTTCTGTGCCCATGCATGTTTTCCTTCGATTTGTGTCTGTGCCACACTGACCTTTTAAATGAGCCAGCCCACCCATCCTCGGCCAAACAGTAGTATAAAATCACTGGCTTCAGGCAGGACCGGTTTGCCAAGCAATCTCCCAAGTGGTCTCTATCTTGTATATTATCTCTTAATCTGATTATCATTCCTTGGTCCCTCAGAGTTTTGCCTCTGGACCTCCAGCTCTGCCCTGTGAGAACTGATTTACTGACGCTTGGCTTCCACTCCACCTTTGCCTTCGCTTCTCTAGAGGTTGCATCCCCCACAGCTGTGGGATAGAGACCCCCTTCTCCAACTCCACCCCCACTTCTGGTGAATAAGCCGCCTCCATTCTCACCAACCACGCCAATTCTCTTCCCTTGAACAGACAAGGGTGCATTTGAATGCCTCCCATGAGTGGGACAATGGATGAGAGACAGAAGGGTCCTAGAACAGGGCCCACTGATCTTGTACTTCATACCGTCCTGACCACTAAACAGGTATGTAAGTCGGAGGAAGATGCTGGTTGCCCCATCATTATAAAAATAAGAATGTTGCACAAAGGACTTGTGAAGGTCTTTCTTAACAATCTATAGCTCTTGGTTAAAATAAATGTATAAAACCAAGGCCTTCATAACATTCATAATAATTTTGAACACACTTGGCCATCATTTTCTTGAAAGACACTGGTGATTAACGAAAGAAAAGCATCTCTTTTATATACTTTTTTGACTTTTAAAAATCAACTTTGGAGCAATCAATCACAAATCTCTGATTATTACAAGACTGTGCATATACATAAAATATGTGCATATATTAAATAATATAGGCTAGCTTGGAAGTATTAAGGGAAAGAATAGGTAGGGTAAGACAGAGATGGCTGTCAAAATAGTGACTTACAGAACGCACACCATGTGGACTCGTTCCTTGGTTTTACTTCTACGTATGGTGCCTGTCAAGATGTCTTTGCATGGAATATGCAGTATTTCTTTATGTCAGGTGTTTGTCTTCTGTAACTACTCCATGCACACACTGAAGATAAGCTAGAGATGAATAAGAACCCAAGGACTTTAAATTAAATCTAGAGACTGCGGGAGTCCTGCTTTTGGAGGCTTTCTAATTGATTTTGTAGACACTATACTTATTTGTGTGCCAATAATGTGTCTCTTAGAATACCAGAATAACTAATTAATTATATAGTATTTTGTCTTGTTGGGAGTAAGTTAACAGTATTTTTACAAAAATATCATGTCTTTTTTTTTTTTTTTTTTTAAAAAGAGACCAGACTATTCCAGGGATAAGGAAGAAAAGAATAGATAAAAAATATGCCATTTCTTCGACGTCAGTGAAACCAGTTCTCCAGTCACAGCTTAGACATTCCCCCTGGACTGTCTGAAGGGCACAGTACACCAACCCCATCACTGTTGCCGGGAGCCTTGGGTGAAGGGCAGATACTGCTTTGGGCTCACACGTAATTAAACTTGATGAATAAACCCAGGCTCCTGCCCAGTATAATGAAGGGCACAAAAAGAATAGAATAGAATTTGTCGGTGTCCAGTTGGACCTTTAGCATCTCACCCTCTTCTCAGTCATATTTACCCACATCCTCTCATTATCTCTGCACATCTAAGCATCTCACATTGATAGCTCTAGTTAAGATCTCTCCTGAAAATTCCTGACCCATATGCTGAGCTCCACTGTGACCGAAAAATACATTAAACCTATGATAAACCCATGATCTCTTCCCTCCAATATGGTTCTCCTTTAGTCTCTTCCGTGCATAGCATCACCTTCCAAGCATCATGACATGCCAGAAACCTTGGAGCAATCAGTGGATTCTTCCTTTACTTAACCCCCACACCCATGCCATTACAAAGGTTTATTCATCTTGATTCCTGTATCTCCCTGTCTCCACCAGTATCACCCTGTCTGAAGCTGCCAACACTTCCTTCCCTGGATTATAGCAATAATTTACTAAATGATCTTCCAAAATTCTTGCTGTTGTCTCATCTTTTCTCAAATAGCCTAAGAGAGAAATGTGTAAACCAAAACCAAAGTCATGGCCCAGCCCAATTAGAGCCCTAATGGCTTCAGATTGCTCATAGGATAAAAACCAAAACCAAAATTCTTCTCAAGGTCTACAAGGCCGGCCCTGCCTGGGTTCTGCCACCTCTGCAGCCTTGGGTCACAGCACACACACTCACTCTTCAAATCGCATCAGTCTTCTTGTTTCCCCTATGGAGCTTTATGTTGCCTGTGGCCAGAATATTCTACCTCCCCACTATCTTTCCTAAATAATTTCTGATCATCTTCTTAATTTTAACTCAAAAATTACTCTGTCAGGGGAAACATCCTAGAAGTTCTTAAACTGCCCTATATTTTTCCTTGGAAAAGTATTTAACGAAGTTTTTAATATTATATGATTTGCAACGGCTTATGTACATGTGCCTCACCAGACTCTCTGTTCTATGAGGGTAGGTGCACATCTGTTTTAGCTCGCCCTTGCGCCATGAATCCTATTATAATTCTTGACATATAGTGTGTGCCCCTTTGTTGCTGAATGAGTGAACGAATAAACAGGAAATGTTACAGCCAGAGCATCACTGAGTGTCAAAGTGTCTGGCAAAGAAGAGCAAGGAGAAGCAAACTGGGGAGAGTTTGTAAGTCTCCACTGAGTGGGTAACGATCAGAAGAGGGAATGATGGAGAGGGCGGGACTTGGAGGAGAATTTAGATACCTACAGAGGTGTGGGTGGGAGGCTTTGGGGGTATTAACATTAACAAGTAAAAAGTCTTGGAGGCTGAAATAAGCATTTTATGCACAGATAACAGTAAAGAGATTCCTAGCCTACCATGAAAGAATAAGCCAGTGTAGTTACAGGACCAGAAAAAAGGCAGGGTTCCCATTTCGAAGTTGAGAGAGTTGCACATAATTTGTCTTTATTTCCAGTTATGATTGGTGTTTCAAATGGGTGATTTAAATTAAAGCAAAAACTGAAAGTTTCCTAGATGGACAATGATAAGCAAAGGCTCTTTTGCAAGAGAACTGTCATTTGTTTGTTTGGATTGATACAAGCTTTTGTTTCACTCTATGGAGACAAATGACTCTATGTCTCTCGGCCGGTTACATTATTAACTATACTGGCATTTTATTTCTAAGTCAAGGGATAATCTGAGGCCAGACAAAGAGGAAACACCGAGAAGAGGCCTTGCCACAGGCTGCTGACTACCTGACATTTCAGAATGAAGAATCATTGCCTCGGAAATATTCTGAGAACTTCTTCTACACCCCACCCGGAGAACTATTAGAGTAAAGCTCAAAAGTAAGTTTTTTCAATCTTTTTATCTCACCAAAAGGTATACAAAGTTATATCCCAAGCATTTAAAATAAGTAAAGACTGCTCCTCTCTTGGCCATTGACAAAGATGACTCAGCACACCTACCAACATCAAAAAAGCACCCTGTGCTGCTTTTCAAATGAACTGCAGGGGTGAAATTTTATGATACAAAGGGCAGTGCAAATTGGGGAGATTAAAAAGTTATGGTGGAAATGGGCATGACTAGGAATCATAAGATATCGGGGCAAAATGCAGGTGTTTTAACATCAGTGTGGTCCAGAGTCCAAGCTGCCACATCAGTGGAAGAGAATGAAAACGAAGGGAATGAAAAGCTCCACTGAGACAGGTGGGGAGTGCTTGATATATCGAAAGAGCAGAGAGATTAGGGGACTGGCTGACACCAGTTTCAGTGACATTTGAAGCCCTCTGTATAACTGCAATCCCCATGAGCTTGATGACCGATTCTGAGAAGAAGGAAGTAGGAATTTAATCAGCAGGATTGCTTGGGTCACAAGTGTTATTGTAAACACCCATGCCTTTGTCTCAGAGCATGACAGGATTCAATGTCTTTATTGCCTATTCGATATCTTTATTGATGGCTGAGATGAAGGAATCGACAATGTGCTCATCAAATCTGTAGACTATACTAAGTAAGGCAGATTTGCTAATACCACTGCAAGAAATGAATAAAATTTGAACAGATCTTGGCAAGATCAAGTGACTCTATAGAGGGTCGCTTTGGGACAAGGAAAAGTAAACAAGGATTCTAAGTTGTCCACAAGCTAAATACAACTATCCTCAGTACAGAAGTCAAACTTCCCTCACCCTTTCTCTTTTCTAGACTTTCATTAAAGTTCTGGATTACATTTTAAACACAAAACTTTATAAGGAATGTGAGTAAACAGGAAAGGTTCAGACAAGCATAATGTACTCATAATCAAGAGGAAAATGACAAATTATGTCCAAGTGCACAGAAAGTACTTAATAATTGTGTGCTCAGTGGAGAAGGCAGAAGGAAGGAAGGGAGGGAAGAAAGAAGAAAAATAAATGGCAGCATGGGAGAGAACAAATGAGACCGTTACAGGGAAAATCTCTGTGACCTTTAAGGAAAGAATCATTACTCAGCGCTGGAAAGAGTAGATATTCATCAAATTAAAACAGAAACGGCACCAAATGATTTCTCTGTGCAACGCTCAGCTTCTAAATTTCATGACACCTGACTTCATAGCCGGTATTTTCTGCCACTGGGAATAAACAAGACCCACAATCAGAGCCATGGGCCCATGGTTGTGGCGGGGAATGGGGATCGAGCTTCATGGTTCTGTGCCACCCCGTGCCTGCCTCACAACTTCATTCTGCTTCTGCACGATTCTTCCCACAGTTCCACAAGCTGCCCACCTTTTTTTTTTTTCCTGCATCCTGAAGATTATTTCACAGTTAAGCAAAACACAAGTAAGCATCAAAAACTTCACCTCCAATCTGACTCAACAGAAGATCGAAAAGGCTGGAAACTTCCCCCAAAGTAGGCCAGATCTAAGATCACCCAAATCGGGATTATCAGGGACTGGGGTCGCAGGCATGAGTCTACTTTTAAAGCTCCCCAGGTGATGTCAACGTGCAGCCAAGGTTGAGAACCACTGCCTTATAGGGCGTTTGGTTATTTTTTCCCCTCAGAACACTCCCAGAATAATCTATCCCCCAAACGGCCTGTGGTGAAACCCTAATACATTTTCTTCACTTCGTTAAGGAACGGGGTGGGCACTTGTAGCCAATGAAACAATGGCCATGCCTTTTACATTTTAATGTACTTACAAATCACTTGAAGGTTCCAAAGCAGTAGGACTGAGATGGCCTTCAGATTCTAACATGCATCCATGCGATGCCAGTGCTACTGGTCAGTAGGCCACAAGGATAACTGGAACTATAACTTCGAGCTTACATTGACTAATCAACAGAACTGCCAGTCGACTGTAACACCCACTCAGCAATGTCCTTGGCTGTAAATAAGTGGAGGTTGATAGCCGGCTCTCCTTGTTCTATAAAAAGTAACAATGTAATTATCTATCCAAAAGCAAGTACAGTAAGGTGCCTTGATAACTTGTGATGATTACTTTTATCTGTCAACTTGACTGGATCACAGATACTTGGCTAAACATTATTACTGGGTATGTCTGTCTGCATGTATATACACACACATTTAAAAGTATATAGATTAGATAGATAGATAGATAGATAGATAGATAGATAGATAGATAGAGATAGAAATATAGATATTGATATTTCTATCTATATATATCTATAGATATATCTATAGAAATATCTATATTTCTATCTATCTCTATCTATCTATCTATCTATCTATCTATCTATCTATCTATCTATCTACCTACCTCTCTACCTATCTATCTATCTTTCTATTGGTTCTGTTTCTCTGAAGAACCCTAACCAACACAGTACCCTCTAAGACTATCTTGGTAAGCACGATGTACCACAAACTTCAAGACTTGATTCCTAGCCACAATTTAACGCTGACTCACTGGCTTGTGCTGTGAACTTAGGATAATCTCAACTCTTCTTGACACTAGATTGTCTCCTCTGCAGAATGGGAACATTTTCATAGGTTTTTAATGAGGTTCTTTAATACGATAATAGTATGCAAGTGCTCAGAAAAGCGAAAGCACTATGCACATATGAGAACTTCCTAAGGCTTACGCCAGAATTGGAACCTTCTATTCACTTTCCTAAGCCTTCATTGAGTACCAGCTGAGCCAGAAAACATTACAAGGATGACTTCTCTAGCTTGCCAAGAAATACTGTCATAGCTGCAGAGCTGAGTCTGTTGGAAACACACTGGTCTAAAAGTCACACAGAAGAGGCTCCTTGTTTGGCAGCATCCCAGTCACTGCATTGGCCATGGTGACCACTGAGAGCAACCTACTCTATATCGTTTACAGGTGTGTGTGTGTGTGTGTATGTGCACGCAAGTGCATGCATGTGCTCATTGGATAATGAGGTGAAGTGGAAAAATGGGTTTTTCTTTTGAGCCAAGCCAGGTTACAGCCTCTCCTGTAGTAAAGGTTATTGTCATAGTTGCAGCCTAGGCTTTGTCATCACACTAATGTGAGCCCCCACCCTCACTATGCCTCAGTCACCTTGTTACTAGAATGACACTTACCCTCTCTAAGCTTCGATTTCCTCATCTATAATATAGGACTATTTCTATTTCTTTTCTATTTTACCATTAACAAAATGGAGACCAGGACTTCCAAAGAGACAATTTCCTAGGGACAATTTCCTAAGATAAAGGAACAAGCAACCTAAATCGTCATTCTTTAGCTATTCTTTTCTGAAACTGCTGATATGATGACACAAGCTTTAGGAAGGCATGGTTTCTGCTGCAAAGTCCTAGCTCAATGGGGGAGCCAAACTCTTTCCTTTTACAATTTATTGTATAATTCGAGGTCAGTTTATAAATTAACAGGATTTTTTTTTTTTTTTTTTTTGCTAAGAATGACAAATTGTGAGACAGAGAGAGAAAGAGAGAGAAAGGAGAAAAGAAGCAAACTCCGCAAAAAGTTCACTTTGAAAACCCACTTACAGGGTGCGGCTTGCCTTCTGAGGCACCCAGAACCTGTGTCCCATCCAATATATGCAAAGAGAACCACAATCAAAGAACTAACGTTCTGTTTTCAAAATCTAAATCTGAGAGAATTCAATGGTGAGAGAGTTTGCAAGTCTCCTCACTTTAATCTATTCAAATTCTGGTTTTCCTGGTTCAAAGCGGAATCTTCTATCAATGTCCAACTCCTTCAGGAGATACCAACACAAGCCTTGGAATAGTGTAATGTAAAATAACTCGACTTTCAAAGAGTCAGGTCCCATACACAAACTCAGGGAGCATTTAATTATAAGCACATAAGTATACTAAAAAGAAAATAGCACTGCTATTGTTCTTATTGTTATGAGTTAGATGTTGTAATTTTCATGTTAAAATATTCATAGAAAGGATATGAGTAGTGACAGAAGAGCCATACGGAAGTGCTTACCAAATCTTAGTATTCTCTCAGCATCCCTACTTGGTCATGACAAAGCTTCTCCTCAATGGCCTCTATCTGAAGCCAATAAGGAACAAAGATCCATAACATTGTCAGCAATGCTAATCTGTCATTTAGCACAACTTGAGTCATAAGAGATTTCAAGATCCAAAAATTGGTCAAAAGAAGCTCGTGCAGAAGAAGTCACTGTCCCAGGCTGCAAACGACACTCGCTGGCCCTGGTGGCTGTATTTCTCATGCACCAGAGCTTATAACATACGGTGATGCCTTGATTCCTAAGAGGATTATCAATCACACAGTTTAGGAAGCTTCTGCAACATGTAAGGAGTTGAGTTCCTGAGATTTGTGGTGACGACCCTAAACAACAGCAGAAAATATCAAAGTTGGGTCAATAGTATAGATTTCTCCCTGTTTTACATCGTCTTAAGGATCACAAAGAGGCTGTTCTATTTTGATATTTTTTTTGTTACATTCCAGTTGGACTTTCACATTGACCTTAAGACAACCCAGTTAACAGGAACCACGGCAGAAGTCCTGCTAATAAACACAGGGAATGATGCTCTCAAAGCTAATTTCAAAGAAGGGAAGGATGGGTAAAGAAGAGGTGGCCTCTCATCTCAGAAAAACAACCCACTGGTTTTTATCCTAAATCAAAGCAACATAATTTTATCTCCAAATGTTTTTGAAGATGCTTCCTAGCCACCCAGGGTAAAGAACAAATGCCCCTCTGTTCTGGTTTTGCAAAGCAAGCTGCGTGCTTAGGCTCCATGGTGCGCTGAGAGGCTGAAGTTGTGTTTTCTGCCTCAGTGGTTTGGTGGAAACTGAGGTATGGCAGGTTCCTGGGCAGGACCTAGAGCGGTGTTGGAGGTCAGATGTCACATGGATATCATCTAATACCCTTTCAGCTAACTGTGATCAGGAAGTTCAAAGGGATTCCCAGTCTATCTCATCGTCCCTGAAGCCACTACTCCCGCCCCTCATGGCAGAATGCTATTTCGAGAGAACTGGAACCCCGAAGGGCTGCTGCCTCACTGTTTATCACATGCCTCATTGTGAAGCTCTCATTTCATTCTGCAACCAGGAAGAGCAAAACATCATTTACAAGAGGAACTACCACAACAGGTCAGTCCTGAGACGTGAAGGATGCATTCCCGCAAGGAGAAGCCTCTCGTTCCAAGCCTGGTACTGGATAAACACACTTATCTCACTCTCCAAGGTGGGAACACACAGCTTTCTAGAGTCGGTGAAGTGGCACAAACCTGGAGTGGGCCCCTGCTTGAGGCCGGGATGGGGATGGGGTGGGGGGCAGGCCGGCAGCACAGTTTCATGGCAGCTGCTGAGCTAAAAGCCAAGCCTCCAGGCAGGGCTCCAGCCATCACAAACCCATTAGAAAGCTCATCACATCATTAGAAAGCTCATCCTCTGCAGCCAGAGGATGATTCCCTACAGAAAAATTTACATTCTCATCACTACCAGCCTCCCACCCCCCAAAAAAACATACACAGCTCCACCAGTGCCAGGGGATCCCAGGCAGGAGGTGGCAGAGCAATGGAACCACCAGGAAACCTCGAACCATTTTCCAGACCCAGCGGGTATCTGAAGCCCAGCGGGTATAGGAGGCTGGGCTTTCTTTGCCTCTACCCTTTACTTCTGTTCTCAGCCTCTGGAAAGCTCTCATTTCTAAAAGTCCCTTGGCAAGATCTGGAGCAATAAACAAAACAAAACAAAACAAAACAAACAAAAAACTATAACAAAAAGAAACTGCCTAGCGCTACCCACTCTCCTCTGTGCTTGGGTCCCTGGTGCCTTCTATACCAAAGTGGCCACTGCAGGCCACTTGGCAGGAGTGAGTGGTCTACTCGGTCATACCCCTCCTGTATTTTAAATTTTTTAATGACTCTACATGTCCAGGAAGGTGCCTAGGCTTAAGATCTCTAGCACAGCTTAACACTAGAACCCTACAAAATCTAAAAGGCAAAAAAGCTAACCTGCAGGCCGCTGAAAGTCTATACGGAGATCCTATATTCAGAAGTGAAAAGGTGGCATTCAGTAAATATTTTTTAGGTCATTAAATCTGAATAAAGTAAACATTCTGCCGCTGCCAGGTACAGTTCTTAGTCACAAACAACAGAAATGACGGTTTCTTAGGAAAGATCTAGGTAGTTTCAATCTCGACATGCAAATGAAGAGCCAGCCCCAGAAAATGGGCAGGAACCAGAACCAGAGGCAAGATCAAAGTACAAGAATGGTCTAGATGGGACACTGCTGATGCCAGCATTGGACATCGGAGTCCAGTGCTAAACCAGAGTCATGATCCCCACCAGACAATAGTTCCTGTCAATACCAGGGCTGGAACCAATTCTCAGCAGCCCCTCATGATGGGCACCAAGGTTACATATTAAAGTTCCAGGTAGGCCTATGCTAATCAGCTCATTCAAGTCCCATGTGCATGCTCCGGCATTGGAAGCAAGAGAAAACTATTTTCCAGACTTTTTGGCCTTCACAGTCAGAAGCAGGGCTTCTCATCGAAACATATATCATGATATCTTTTACCAGAGGAAGAGAGTTAAGATTCATGATAGCTAGGGAAAAAAGGAAAAGTATCTACCAGAAGCTTCAACATGGAGTAGGAGCTGGCGATGGAAATCTTACCATGAGTAACCATGACACCAGTGAAGTGAGACGGACGACATAGGAAGGCACTATGGTTCGCTTTGGCATTTAAGAAAATACAACTCTGGCTGAAGGCTGAGAAAAGTTTCATATTGAAATAATTTTTAGCTAAACCTTGATAGATGGATGGGATTTCAAAAGGTCTAAACAGATATCCTAAGGAAGAAAGACACTTTGTAATGTCAGAAGATTTGTCAAGAATAAAACGAAACTCTGCTGGGTAGAAGTTTGAACGAGTAGATGGATGCCATACATATATAGTTTGAGAGTTTCTTCTGCCAATTTAACTTTTCAATAAATCAAGGGTTTTCCCAAAACAGAAACAAATTCACATGATGCTTAGGGAAAGTGATATTTATCACCAGGGCAAAAATAGAACCCATCAGGTTCTATTTTAAGGTTCTATTATAAGGTTCCCTTCAGGTTCACCTTAACTTTGCTCATATCACAAACGGGAAATTAAACAAGGGGAAACCTGGCCTCTTTGCTTTCACGACACACTGAGCACTTACATGCTTTGGCATCAGGAGTCATGCTAGTTATAAACACAGATGGAACTAAATATAAACTCATTAAAATAAAATTCAAATAGAAACTCATGGCTGAGTTTGGTTCCTAGGATCTTGAACAGGTTGAGAAACTACATTTAATCAATTAAATCAAAGTTATTAATCTCTTCACTAGGGCTGTGAAGATCAATTCTAGAACTTTCTGTGAGAGAAGGAAATTCTTTCCATAATGTGACAAAATACTTGACACGACCATCAACACCAGGATCTATGTGACTTGCTTTCATCACCTTTTTGTCCATAACCACGGTCATAGTTTTGTTTAACTTATGAGAAAAGAATAAAGAATTCAAATTCAAGACCAGGAATGTGTCTTACATAGAAATGTAAGAATTACAATACCCTTGTCTAAAAGAGGGTCAACTAAATGCCAAGTAATCTGAAACACCAAGTAGGTGAGGAACTCACATAGGGAACAATAGAAAGATCTAGAATGTAAGAACCAGAGAAGACATGACTCAGGGGAATGTGGAACTTTTTTTCAAATATCTACTGAATTGCAAAATAAAATTCACAAAAATTAAAATAATTCAGCAACAGATTCAGCTATAAACAAGAAGAATGAGAATGTTTAAGCAGAGTTTGGATAATGGTCTGTTGTTATGATGATAAGTATTGAAGTAGTTCAAGTTTCTAAGATGAAATAACCAAGTGGAGTGGGTATTCTCCCCATTTTAGAATACAAGTTCCAAAGAATTAGGATTTTGTCTGATTTATGCATTAATGAAATCCTCACACTTGAAAGTACCCTGAACAGTACCCTCAATAATCATTGAATAAAATGAGGAATCCAGATTTTGCCATAATACAAGTTAGGATTTAATATCAGGAGGATAACTATAAAATAGATGTGTAATAATCCCATCTAGACATGGCTATTCTCTTCTATTCAAAGAATAAATTATCTTTAAAATAAAATAATCCAACCCCAAGCAAATGTCTTGGGCCAGAATACTAACAGCTGTATGAGTGAGAAGTCACCCAATTCTAGACATGTTTCAAAAGCAGAGTCCATAGGATTTGCTGATAGTTAGGTGAGGGCTACGTAAAAGATGAGTGAGGGACACTAACAAACTCGGTCACCTACACCATAGGAAAAACGGCCTTGGCATTAACTGAAATGGGGAAAACCTCAGGGGAGGCAGATTTGGGGGGAAGTTCAGGAGCATAGCCCTGAACATATTAATTTTGAGATTTCTATTAAACATCTAAGTGGAAGGATTGCACAGTCAGTGGTTATATATGTATGGAACTCAGAGAGGGAATCTGGGCTTGGAGAATGAATTTGGAAGGCATATATATTTGAGATGCTGTGTGAAACCATGTAATTGAATGAAATCGTGAGGAAAGAAGTGAAAGAGTGGTAAAAAAAAAAAAAAGGACTAAGTGCTAATAAGCCCTGCAACACTCTGATATTCAGAAGTTGGAGAGATCAAAAAGAACCAAGGATGAAGACCGAGAAGGAGCAGGAGCCTGAGAGAGTGGAAAGAAACTGGGACCACGAGTCTTACTTGGAAACCAAATAAGAAAGTGTGTCCAGTGGGAAAATGTAAACAGTTGTATCAGATGTACCTGATTAATCTCAAAGGGTGAGGGCTACAAAGTGATGACTGGATTTATCAAACAGGGTTTCTTGGTGATCTTTTCAGAACATTTCTGGAGTGGTCGAAGAGGAAGTCTAATTGGGGTGGACCCAAAGGAGAACAGGAATAGAAAATTTGCAGACAGCGTATATCATAGACAATTCTTTTAAGGAGATTTGCTTCTAAAGAAGCAAAATAAGATGGGTGTTAATGTGGAAAAAGGGGATAAAGATGTATATGTTTATTTGTTTTAAAGATGATTAAAAAAATAAAGGGATGTGTGTAACCTGATGAAAAATATAAAATTTTCTAGAATGAGGTATTCTTCAGGGTATCTGACAGCATTTTCTGGGGTGGTGGGGGGCGGGGAATACTCTAACCTATTCACAAATTTCCTTAAGATTTTGAGAGCTAGTCTCTAAGGAGCTGATTTTAATCTTTGGCATCTCCAAATTAAACAACCTTAGAGCGTGGAGAGATAAATAACATCTCTGGTGTCTTCCAGCATCAACTGATGCTGGCCAGCACTGACAGTTCCTAGTAATTGAAGAGCCCATGATTGACTTAGTCCTGCCTCCTCCACACTGTTTCTGAAACATGAGGAACCCTGAGAGTGAAGGAGGCTGTGCAGAGGAAGACAGGAGCAGAAGCTGAACATGCCTTCCAGAAAATTCCTACTTAAATGCCAAGTTGACTACATCGTGATGGTTTTGATTTAATTACTTTTTCTGATACCAAGTTTACCTCTCCAGTTTCTTCTTTCTGCAATGAGGAAAATAAAAATAAAATTAAAAAGAGGAGATAAAGCAAGTTGTGGGCAGCGTCGATTTTATTGTGTATTTTTCTGAATTTTTTTATCACTGTCTTGGGAACCAGGGGAAAAAAATCTTTCACACATCACCGCAGAGTCCCATCCCCCTTTTCTGAGCTGGACCTTCCCTCTCTGACTCTCGTCTCTCTAAACATATTCTTTCCATCTCTGCACAGCTACATTTCCTGGCAAAACACAAACTGAATCAGGGGTGAAATTGCAAGGAAGACATGGAGCTCAGTTTGGACAATGATTAAACTCAGATGTAATAACCAAGGAACCATGTAAGCCACGGGCAGGGAAACGAGGAGATGATTAGTATGGTCCCAGGGTTAACAACTAGGGAAAATGAGAAAAATGATTAACAACAAGAAAGCGTTGAGCGGTGCCATTCTCAGCTGGGTCCTGGCGGCCAAGAAGCCCAGGAGTCCCGGATTCTGCTTTTCTCTGCTCCTCGCTTTCACTCTGCTTCCTACAGCTGAGGCCGACAACCTCTGACTTTTCTCGAAATAATTTTCTTTTGTATTGTTGCAATGCTCGTCCAGCTCGGGGGCCTCTGAGCCCGAGAGCTGAATGTCGGTCTCTGACTCCCACTCTCCAGATGTCTCCGCAGCAAAAAAGAAAAAAGAAAAAAAAAGAAAGAAAGAAAAGCATTTACAATCGACTCTATTCCCAAGTCCTTTCAAAATCAATCTTGGATCCTGGTCTTTTGGGTTTTCTACCATTCCTGTCCCTGTTACTAAGTTCCTCTTCAGAACCCTAAACAGTTCGGGCCCTCTCTCCTAACCCACCCCAAGACCCCAACACCTATCTCTTCCTCTGAGCCTCCCAGCCCCGAAGTGACTGGCTCTATCTGGGCTATAGATTGTGTTCTTAGTGTTCGCGTGCTTTCTCAACCCCAGTTTATATAATTTTGTGAGAACTTGTTAATAACTCCATAAATACGGTACACACTAAGGAGACAGCAAGGCTTTCAGGAAAAAATAATAATAATCTATATGGTTTATTTTACAGAGAATTCATGGGTGGAACCCATGAAATCTGATTTGCCCAGGCAGGAGTGTTTCTTCCTAAATTGTGACTCATCAGCACGCTGGGCCCAGGAGCAGGATATTTACCAAAGAAACCTTAATCCCCTCCGCATAAGAGCAAAATAGCCCCTTCCTCCTCAGCTCCAGTGAGAACTTTCATGGAGCAAATGTGCAGAGGAGAATGAGCTGATGTGCTTCCTAAGGGATGTTTTCCTCAGCACTCGCTCCTTGATCTGCATCTGCAGCAACTTGACAGTGTGGCAGTGGATGCCCTCCCCAGCCCATTGCTGACTCTCTCCAGCCTCTTCCATCACCGCTCCTCCGCCGTTCCTTACACTTAAACCAGCTCCCCATGTTCTCTCATCCTTCTTCTAGATTGGTCATACGGTCCACTGCACCCTGCTTTCCCTTAGACTCCTTCTTCACATGGTAAACACCTATGTGATTTTTGAGATTCAACTCATATGTCACTTCTTCCATGAAGCCTTCCTGACTGCACATCATCTAGTACAGGACCAGGTACGCACAACAGGCACTTAGGGTAGACTTGTGACAGAATGATTACACTTTAGAATCTGTTCAACTTATTTTCTTTCTACACCTTCTCATTATAATGGTTTCTTTGGAGTTTATTTAAAACCACCTGCCAAACCAAAGTCCCAAACTAAACATACTGCAATAGACTCGGTAGTGATGTATATGGGAGCAGCGACAGCCAAGCCCATCACTGTGTACGCTAAATGGGTATTAGGACTAAAATTCAAATATTATCCTGTGCTCTGACATTGCTATGCAGGTTCATTTCAAACTGGGCAACGGGCGTAATTCTAAACATTAAGCCATGTTTTAAATGCACTGTTGTTGGCCCCCACTTGTTTAAGAAAGCCAAAGAATAGCCCTTTTGTAAAATAAAGTACTTCCTAATATGAACATTTATTCTCAAATGTACCTAGTTTGTAAATTTAAATGTTGGCAAACTCCCCTTCTTCAAACTTGGATCCACCATCATTATTGCTTGCCATTCAGAATTGACATCTAAGTGTACAAAGTTACAAAAGCTAAGGAAATAAGATAATTTTTCAGAAGAAAGAGAACTAAGCAAGACATTCCTAGTTATTCTCATTCCTCCCTTAAAAACAGAAAAACGAAACAAAAAATTATATAATTAAAGTGTTAAACTGCTGTCAGATATTCACTGCATTTTAATCTCTACAAGATCACTACAAAGTAAGAAAGGAAGTTATTATAACTATTTCATAGATAGAGAAGTGGAGTCCAGAGAGAGGCAAAGCAAGTTCTTCCACATTACACTGTGTCAAAGCTAAGACTAAGCATGCCTGGGGACTTCTAACCATGTGTTCTTTAGAGCTCTCTTCTGTGCAGAGGAAGCCAAGTTCAATGTCATAGCTCTAATATTTAGAACTTGGTTTGATTTCTGAAATCTCCATTGCAATGAGCTTGAGTGAGTATGTTTAAACTATTAGTTGGAGAAAAATGTTTACAAAGGGAACCTTAATAAAAATAACATTATTGTAAGTCATTCTAAATAGGTAGATTTGACTTTTTAAAAAAGTATGTAATATGTGAAGTGGGATATTATAGAATTATGAACCTTGGTATAAAAAAAATTAATATATGCCATAAACTATATCCTTATTTCAACTTTTATGACAATCTACATGGTAAGTAATGTCATTCATATTTTATAGATGAGAAATTGAAGCAAAGAGAAGTTACTAAATTATCCTGGTTGACACAGAAAACTCACCAGTGTCATCTCCCTCATTCTTGGCATTAAGCCTGGGACAGTGAATGCTCTTGATAAACTAACTTTTGAACAAATGAATGGATGAATAAATGAATGGACTGGTAAAGCCATGGTTCAATTCAGGTACCTGCTTGTAAAGGTCATACTTTCTCCTATGGGATACTCACTCTTCACTTTGGAAATGTATTCTTTCAAAGAAAATGTCACATATAAATTTCAGAACACAATCTGCTATGTGAAGTGAAGAAAGCCTGGATGGTAAAATGCACTCCATGTTGCTGATATTAAGCCCTTGCAGGCCTGAGTTCCCCTCCTGCCTTTCATCACTCAGTTGCCTTGTGTGAATATACATGAAAATTTAGGCTGGTCAGTTAGGGAGTCGCTCCAGCCCACTCCCCTCCTACAGTTCCCCTGACTGTATCACCACTCTCCTAAAGATCTTTTCCCAGCTCTCCAGGGCTCTACTTAAATATTCAAATTAATGCCCGTGCGTACGCCCTGTCCATAGGCATCTAGGTAGGGACTGTGGACAGTTTCGACAAGACTGCTATTTCCAATAAGGAAAGATGGCCAGGGACAGGATGAATGCAACTCATTCTACCACAAGATGGACTAACGATCAGTGAAATAAAGATAGAAATGAAGAGTTTTAGCCAAATCACAAATTCTCAAGGGAAGAGCATCCTTTTTAATGGCAAGAAATTATCTTCCATATCCATGGGTCCCTTGCTACAGTCAAATTCTCAGTAAGCAGTCTCCAAGAGAAAATGGAGAGAGGAAAGGCAGGCCACTGTAACATGCCACCATTGACCCTTCATGAGGACAGTTCACCCTTTCTCCCCATTTTCTCCAAGGCTTTTCAAGGTTATTATTGCAAAGTACAATGACTCCATGACTCCAGCTCCTGCCCCCACATGTTGTCAGGAGATGAAGAACCAACATTTGAGAAGGCTCAAGTGAGGGTACATGTTTACAGAAGACCAAGAGAGGCCCATGGGAACACAGGGCAAGGCTAAGGAAATAGAGAAAAGAGATGTTCTTGTAGAACACCAGCTCGATGGATAACATGCCAGAAATAGCAGGCCACGAGTAGATAAAGTCATAATACGAAACTGCATTTCCTAAGCCTTCTTGATCTAACACTCTGCCCTGCAACGCCTTTACATCATAGATCACCTCTAAGAGGCTGAAAGCACAATGTACCCCATCACCACTGTGAATTGGGTTTTCTCCAGCAAGAAGGAAACAGTAGTGCAATCTGGTGTTTGGATAGAAAACACAACAGTAGAGAAGCGGGGAGGTATAAACCAGAACAGCTGCTCAGAGACACCGTCTGAGAAACAGTTAAGCAGTCATAGGATAAAAACATCTGTGTGCAGCTCTGCATTCCAGGAGCCTTAAATTGTAGGAGAGGGGGAACCTAGAGAGACAAGCAAGGAGAGGAAGGACTCGAACTAAAAGGATGTCATGAATCAAATGATTTAGATAATGTGGAAAGAGGTGATGAAACTAAAGATGCAGAGGTTGAGGAAGGAGAAATGTCTCTGGACATACCATTTGGTACCCTTTTGGCATTAATGATGAATACGGCTCTTATGGAGAAAAAACCAGGACCCTGTGCTCCAGGGAACAACTACAAGGAACACCAAGACCCATAGGTTAATGACAAATGGTTAGATAACTTGCCCAAAGTGGCAAATTGTAAGCAGAAGCTAGGGAAATCTAGATCTCTCTGACCCAGATACCATACTGGTTCCTCTATTCAACATTTAAACTTTTTGCAGCATTTATGATAACAATTACTCTCTCCTTCCTGAAAAGTTTTCCATTGGCCTCTGTCTCCAGGTCCTCCTCCTCGCTGCCCAGTTCTCTCCAGCATCCTTTTCCAGCTTTTCTCTATCTCTTACATATTTCCTATGCCTCCATTTTGCCCTTCATGAATATTAGCCAAATAGTTAAAATTCCCTATAGATCATCTTTCTCGTGTCCTTTCACACTTCTATGCTGATAAGTCCTAAATTTCTATACTAAATCAAATCTTTTTCATAGCCCTAGATCTATATAGCCAACATCATGTTCATTTCTTCACAAGTACCACAATTAATTAAGGTTAAGAATGGTTAGTCTGCATTTCCAGAGGACAATTCTTCCTAGTTTACTCCAAGTTTCAGAGCTGGGCCTTATTGCTCCCATAATTTCCAAGGCATAATGTTGTTTGTTATAGTTCTCATCACAGGATATGTTAGTTGTGTATTTACTACTAAAGGAAGTAAATCCTTGAGCTGTTCGAGGACTGAAAATGTCTTATTGAAATAGATCTAAATATAAGGTAAGCAATTAATGTTTCTCGAATCAATAAATGCAGAGCCTGGTCCAGTCAGAGGCACCACCATAGCAAGTCACAAGAGCCAGACATTCTAAATGCTTCCTTTTCTCTCACCCTCAAGTCTAAGTGGCCAAGTTTTACACCCACTTACCTCCTATGTAACTTTTGACCATTTTGTACATTTCCATTCTTAACCAGTCTGTTCTCCACCCATACCCACTCTTCCCCCACTCCCACCAGCAACAACTTTAGAATGTTACGAGGGAGTTAGTGAGTGGAGAAAGAAGATTAAAAACCCTAATAATTGAATACAGAAGAAACCAATCAAGTTTCTCTTTCTACATAGGTCAACAATCCGAAGAAATTCCAGAAGAAGGAAGACAACATGAACTTTAAGTATGTAGTTTTAATTACTAATGGGACTGGGCATTCTAGTTATTGAACTAAAACTGTCTGGAGAGCTAAACTGACCATAAGAACTTTTGTTACCAAAGAGTAACTAGAGAAGCCATAGAACTTTCTATAAAAAAAGGAAGGACTAGCCCTACAGAATGGCTTTGTAGGGACAGAGAAAAACTAAAAGAAAGCTGCTATATTATTGTGCTCTACAAGTCCTGCTCATTCAGCACATTTACCTCATTTGTATGAAATATTTTAGAGTTTAGTTGAGCTGTAGTTAAGTAGTGAACATAATTTATAGGCAATGAATTAAGATCTACCAAATGATCCAGCAATCCCTCTACTGGGTATTATATCCCAAAGACTTAAAAACCCATATCCAAAAAGATATTTGCACAATGATGTTCATATCAGCATTATTCACAGTGGTCAGGACATGGAAGCAAGCAAAATGTCCTACAATAGATGATTGGCTAAAGAAGCTGTGGTACATATATACAATGGAATATTAATCAGCCATAAAAAGAGATGAAAAACTGCCATTTACTACAACATGGATGGACCTTGAAATAATCACACTAAGCGAAATAAATCAGACAGAAAAAGTTGAAAACCACATGATATCACTAATATGTGGGATATAAACCTAAAATAGCAACAAATCAATAGGACAAAGAGAGACTTATGGAAATAGACAATAGACTAGTGGTTACCAGAAGGTAGAGTAGTGTGGAGGGGTAACTAAATGGGGTAAAAGGGGTCAAATATGCGGTGACAGAAAAAAATCTAACTATGGGAGGTGAACACACAATGCAATATATATGTTAAATTGTACACCTAAAACACTGAATTTCGTTAACCAATGTCACCATAAAAAATCAATTAAATTTTTTTAAAAAGAATATCAAGGTCATAAAATATGAAGCAAGAATGAGAAACAATTTCAATTAAAGTGTACTAAAAAAAATAATAAAATCGACACACAATTCTGAAAATAATAATAGTTTGTATTTTGACATGACAGCTTTTTACTTATGAAACAATATTTCTTCTCCCCTATGTCTCAAACAATTTGGGGGGCCTTGTAAAGTTCATGAGCCCTTGGCACTGTGCCTGCAGAGCTTTAACAAAAGACTTCATTGACTCATTATATTCACACAGACAAAGTGCACTTTTAAAATTGTAAATCTTATCCTGTGATTCCTCTATCTTAAATTATTCTGTTAATCCTCATCACCTACAGGACAAGTCCAAAGTCCTAAATGGGCAATTATAACCTTCACAGACTGACTCCTGTTCCCCCATAACCTCATTTCTTGCCGCTATGTGCCAACATGTACCACCATTTCTGGAATTAATGCAAATGTAGGCATAAGGGTATTTTAAAACTCCACACTTCTGAACATGGTTTTTAATTATCTGGAATATTCTTTCCCTATTTCATTTATCAAGTGAAATTATTTACTTTTTTTAAGACTTTTTTTTAAGGATTTCACAGTCTCTGAAACTTTCATGATTCTCTTTTTCAACCCTATTTATAGTTTATTAGCCATTCCATTATTATTATTGTTTTATTATTATTATTATGATTATTATTATTATTATTATTATTACCTATGTCACATTCTCCTAACTAAATATTTGTATATGTCTGCCTCAGCACCTAGACTGGGAGCTCATTGAAGGCAGGAGCTAAATTTTATGCAAGTTCATTTCTTAAACTTTAAACCTAAAACTTGACACTTAGGCACTAAATTAATTCTTGTTGAATAAATAAATTTTAAAATGTAGTCACCTATAGTAACAAAACAAATTGCAATGATTTGGGGGTTGTAAAGTAAAGAATATACTTATTAAAATAAAAAACCTTAGGTCAAATTTGGTGAAGAACTTTAAGAAAAAAGGTTTAAGTATGTGATGACATTGATCACTTTAAATCCTAGAGAATGTAAGGAAGAAACAGAAATAACAGGTTGTCTTGACATTAACCCCTGGCAAGCCTCCATAAAATATTATTGAATCAATTATATGCTATTCAATAGAATCTATAGAGGATACAATAATTACATGAGCCAGCATTTCTCCCCTAAAGAAAATCAGGTCTAAAATCATACTTACTTTTATTTTCTTAAAGTTACTTGTCTGATAAATCAGGAGTAGAAGATAGCTATAAGTAAAAATTTGTCAAAACACTTTTTTGGATCATTGTATCATTTTTAACTAAAAGTTGGTAGTTACAAAATAGTAATGGAGATGTAAAATAGAGCACAGGGAATATAGTCAATAATAACGTAATAACTATGTATAGTTCCAGGTGGGTACTAGACTAATTGGGAGAAATCTCTTGCAAATTATGTAAATGTCTAACCATATTGTACACCTGAAACTAATATAAAATAATGTTGAATGTCAACTCTAATTGAAAAATTAAAAATAGAAAAAAGAAATAGAAACACTGTAATAGGAGTTAACTGAAGCACTGTTACATGAGCAAACGCTCCCCCATTCATACCACAAGCCTACTCTGAATAACAAGCAATAGCAGTCTACTACCTGGGTGAGAGAAGAGAGACTGACTCCCTCTGTGATGTGTACATACTAATTATTAAGACTACTGAAAGCTAAGGGTAGAATATGAACACGAAGAAAAAGCCTCTGGCACCATCCCCTACCCAAAACACAAGTAAAAGCAATTCACCACTTAAGGATTTTAAAGTCAACATTATAACAGAGGTAACCATAGTAACAACTACCCCCACTACTCAAAAAATAAAATATCAAGTTGAAACATTTACCAGATTGATTCAATCCTCCACATTAATGGTCTAACAGAAAGAGATACATCCTTTTCTTTTGTAAATAATATTTATTTTAGTATCTTCTGTTCTTCAACATACAATCTTTGATGTTTAATAAAAAATTATGATATACACAAAAAAGGCAAGGAAAACAACCACTGTCAAGAGATAAAGTAGTCAATATAATCAGACTTGGAGATACAGGCACTATCAGACATTAAAATAACTACAGTTAATATTTTAAAAGCTATAGGTCAGGAGTCAACAAATTATTGCCTTCAGGACAAATCCAGTTTGTTGCTTGTTTTGGAAATTAATTTTTATTGAACACAGCCACACACATTCATTTATGATTATTTAACGGTACTTTTATACTATAGTGGCAGAATCAAGTAGTTATGAGAGTGACCATAGAGCTTGTAAAAAGAAAGTTTGCTGGCCTCTAGTCTAATGAAAAGATTTACAATGTGAATAAACAAATACAGAATTTCAGCAAAGAGATGAAAACCAAAAGGATCAAATGGAAATGCTACAAATAAAAATTATATCAGAGATAAAGAATTCTATAAACAGGCTAATCAGTAGAGTGGAAACATAATAGGAATATATTAGTGAGCTTGAAAATATGTCACTGCCAATAGAAATTACACAACTAAAATACAGAAAGATTAAAAAAAAGAGGGAGGGGAACAAACAAAATCCAAGGGCAGTGAGACAGTACCAAATGGTCATTGGAAATGTACTTAGAGTCCCAGAAGACTGACAGAACATAACAAAGGGGCTATTTGAAGTGTTAATGAAAAAGAATTTACCAAGAACTATCACAAAGACCTGTAGTTGGTTAAATGACCATGCCTTGTAATCTGGAGGCCTAATTAACAGGATAACATAACTTGGATCAAAGACTTTTATAATATAAAGAGTTCTGACTTTCATCCTGTCCTTTATATATATTTGATAATTTTTATGAAAATATATGTTTACTAATCAATTTTTAGATGGCATTAATCTAAAGACATAAAAAATAAAGATAAAATTAATTTAAGACAAAAAATCACAGTGAGTGAAAGAATCAGAATCAATAATATCTAAACAGGCTTGCTAGTGAAATGGGTTAAAACTATAAGTATAACCATAAACTTTAAATATATCATAAGAACCTATAAAAAGAGGATAGAAGAGGGTTGACTTAATTATATTACATTACATATCCAAAACATATTGGATTTACATGAGTCTAACATAGACCAGTATCTGTGTTTGATATAACTCCAAAATAAATGGATTTATTTCCAGCAGAGGTACAGAATTTAAGGCAATCTAAGTCAGAGTCCTGTTCTAGTCTTCAGCTAGCCTATTGAATGAAATTGGTGGATCATTTGACAATCACATTCTTAATAGGTAGACAAATTACATTGTTTTCGAATGCAAGTGGTACGAATGAATGAGAGGATTTGAAATCACATCAATGGAACAAGAAATGTTTAATTTAAGAAAAGACAGGGTAACCAAGACATTAAGCAATTCTCACAAGTAGAAGAGATTTTAAACTTGTTTGTATGGCTTCAGGAGACAGAATTAAAACATGCATAGAAATTCCAAATTCTAGTTTAGTATATTGGGAAACTTCCTAATGGAGTTCTCCAAAAATGGAATAGGCTGCCTTATAAGGAAAAGAGCTTCCCATCTCTACAGATATCCACATAACAATGCAGAGAAGGCTCAAGCCCAGGATTCATGGTTGTGTCCATGTAGCCTTCTTACCTGAATACTCTACATTTCCATAATTCTGGAAAAGGGAAGCCATATGGAGCAGAGAAGAGGGAAATAAAAATATGGTAGGACCAGTCACTAAAATAGCATTTAAATTAGGGGTAAACAACTCACATTTCATTGTGAACATGTTGATTTTGAAGTGCCTGTCAGATAACCCTACAAAAATGTTAAGCTGGCAATTAGCCTTACTGTCCAGCGTTTAAAGGAGAGGTCTGAGCTAGAGATTTGAGTGTATCCATTGCATAGGTTGATATTGTCCAATAGAAATATAATGTGAAATTAGTTTTAATAATATATTTTGTTTAACCCAATGTATTCAAAATATTATAATTTCAATATATAATCAGTATAAACATTATTAAGAAGATAACTAAATTCATTTTGTTGTTTGTAATAAGTCTCAGAAATCTGTTATGTGTTTCTACTTTTAGCACATCTTAATTCATATACCTACATTCCAAATACTCAACAGCCATTTTTGGCCAGTGGTTACAATACTAGACAATGCAGTCTAGTCTTAAAAAAGAAAAAGGTGTAGAATTTGTATGAGAAAACCCAACAAAAGAAAGCCAACAGAGAGAAAAAAAAAACTGGGAAAGTATATTGTTATTGGAACCAAGAGAAAAAAGTGAAGATGTTTATGGTCAGTTACATTAAGTTCTGATGAAATTCAGAACTGAAAAAAAATCTGTTAGATTTAGTGAGGTAGAAGAACTGAGTTCAATTATCAGGATAGCAGCCATATGACAATGGATTAAAAAACAACAGTTTGAACTTCACTCTTCTCCGAATGAGTAGTAATGTGGTCAGATGCTGTAGTTCTGTGTTCAGTTTGCCAAGGGGGCTGGATCTCTGTTGGATAATCTACGAAAGAAAGAGCACAATTGGCAGGCTTCAGGGTGCCATCTCAGGAGACCCCTGTGCAAGGCACAGAAATGGAACAGCTGCAATGCCTCCCTCCTAATGCGCATCCTATGATATCTTTAGTGGTGGATTCTTTCAGAAGAATTAAATTTCTTCCTATTTAGTCACAATCTGGGATAAAAAAAAATGTTCAAAGTATAAAATAAGGCATTTCATACTTAGGATGAAAAAAGGATTTCTCAAACATATTTGGGCCGGGATGGGATCGGGGAGCATCTTCATGCACAGAATTGCAGTATCAGTGGTGACTTTCAGAACTCACAGGTAAGCAACAGGTAAATGGATGCTCTTGTGATGGCCACAGAGGAAGAAAGCTGTGGGTATCTATGGCCTGGTCTCAGCTCCATTCAGGCAGATCTACCCTCAGCTAAAATTAGTGCTATGCCCCATCTATAAGGCACTATTAAGTAAATCATAGCTGCACGTTCTGCCATCCACAGCAAGAGCATGGCTAGGTCCCTCATACCCTCATTTAGGAGCTCAGCTCCGAGAGGCTCTCTCATTGCTATTTACAGAGCTGCCTCCATTGGCTGGAGGCCCCAACACTACCACCATCACAAGTGAGCACATGCCCTGGAAAAGAAATGGCATAGAGGAGAATGAGATTTTCAGAAACACATGTCTTAGGCCCAGATGCAGCCTTGGTCCTAAAGCATTAGATTTTCTGAATCAATGTTTGGGTCAATAGTTCAAATAAAATACACATTAAAAATTCTATTATATGACCCATTTGCCTTTAGTTGACACATAGCAAGTCTGTGTTTATTCATTTACTTGTACATCATGGTGCAAGAAATCAAAGGGGCCTGAGTTCTAGCTCTGTGGGATACTGAGCAAAACCAGTATCTTTTCTAGAACTCAGTCACCTCATCCTTTCTAGTCCTGACATGATCTGATCCCACCTTCATCAATTCAATGTTCTCAGGTTTCCCTATGACCCGAGGTCTCCTTTAGGGTCTCTGTTCTCTCGAAAGATGTTTTCTCCTGCCAGCTCACTCAGAGGATTCACGATGACTGTGGTTGCCATAGGAATGATTCATCTATCATAAAGATGGCTGCACGAGATCACAAATACTCCAAGGAGAGCTAGAAGTGGGGGAAGTGATATTCAGAACCGAGACATAGATCTGCACCGAAAATGGATGACAGCTTAATGAGAGGGGGAAACAAAGCGTGTGCATTTTCTCATGTGCGTGTGCACCTCTCAGAGAGGCGTAAGTGCAGATCCGCTGTCAAATATGTCGCCTGTGATCCTTCCCGGGCCCACTCGAGACTTTTTCCTCTACAAAGATAGAATGTAATTTATAACATAGGGATGCCACCCCCTCCTTGCCAGCCTGTTGATGGAAACGGAAGCTCAGGTAGACCGGGGTAATCCCAGACACCACGCCCAGAGCATCTACTGCTGGCTGCTTGTTTATAATTCACTTGCCTTTACAAGACAGGACTGGAGATGATTCTGAAAAGATTTAGTTTTCTACATGGATTGTTTGATACTTGAAATCAATATTTTTATTCTATAGGTAGAAATTTTTTATTATTTTTCATTATAATATAATTTAACTGCCATTGAATCAACAGTCATTCTCTTCTTTTCTCTTCCTAACAGGACTTCACACCAGCCTAAACCCTAATTTTAAACCCAGACTGAGTAAACTGAAACTCTGTTGTGAATTAAACATTCTGCTAATCCCAGCCATAAACCAAGTGCCCTATTCCAGCCACAGATGGCCACTTTCTTCACTCCAGCCATGGACAGAACCCTAATACAAGCCACTGGCTCCTCTATGTGTGGCCACCATTAACCGAAGCCAGTTATTTCACAATGACCCCAGAAGGGAGCAAACGAGAGAAGAGATGGGCAGTCAGCACAGGCCAGTCTCGCATGGGGCCGTAACTCACTGTGCTTTCTAAGAATGTCTTTCTAAGAATGGGTCAGAAGCATTTTTGTGATGAAAAATGATACATTCATTTAACAGTTTCCTAGCAACGGGCTGCCACTCAGCTGGCAGCAATTTAAGGATTCATCTCCTTTGTTAAGAAGAAGCTGGGAACAGTGAGAGCAGGAGGATCTTCTGATGTAAGGTAGAACTGGCAGTGTGGTTTGAGGATGAGGAAACTGAGCCTGCAGAAGGAGCACCTCGGTCTGCCTTTCTTCCTTCAGATACTTGAAGCAGAGATTTGTCTTACAGCTGCTGCTGCCAGCTTCTTGCTCCTGAATTATTACTATTGTCAATGGGTCCAATTTCAAATCGTATGATATGTTCTTGACTCACACACAGAGTTCACTCTATGCACCAAACATTGGCAGTAGAAAATAAAACAGAAACAAGAAAACTTCTCAGCCTACTTTCCTTAACATGTTGGCTAGGCTTTGGAAATGCTGCAATAAGCCGGGTGGTTGGGTCGCTGAGTGGCTCATCCACACTCTTTTTAGCACTTGCAAATTTATTACATAAGATATTATTTTGTGCTCAATTTAATTAGTTAGAACTATTTGTAGTCATTTGAAATACACTCTATGTTGATTAAAATAATTAGTGTAGGGCTACTAAATATTTACCTAAGATATGAATCCAGGGGGAATTTGATAAATTTAATTAACAAGAACTAATTATTGTTATGATAGGAGTTAGGGTTTAATAAATATAATTACACAGCACAAATGATGGTTCCTTAATTAATAGATACTAGTTGCAAACACAAGAGCCATTATCATATTTTCAAGCAGGACATGCTATTCAGCACACCTTCCAGATGTCACTTGTAACTGCAGTGGCGACTTGCAATGACAGGAGTGAACACTTATACAGTGCACCTGCTGTTAGGCAAAGTTCTCAGTGTTCTTGGCATTCGAACTCATCGAATCTTTCCAACAACTCTTCTATCGTCCGCATTTTACATACATAGAAACTGAGGCATGGAAAGGTTAAGTAACTCGCCTAAGATCACACAGCTAGGAAGGAGTAGAGCTGGTATTTGACCCCATGCAGTTCAGCTCGAGTCGTTTTCTTAACTACGACATCTAGTTTCTAAAACAAACAAACAACAAAAGCGAAAATAGAAAGTATGGATGTTGAAAAGGTCAGCAACCAAAATCCCAGTCCACATTGCCATGCAAGTGGCTTTTTGATCTTTGTAGAGACTGTTTACTCTATTAAGAAGAGTCTGGAGACCCTGAAGGCACAGGACTTTTGTCCTTTGCAGTTTCGCGGAGCTGGGTGTGTGGAAGGGCTGGGGCGCCTGCAACGCTGAACAGTGAGTGAGTGGAGCGGAATGCCACGGGTGGTATTCCGTTAGTACGGTGACGCTCTCTGGGTGGCCCATTCTGCATGTCCATTCTACTGAGGAAGTCTCCGGTATCAAGGTGCTTGCTAGTGAGGAGGCAATCGAGATGGAATCACAGATCTCTTAAGCAATAACATTGGGCAAAGCACGGTCTGTACTGCAATGAAGCATGGGCTTGCTCTTCATTCAGTGTAGGGTATTTAAGGCCAGAGTTCCCTCACTACAGCTTATCTGACCACAGACATGGCAGGTACCACGTGACCAGATCCTGCCCTCTCATCACTCCCATTAGAAAATGCCCTTCCTCAGGAGGGTCCAGCCTATTTCTAGTACGGCATCGACACAGGGATTCGGTAATGTCCCTGAGCTCTGATAGTGAATTCACAGGGAATGCAGAGACCCTCCCATTGCACTTTGCTTGGTACCAGGGATTTGTCTGGAAGGACAATGGCTCTTACGTGGGAGTAATTACATAACTAATGCATGCCAATGAGCCTGCTATAGCACTTGAGAAATCGCTGGCACTAGTTTCAGATTTTCCTGCATTTGAAATAAGGGAAAAAATGAAAAAGATTTTTGGAGTGTTTAAGATCCCATTATAGGTCTGTGTTTCAGGATGCTCAGAGAAATGGTCTAAACTATGCACTTAAAAAGAAAGTATATTCTTCTGCTTTGGGGTAAAATGTCTAAAAAATATGAATTAAGTTCATCTGGTCTACTGTGTCATTTAAGGCCACTGTCTCCTTGTTGTTTTTCTATCTGGATGATCTATCCATTGATGTCAATAGAGTGTTAAAGTCCCCCCCACCACCCTCATCACTGTCGTGAAGTCGATCTCATCCTTTGTGTCCGTCAATATTGGATATTGGCTTTATATGTTTAAGTGCTCCTGCATGGGGTACAAAAGTATCTACAAGAGTTGTATCCTCTTGTTGGTGGAATCCATTCGCCATTATGAATGTCCTTCTTTGTCTCCTGCTATAGAACCTTCTGTCTGATATAAGTATTACTACAGTAGCTTTTTTTCTGTTTCTACTTTCATGAGATGAGATAAATATCTTTCTTTCCATCCTTTCACTTTCAGTCTGTGTGTTTTTCTCCACCTGAAGTGGGTCTTCTACAGAAAGCAAATGTATGGGTCTTGTTTTTATTCATTTAACCACCTATGTCTTTTGATTGAGCATTTAGTCCATTTACATTTAAAGTAATTATTGATAGGTATGTAGTTATTTCCATTTTATTGTTTTCTGATTGTTCTTGTAGTTTTTCTTTTTTCTCTTGTTCTCTTCTCTTGTATATTGATGACTTTCTATAGTGTTATGTTTGGAGTCATTTCTCTTTACTTATTGCATATATCTTAATCAGTTTTTGGTTAGTGGTTACCAAGCTATGTTAATAGCAGTCTGTTTTAGGTTAATGGTCACATTCAAACACATTCTAAAATTACTATAATTTTTACTCTCTCCACTACATTTATGTTTGTGCAATTTTTACTTCTTTTTGTGTGTCTATATGTGTATACTTAATTTATTGTTGTAATTATACATGATCTTCCCACTTTTGTCTTTTAACCTTTTCTTCTTAAAGAAGTCTCTTTAACATTTCTTGTAATCATGGCTTAATGGTGAAGAACTTCTTTAGTTTTTTCCTACCTGGGAAACTCCATTTCTTCTTCTATTCTAAGTGATAGCCTTGCTGTGTAGAGTAACCAAAGTGTCCATTGATAGACAATTGAATAAAGAAGATGTGGCACATATTTACATACAATGGAATATTACTCGGCCATAAAAATAATGAAATCTTAACATTTGTGGTGACATAGATGGACCTTGAGGGTATGATGCTAAGTGAAATAAGCCAGACAGAGAAAGACAAATACAATATAATTTCATTTATATGTGAAATCTAAAAAAGAAAAAAAAAAGAACCAACAAAACAGAGAGAAACTTGTAGATACAAAGAACAAACTGATGGTTACCAGATAGGGGTGGCGGCAGGGAAATGGGTGAAAGAGGTGAAGGGATTAAGAAGAACAAGTTATAAAAACAGTTATAAAAACAGTCATGAGATATAAAGTATAGCATAGGGAATATAGTCAATAATCTTGTAATAACTATATATGGTGTCAAATGAGTACTAGGCTTATTAGGGTGAACACTTCATAAGGTATATAAATGACTAATCACTACGTTGTATACCTGCAACTAATATAATATTGTATGTATGTCAACCATAATTGAAAAATAAATTTAACAAAAAAGAATTCATCTTCCAATTGTGTCTTTGGAACATTGGGGAGTGCCAGGGCTTCATTCAAAAGGCAAATGGGTAATTGTCACGAAGAATAGGAAAAGGTGGCATTAAAGAGAGGTTGTAAAAGCCAGACTGTCTAAGGCCCGGGGCTTACTATTCATTCTGGAACGTCTGGGATGGTGCCAAAGAACAGAGCAGCCTGGAGATCACCTCCCTCAGGCTCAGCTTTGATTAGAAGAAATGGCATTTCTCCCTCCAGTAAATCCTGAAACACAGTTTAATCCAAGAGAAGCAACATGGGAGGGGAAAAAAAATGATGAGAAAAACCAATAAATAGTAAAAACAGGAAGCAGGAAAAGACAGGCCTGAATGTGCACTTCTTTTTTGTGCCTGTTAAATGAACTCTAGTGGGGATGAAGAGAGAGAATTATCCTATTTATATATTGAAAGAAATTTTAAATATGCATAGGCAGGGAGAGAGGATCCACAGAGGCTGAAATGCAAAATGCGGTGTGGTCTGTGCATCTCCCCTTCTATCTCCCAGTACCATTAGTGAGTTCCTTGCACCAATTTCTGGAAAGCTTCTTCTAAAACTCAGAGCCATCCATCTACTTGCTCAGCATTTCTGTCTTAGAAAAGCAATCCTATTTTTATAAAGAAATGGATTTTCACTTGAAAAACACCTTGCAAATGTATTCACCCATGAACACAGCTCACACTTCCACACTGATGCACACACATGTCCAACCAACTCATCCACACACATAGACTCCTACGGAAGCACAGGTGCACGTGCACACACACACACACACCTCCACCACTACTTTTACTTCTGTACCACAATCTCCTGGCCACTTGGCCCTGGATTAGTAGACAGTGTAGCTTTGTAACATGCACAGGGGAAGAAAATTTCATGATCTTATACAAGGAGACCTGGGAGCATGAATTAAATGCCATGGGACACCTGTCATCATTCAACCGATCATAATCACTTCGGGAACATGTAAGAGACAGAAAGCCAATCAAATTTCCTTATAAATATACTTCATTCACATTTAAAAAAAATATTCTTTGTCCCACACAAATTTCTACTTTCTAACCAATCTCCCTACTTACCATCCCCACCAACTACACATCACCTCCTTCTAAAATATCAGAAGCTACGGTCCTCGGTGGCTTCACTGAGTAGCAAATAAATCCTAGAGTAACTTCTGCTGGCCCCCCTGCCATAGACCAATGCCCTGTAAATTCCAAAACAAAGTCCTGAAAGAAAGAGGAACTGCTAAATAAAAACAAGCCCTTTGTAAATCATCTTATTTTTCCCCAACCCCAACTTCTCCCTTGTTCTCTGTATTTCCTTAGGAGGTCTGTTGCTTTATAGGATTTGGTCACTGATGTGGATATTGCTTTGGGAAAGTCATCATTCTCTATTTATACGAGAGACTGTTTTAAAGATTATGAAGTTTGCTAATGGGAAGTCAAGACTCAGACTTCCATAAGTTTCCATTGAAGTATTAAAATATAGAGAAGAAAGAGGAGAAGAAGAGGGATGAATTATGATAACACATACAATACCCCAGCGTTAGCACACTGTCCATTGTATGTTCATTCTCCAAGTAGGAGGAGATCTCGAACAATCCTGCTATCTAGCTTAGCCATTATCTACACAAGACCCAGTAAGAAGCCCTTTGCCAAATTACGGACCTACTCACAGGCTCAATCACCTCCTGTAGGGTTTGCCTGGCTAATACTTCCTCATCCTTTAGCATCAATTCCTCTAAAAATCTGTCCCTTCTGACATATGAATAATTGCAGTTTGGAAGGAAATAAACAGAAGGCCAGGAAAGATGGCTGATCCCATACTGAGAATGTGGGCTCTGTGGTTTCCATGGAAAATCCAGGTAATAACAAGCAGCAAACAGTCAGCTTGCTGGCCTGGGTACCAAGGCAGAAGACTGGGCTCAGAAGCAAGCAGGATACTCCCTGAGAGCACTGACTGGCATGGAGGGGTCCCCAGCAACAGAGCAGCCTTGCCACATTCCCAGGTAGCCACCATGCAGAGGGCAGATTAAGTCATAGCTTGATGTGGAGAGTGTTCTGTGGGCCCAGGTTCATGATACTGGGACAACATGAATCATCATCGCTGTAATTACGTTGATGCAACATGTCTCCCTGAAAATCCTGGGAAGTGCTTACGTCTGCATTAAACTTTCAAAAACCAGGTGGGGTAAAAGCCTGAAAATGGTATTAATGTGTGAAAAACACTTTGAAAACCACAGATATTTTGAGCAGAACTGAGGAAGAACATTTCACCAGGTTGTCTACAATTCACAACTGCAGCCTGAGCACAGCCCTGTGAAGATATGACAAAGGTGCCTTTCTCCCTGAGGAATTAGCACTGGACTCATCCACTGCCTCCAAGTGCAGCATCTACCACAGAAACAATTGTCCCCTTAACTACCACAGAATACCTGCATTTCCTTTGTGTTGACTTTCAGCTGAGAGGCTTAGGGGCCTAGGGGGCCTAGAAACCAGGTCTCCACTCAGTCCCGATTATCGCTAACCCACAACAGACCAGAGGATGGAGTGAATGAAACCTACAGTGGCCATCTCTTTGTGGGCCTTGATGCCCACCTCCCCCATCTTCCCTGAAGTGATCTGGGCGGGGGTCAGGGGTCATGATCCTAGAGGATCTCTTCTCACATGGAAGTAAAATAGCAGTTCAATAAAAAATAAAACAGTAGCCCCATTAGGTGGAGGAAGGTCGTATATATCTTAAGTTCCCTCCTCCACTTCCATTTATAAGAACATCTGTGGAGTCCTGCAGGCATCAGCCTCTGTGTTCTGCTTCTCACAGTGCTCTCACAACCTCCTTTAACCTTCTACTTGCAGTTGGCCTGTGACTGTGGTTTTCCATGCTGCTCATCATTCATGACCCAGATTTAGCACTACCTCTCTCACAACGGCTGACAGTGCCAATGAACTAGCATCACCAGACACATATCCCTACACAGGCCAAGGGCCCTCCTCAATCCTTCCCATGGCCTCACACACAGGTACCATTGTATGTCCCAAGGAATACCACCCTTGACACATCACCTGTAACTGACCCTACCCTAGCTCAGAGCCCCATCTTTCCTAATCAGAATATGAAGTGTCTTTGTCTTTAGTAAATTCTCTCTCTGACTCTTCTCACATACAGAAAGCTTTCATGCATTTCTGACTTTGCCATTCCTCTCTTGAAAAGCCTTCAGCCACATCATTGGCCTCCTATGCCTACAGGTTCGATTCCAAGCCCCTGACCTTGGCTTATAAGAACTGCCATAATCTGGTCAGCCTCCCCACCCCCCTGCCAGAGACAGCCCCTGTGCAAGATAAAATGTACCAAACAATTGAGGAGATGATTTTCCTCAGGCTATTGCAGTAGGAAGAATCCCCACAAACGAGGAAGGTACCAGAGAAAAGGAAGGGTCCTCGAGTTTCACTGAGGCGGGTAAACAGGGAGTATGTGCAAGCCTGAGGAAGAATGGAGATGTCTAACTAAAAAAAATTTGAGATCACAGTGGTTTTTGTGATTAGCTTTTCTTGGAACACAGAATAGTAGGACAAATTTCAAACAGCCAGAAGCACAAGGTTCAGGTAAAGTGCAGTATTATCATCTCATCTCAGCTACTCTGCCTTGTGCTCCAGACGCAGACACTCTCCTGAGCCCGTTTCACAGTCTGGGGATAGAGCTCAGTTTGTTCTCTATGGATGGGAAGTACTGTTTTCTATGCCTGACCAACCTTTCAAGGTTCAATTCAAGTTTCACTTATCTTCTCCATAAAACCTTAATCGTAACCCACTTTGTCTAGTTGTTGTCCAATTAAATAGGATAATGCAAGTGAAGTCCTTTGCATGGGGCACTTGGCAAGTGTTCAAGAAATGCACTTATCACAGCCTGTCCTGGCTGGACCCTGCCTATGGAGCTACCTCCACTCACCCAGGCAAGACGCCTGTCTTGACACCTGAGACCCCAGGACTCAGTTACTGTCATGTGTAGCTCCTCCTCATGCTATGAATTCATTCTTTTAACAAATATTTACTAATATTTACTGGAGTAGTTATAGTAAGCAAGCCAGTCCCACTGCCAACCTGTATGGCTATCACAGCCCATGGGTTACATGTCAGTAGTTGAACAATGGCAGTCAGGGTGACACAGGCACTGGTAGACTAGGTATGAGTCCCCGGGGCATCAAAGTAAACATCTGACCACCACCTGGGCTGGGGTACTGGCAGGTTTCTGGGAGGAAGCAATGGCTAACCTTAGATGAGGAGAGGACGGTTCTAAACATAATTTGTAAAAGATCTAGAAGTTGGAAGGGGAATAGGAGAAAGGAATAGGGAAAATGCCTCTCTTGGGGCAAAAAAAAAAACTTGTATTATCTTTCTTTGCATTCCCAGTTCACACACACACACACACACACACACACACAGCCCACATTCACACACAGGCACATGCTGACACTCTCCTCATGGTTTATCTTTGTTCTGCCCATAAGCATCAAGGTGTGAAGAATGAACCTTTTATCCTACATTTTGAATGGATCATCTGTGTCTGAATTTTTTTCTCCTGGAACTGATAGGAATCTAAGTTATTAACCCTGCTAAGCACCTTTTAATTTTTTGTACTTTTTCTTTAGAAGATAAGTGGGACTAGAACTTTACTCAGGGAAGGGACGGGGTGGGGAAGAGGAGAGGATGGAAGAAGAGAATAAGGAGGTCATATGATAAGCACTCGATAAACATTTCCTTCATGCTCCTGAGCCAAACCTTTTCAGACGGTGAGCATTATGGAATTGTGCACTGTGTGTGTAGTAACACTAGATATTGTCAGGAAGAAACCAATGTTTTCAAAAGGCACCAAGCATGGGGATAAAACTCCTGGGACTCAGAAGTGATGGGAGTGAGGCTGCCAGTGAGTAAGTGGGTGTGGGGACGTGCCAAAAAATGGGTGAGGGTGTGTCAACAAAGGCCCAAAAAGCTTGTTAGAGAGAAATGAATTCATTAACTTCAACTTCTCCCTGAATTTTTATCCTACTTCTGCACGAAGAGATTTCTAACCTACTGTCAATGGTCCACGTAGTGATAAAACTCACAAAGACTCAGGCTGGCTGGAGCTGGGGCTGTTACCAAGAGCTGGTTGTAGCTGACAGAGCACACCACCTTTTGCCACCAAGAGCTCTCCATGTGCTCTGCTCCATAAGGGACCTCTACAGACACACCGTGGGCACTCACCACCAGCCCATTAACTCCATTCACCATAAAGTTCAGGTCAGTCCCTTGCCCCATCACCACTGCAGAAGGTGATTCGGTGACCAAGTATGCTCAGGAAATCATTCAGGATCTAGAAGGGATGTGAGAAAAAAAATCCATTGTAACAATAAATATGGCCTTTGAGAGACAAGATCAGCTTCCTACTTTGCAGTCTAATGAAATTATGAAAACATGGGGCTCCTTGTGAAAACATGATTATTAATTTTAAGATGGTAACAACAGAGCATGAAATTGAGCCTGGGGCTCTTCTGATCGTGAGCTGTTTGGCTGTACAAGTTTCACACCCACAAACGCAGCCCTCCTTAGAGGTCATGTAATCCTGAATCCTTATGCTATGAGTGAGAAAATGAAAGCCCAGAAATAGAGAACATTCTCTGTCCCAGTCCTGAGTCGTTTTCACACTGTAGGAGGCTCTGCATGGGGGTCCCTTAGGCATAATCTGTGCATCTATCAGGTGTGTGACCCAGGCAGGTTACTTAAGCTCTTTCTCCATCTGCTTCCTTGTCTGCCAAGTGAGATTGATGATAGTACAGACCTCAAAGTTTGGTTGTTAGAATTAAACAAGGTAATAAGGCAAAGAGTTTAGAAGAGCTCATGACATAGAGTAGCTCTCAGTAAATTATCACGATTTTAAATATTGATAATCACAGTAGTAATGGCTGTGGGATTTCAATAAATACCCCCACAAACAGACGCTTATCTCTTTTGAGTGACATTTGTTCTTCTGTATCAGGGACTGGGGGAGAGGATATCTTCCAGAGGCCTTTTTTGGCCAACACTTACTGAATTCCCTCAGAGTGGTCAGAGGTAGGGGGATTTAAGGCTGGACAGGTGCATGAGGCCCAGAGAAAGACTAGACTCCGTACAAAGCTGACTTCAGCAGACCTGCTCCTTACATCCTGTACCTTGAAAGACTGGGCTGTCTCCAAAAAGAAAGAAATCCTGCCATTTGTGACAACATGGACCTAGAAGGCATTATGTTAAGTGAAATAAGCCAGACACAGAAAGACAACTATTGTATGATCTCACCAATACGTAAAGTCTAAAATAATCAAACTCATCGAAGCAGAGACTAGAATGGTGTTTGCAAGGTATGAAGGAGAAGCAAACAGGGAGGTGACAGTTACAGGGTATAAAGTTTCAGTAGTATAATATAAATAAACACTGTTGATATACTACAGTATAGTGCCTATAGCTAACAATATTGAATGGAATACTTAAAATTTGCTAAGAGGATAGATCTTATATTAAATGTTCTTACCACAAAATAATTAATAATAATAAATAATAATTAATAATAATGGGATGGAACAAAATTTGGGGAGGTGATATATATGTTTATGACCGCGATAGTGGTGATGGTTTTACAGGTACATATGTACTTATCCGTAAACTCATGGAGTTGTATGCATTATATACATATAGCTATTCTTATGTCAATCAAATCTCAAGAAAGTGGTTTTAAAAATAAAAGTAAAATTCCTGGTAGATTTTAAAAAATAAATAAAATACTGGACTGAGCTGCATGAAGGCAGAGCTTCACCAACTTGCCTTATCTACAGTATAATGTCCTGGAGTGCTTGCCAAAAATTCAGATTTCGAGACTCCAACCCAGACCCCATAAATCAGCATCTCATAGAGTGGCATCCAAGAATCTCATAAGCAACCCTAGCAATGCTTATTATTTCACACCAAAAGGTGATAACCAGTTACCGGGGCCAGCCACGTGCACAGCCATCAGGGGGCCCTCGGGGCTGCATCACCTGCATCGAGTGTGGTGTCCCTGTCTCTCCCCTCAAACCATCTAGCGCCGTGGTGATCTTGCTGGGGCAGGGCACACAGCAGGTGCCAATTAAAGCATGTTGGTTGGTTGTCAGATGGTTCACTGAACACATCTCACATCTAACACACAATAAAGGCCGACCGCTGTGCCAGTTGGTCAGGCCACTCCATCTGGGCCTTGTCCAGGAGGACTCTGGCTGGGGTCCCGAGAGAAGCCGGGAGGTTGAGCATGTCACCACAGACAGTGTCTTGCTCTCTTGCAGCCTCTGACTGTGGGACAACTCTGCAAACCCTGCTGTTTCCTCAAGCTTCACACCTTCCCATGAAGGCTTTTTAGCTATATGGAAAAGGACAAGGAAATAAACAAACAAAGCAGAAACAGGCTCATAGAGACAGAGGACAAACTGATGGTTGCCAGATGGGAGGGAGGTGTGGGGGCTGGGAGAAAAAGGTGAAGGGATTGAGAAGTACAAATGGGTAGTTACAAAACAGTCACGGGGATGTGAAGCACAGTGCGGGAAATATAGTCAGAGATATTGTAACATCTATGCATGGTGCCAGGTGGGCACTAGGACTTAATCAGGGAGGTCACTGTATAAGTTGTATAAATACATGTCTAACCACTATGCTATACAGCTGAAACTAATCCAAAATAAATTGAATGTCAACTATAGCTGAAAAAATTTTAATTAAAAAATAAGAAAAAGGACAAAGGACATTTTGAGTCTCACTTTAAACAAACTTCAAAGGAGTAAAGGAGGTCAAAAGGTACAGACTTCCCATTATAAGGTCAATAAGTCCTGGGGAGGTATGGTGTGGCTATAATTAACAATACTGTTTTGTATATTTGAAAGCTGCTAAGAGAGATCTTAAAAATTCTCATGACAAGAAAAACGCATGTAATGGTGATCATTTCACAATATAGGCATGTATCAATCATTGTGCTGCATATCTTAAACTCATACAATGTTATATGCCAATTATATCTCAGTAAAACTAGAAAAAAATTGTCCTGTGACACATGGGATCATAAACTGATTTAATGTGGTAAGACGTTCTGGTGGTTCTTTATCCAAACTATACCAAGCGAGTGGCAACTGTTCCTCACGATTCAAGGTGGCCTAGCTGGTTCTCTCTGCCTATCACTCAGGAAGAGGAAAAGAAACCCATTTAAAACCAGGCTCTGGACAACCTGACTGTGGCCAAATCTTGCTTTATCATCCTGTATTAAGTCCTTCTCACCCCAACACCCAGATATACCCTCTTTCGAAGCATTTAGTTTCAAATTTTAGTTTACACCACTTCAGGAAACTGTCAGAAATTAAAGCTGATTTGTACACACTTTTTTTTGCACTAGAGTTTCTAATGGCCCCAAATTTAGCCCAGGCACACTGTGCTCATAAGGGAAACACAGGGGAAGCCTCTAGATGTCTCAGCATACACTGCAGGAAAGGGAGCAGGGCTCGAGGGGGTGAGACGTGCGCCCCCAGAGGACACTCACGGGGCTCCAGATGTCTATGTGCCTGCTTCTGGACACCAGTGAGAGCTAACGTCAACTCAGCAAAGCCTCCCTGAGAATGGATCTGAGCCTGTGCTCACTACCAGCCCATCTGCCCCAGAATTTCTCCTAGAAACCCATGAACTGCATCCATCAACACCAAGTCTGTCCTGTGGACAGTGAAGGTGGCCAGTGTAGACATTTGTGCAAACAAGCACAGAGCAAGAGAAAAAAAATTACAGGCCTACCTCTCCCAAAACTTTATTTTTCATTATTTTGGTTCATAGCGCTTCTCATCACATTTTGTTTGCTTTTGTATTTTATCTGTTGGCTTATACTACCTCTGCCATGTAAGCTTTATGAGGAGAAGGACTGCGATTTGTTTTGTTCACAATTTAATATCATAAAACATATAGGTGTTTACAAGAAAGAATGAAGGAATGAGCTCATTTACTCTCAGTCTTGATTGACCCCACCCCTCATGACATCAGGTGCTACCCAGGTGGTATAAAATATTTAACAATGACCTGGGTGATAGGAAAACTTGTTGAGTCAAAGTACACATAAACCCATGACTTTGTTTGTTCTAATAAAGAGGCAGACAAGAATGTAAGAAGTAAACACCACAAGGGAAAGCACGTGAGGGACAGGTAGCGATGCTCAGAGGAAGGAAGTGCCAGGTCAGCGATGTACTCAATGTGGGGGACTTGTAGCAACCAATCAGGAAGAAGACGTCCTCTCTTCCGAGAAGCCTCCCTGACCTCACGGCCCGGGCTGAGCATCCACTTAGCCTTGAAGATGATACCAATCCTGGCCCTTGCCACAAGATATTCTAATGCCTGTGTTCTTAACGATGAGCATTTTATGTATCTCTGAGTCCTTAGGCTCTAGCACACATTATATTCCCATTAAATGTTGGCTGACATTTTTAAAAAATGCCCGAACAAATTAATCAGCAGGATTTTCCAGGTGGGAGAAATGAAATGAGCAAAGGCTCGTGGAAAGAACGATGTCAGCAGACAAGAGTTGCATGTTTGCTTGTTGCTATTAACGGGACCTCTGGGTAATTTAAGGTCACAGTGATGGATGCAGCTTAAGCCAGTGATCTAAGCAAAGAGCTGCACTAAGAGACCGTGCCCTCCAGCCTGGAGGGACCTTTGTTGCTGCACCTAAGATGTTAAGCCATAAGGCACTGCTGTTTTTTCAATAGTTTTTGGGAAAAGAATGAATCTCTATTTCTTCATCTTTCTTACTGGGATTGAGAAACAAGAAGGTTCTAGAGGCAAGGAGAGGAAGCCAGATCCTGCTTCAGATAATGAGATTCTGGGCAACATGTATAAACCCTGAGCAAGTAAGAAACACTACTGAAACGCCAGGCTGAGGACGGGGTGGTCAGGGCACCAGCCCCACTCCTGCTCCCCGTCCCTCACAGAACTTCCAGAAGAAATGGACTCGCGCTTTCTAATAATAATCGAAACCAGAGGCATCGGCTTTCATCTTCCTCAGTTGAAAGGCCCTTTAAAGCTCCCCACTGTTTGTTTGGTTTATTACTGAGAGACTAAACCCATAAAAAAATAAAAATAAAAAATAAATAAACATTGTTGTGGGTATTTTCCAGTTGAGATGAAATATTTAACAAGGGCAAGGTGGGGAAGAGGAAGTTGGCTGAAAATACCATTTTTTAAAGGTCAAAAACTGCATAAACCCATTACTTTAATATTGTTGGTTCCCATGAGAGACAAATGGTTCGGAGTCCACCCCACCCTCCTGCCCCCCGATCTGTGCACAAATGCACACACCTATCAGGTCCATTCCCCAAAAGCACAGCTATGACCCTCTTACAGTCCTGCTCAAAATCTTCCATGGCTCCGCCCAGCCCAGAAAATGCCGCAGTCCCCCGAGCAGCACGAAAACCCCACCACGTTGCAGCTCAGTCTGAACGCGCACCCTCACTGCCCACAGGGCCTGGCGCCTCCTCCCTCTCCATGCCAGCCCGTCGCGGAGATGGTATCCGTGCACATGTTTTCCGTATGCGGTTTTACCTCGCTGTCACAGAATCATGCCAGTCTCCGTCTGAGATCATCTCTCCACCTCTTCCTTCTCACCCATGGTGACACATCAACATCCTGCCCACACTTCTCCTATTTAGTGCAGCTTCACTCCCTTCAAGGGCTCTCCCGTCATGCCAAGTCAGAGCCCTCACAGAGACACATCGCCACGCTGGGCATCTCTGCCAGGCTCATCTCCTCTTTGAGGCTGTGAGTCTCCCAAGAGCAGGGACTGTGGTTCGTATAACTTCATGTGCCCCACCAAATGCCTCCACACGGCAAGCACTCTATCTTCTGGACAACTGAATTTATGAAGAAATGAATGAGCCCTCTCCTTCTCTGCAGCATTTGCTCCACTATTTGTACAAAAATTAAATCCACAGAACATGCCAAAGCACTCTGCATGGTGGATGCATCTTCTGATTCAATTATAATTAAAATAAGATTTTTCGTTTTTTCAATAACAGTTACCTCAAATGGCAGAAGGGAGATGGCAGATATCATGATAACTGATGAATGGTTTGCATGTTGCCATAATCTGTATCCTATTGTATTTCTTGTTTCAAAAGGGATCTTGAGAGGAGCAGCCCAAGAACCAACTGTTGAATTATCATCCCCAGGCATAGCCAAAGGACACAGTCTGAGGAAGCAGGTAAAAGAGACAACTGATGGAGGAGGAAGGCACAGAGCAGGAAGGCCGTGGGGTAGAAAGAATGAGGTAGTTCACGAGAAGACCACAGAGGGGCCTGAAGGTGAGTCCTGAGCAGTGAGCTGGAGATGTGGGGGCTGCTCTGCACATCCCAGACCAGCCCTGTGTGGTTCTAGAGCACTTGAAATGTGGGTAGTGTGAATAAGATGTGCCATCAGTGCAAGAACATCCATGCTGGATTTTGAAGATTTAGCGTGAAGAAAGAAAAAAAGTAGAGTATCTTAGTAACTGAGTTTTATATGGATTGCATGTTGAAGTGATAGATAAAACATTAGATCTATTGGGTTAAATAAAATATATTAAGAGTAATGTCAACTGCTAGTATTTGTGGCTTGCATTATATTTCTAATGGACAGCAGTATTCTGGATTAAGTTTGTAAAATTAAGTAGACTGCCAGTCTTCTTATCCTCAAGAAGGAAAAAAAAAGAGCATCATTTATACCAAAAACAAACAAACAAACAAACAAACAAAAGGCAGATGCCAGAGTCATGAGAGTCATTTTCTGGCCTGATGTCCATACTCATGTTTCCAGAGCTCTGAGGCCCGGAACTGCCATCAGAGTTTAAAGAGTAATAAGTAAACGATGTGACTGTTACCATAGCCTCAGGATCACTGACCATCATGAATCTCAAGAGTATTTGTCATATTGGGATGTGGAAACAAACAAACAAAAAAAGGCTCTTTAAGCAGGGGCTGTTGTTATGCTCTAACTTGGATTTTTTCTATCATCCTGGGGCTCATTCACATTAGTGGGTTATTTAACTTGGTGTCTCTAAATGGGCTTAACTGATTATCAGCTTTGGGTACCATTTGCTGTGATGATTAGGCCTAATTTCTTACCAAACAAAACAAAACAAAACAAGAAAATCATGAGATTCATGTATGACTAAAGAAGTCTTTACAATCAAAAACACTGGTTATGATGTTTTTCATTCCAACTTGAGGAAACCGAGATTGGGCCTAACAAGCCAGTGTCGTGGGCCACATCCAAGCCTAGGAAAGAGAGGGGAGGTGGAAGGTTGGGGAGGATAGTTTGAATATGAGTCTATCTGTGTCAACAGAAATCTCTTTGCTGTAATTGACATAGCCACTAACTTAAGTTATGCTTAATCCAAATCTTAGGTGGTATATGAGTTTTCTATTGCTGTGTAACAAATTACCCCAGAACTTAACAACTTAAAATAACACACGTGTATTTTCTCACAGTATCTGTTGGTCAGGAAACCAGGTATGGCTCAGCCAGAGTTTCTATCCAGTCTCTCACAAGGCTGCAGTCAAGGGCAGCCAATGCCGCAGGCATCTGAAGGTTCAACTAGGAATGCATCTGCTGCCAAGTTCCCTCGTGTGGTCAATGCCTTCATATGTAGGTTGCTGAGACAGATTTTTACAAACATTGCTATTGTCTTTTCCATTAACTAGACAAATGACTAACCCTGAATTTCTATCAGCTCACCTCTCCCCTACCTTCTCTTCCTGCTCCCATCTCCTCCCCACTCCCACAGGCCTTTAATCAAGGATCCATTTATTTCACAAAAGGCTGAGTCCGCAGCTTATGTAGAACCAGCCTCTATGTATCACATGTGAGTTCTACCAAAAAATGGCTTGTAATGCAATTCTCTGTGAGTCTTCACTTGCAATCGTACTAACAGATTAAAGACCAAAGAGGAAGCAATCCCCTGCACAGCAGAATGTCAATGGCTTCTGGAAACTAAGCCATCCATCTCTAGACAAGCAAGTGTCCACCCTTTTGTCAACCAATCCATTCCACCCAAGAGACCGCCTGAAGAGCAACCAAACTGAATGTGAAGTTGCAGCTTTTAAAAAAAAACCTAGAAAAGGCAACACCTTTTAGGGCAGGATGTGTTTTATTTCCCCCATGCTTTTATGTTTGTTGAGTCTACCACTGTGCCAGCCAAAATACCATGGAAGAGGGGGCTGGGACATTGTAAGAGTAGAAAACAACCAGTTTCATTCAGGGCAGACACTTTGTAGATGAGCACCTCACATGGCAAGTGCAGCAGGGGAAGATAGCAGGGCTGCTTGTGGAGGTCTGGGGCCCCAGGATTAGCCATGTGCAGAAGTCTCTCTCGTACATACTGCCCCTACTCCAGCCCCTTTGCCCAATGAGGGAACTCTAGCCAATGGCTATAACATCATATTTTAGTTTTATTGCAAAATTCATATGCATTTTGATTACTTCTAAAATCTACCTATTTATCTGCCTAATTAGATAACAGACCTGACCATCACCTATAATGTTTTACTGATGACACAGTTACCAGACACCAATGACCTCAGAACTACTGCGTGTTCATCTTCTAGTTCTTGGTCAAAATGGCCACAAATCATTGTGCCTTTAAGTTCATATAACATTTCCTATAGATTTGCTTTCTTTTCTCACAAAACTAAGCCTTGACAGTCATTTCTACCTATAGCTACTCCAGCTGACTAGAACTCTTTCCTGTGTGTGAATCAAAACACACGTACACTCACACTCTGCTGTAACATGGTGCTTCTCATTCCATGTGGACATAACAACAATAACAACAAAAAAAAAATACAAAGAAATAAGATGTCTATGCAAAATGAGTTAAAAGGTTCTGATTAACGATCTCAAGGTCTCCCCTATGAGTTAAATGCATCATCTTTACTTTTATTATTAATTTGCATAGATTCTTACTTACAGCTTAATGGCTTTGTTCCTAATAGCTGCAAAGAATGGTGAACCCTGGGTAAGTGGTTAAAGTTCAATTTACTCCTTAACTTTCATGCATATCTCATAGAGGTCGATATTTTGTGTGTGTGTGTGTGTGTGAGAGAGAGAGAGATGTGGTGTGGTGTGTTTCTCCTGCACGTCACACACTCCATTATCTGGAGTAGGAACACAAAAGATATCATCGACTCATCACCCTTCTTTAATTCACACATCTGATCAGCCACCAAGTCCTATGATTCTAGCTAAAATGTTTCTCAAACTTATCTCCTCTTATGCATTACAATGGTTATTGCTATGTGTATTATCTTGTAGGTCTGCTGTGATGGTTCTTTTCCTGTGTCAAATTGATTGTGCCAGGGGTACGCAGGTATTTGGTCAAACATTATTCTTGTGTGTCCAGGGGGCTGTTTTCAGGTGCGACTAACATTTGAATCAGCCAACTGAGTGAAGCAGATTACTCAAGTGGTCCTCACCCAATCAGTCAGAGGCCTGAATAGAACAGAAAGGCAGACTCTTACTCTGGTAAAAGGCTGCTCCTCCCGCCTGAGTGTTGAGCTGGGAGATCAGTCTTTTCCTGCTTTGAAGTGAAACATTGGCTTTTCTCGAGTCTTAAGCCTGCTGGCTTTTGGACTGGAACTTATACCACCAGCTGTCCTGGGGAACTGGCTTACCAACTACAAGGACTTCTTAGCCTCCATAATTGTGCAAGCCAATCTCTTAAACAAACAAACAAGCAAACACATACTGTTCATTCTGTTCCTCTGGAGAACACTAATACAGCTTCCATTACAAAATACAATAGACAGGGTGGCTTAAACAACAGAAATGCATTTTTTCACAGATCTAGAGGCTGAAAGTGCAAAATCAGGGTGTCAGAAGGTTTACTTTCTCTCGAGGCCTCTGTCTTAACTTACAGATGGCTGCCTTCTCGCTGTGCCCTCTGTGGCCTTTCTCTGTGCATGAGCATCATGTGTGTCTCTTGTGCCCTAAGCATCCCTTTTTCATGAAGGCATCAGTTGGATTGGATTGGAACCCACCCGAACAGTCTCGTGTTAACTTAATTATTTCCTTAAAGACCCCTATCTCCAAACTCAGTCACATTCTGAAGTACAGGTAATTAGGGCTTCATCTTATGAATTTTGAAGGGAACACACAATTCAATCTATAACACTATGGCTACTGTTTTGGCTTATATTTTGATATCACATCATATAACAACAATTTCATTATTATTTTGGCTATTGGCTTATGAAAATAGTCCTCTATCATTTTCTCCTTTCTCCATTATTGCCATCTTCTATTCCATCTGTGATTGTTAAGGCAATCTTTCTAAAATCCAAATCTGACCAGGCAGTGTCTGTTTAATTTGGTCTCACAGATCCTCACTGCATCATTGTGTATAAAACACAGTATAAAAATCTTTATTCGGAAAATATCAGGACCTTCTGTCTTGCCTCTAACCACTCTTTTCTAGCTTTATCTCTCAGCATCCTTCCTCACTTGCCCAACCCCTATTTGTAGCCCTCTCACACAACTCTCTGCAGAAAGCATTCATCTTTTTGTTCAACTTAGAAGCTTTTTCAGCTGTATCCTCTGAGATTTGCAGCCTCCCTGAACACATACCTTCTGGCCTTTGCTGCATAATTATCAGTGGATCTGAATCTTCTCTTGTAGACAGAATAAAATTCTAGTATTGCTTTTTTGCCCTAATAGTAAACTTTATAGTTAATAATAATACAATTAATTATAATTAATAACTAATTAAGTTCACTCATCAAATATTTGCTGGGTACCCACTTTAGGTCCATTCCTTTCCTAAGAACCAAATGCCCAGTCCAAGTGGCAAATATACATGATATGAAAGAACTAACAATATAATTCATACTCTCTTGGCACTTCTCCCAAAGATGGCCAATGGAGATAACTCATCCGCATTTATTGCTAAGGATTGGGTGGAATCAATAATTTAAAATAAATTGAAACACACTCTCCAATAGAATAACTTTTCTTCTGGCATAACACATACAACAAGCCAGCAATAGCCAGTCCCTGTGGTCCAAGATTTGCCACCTAGAAACAGTCCTATCTAGAATGAACATGACTGTGACAGTCTGAAGACCCAGATCATCCATCATCAGGTCAGTGATTTCAAAAGCTTAGCGTAGGTGGATTTATAGGACCAATAAACCACCACTGTCATATTATATAATATAGAAATAGAGAGCCCAGGCAAGCCTGGTGAGCTGAGGACAGTGCGTGCACATGGTGTTCTAGTAGGAGAGGTGTGCTCAGAGGCCACCCAGTAGCTGAAGTCCACATGCCGAAACTTCCCGCACGACTTTACCACCTTAAGTTAAATTAGGCAGTTAGATGCCTTCAGTCCTTTTCCCCTGCCCTTCAAAACAACAAGCCACAATATCACTACTGGTAATTGTCTGTACAAGCTGCTTACATGGAGAAATAATACTGTCACAAAAGAGATGAGCAATGCTGTCCTTGGATTCCAAGCTTGAATTTTTTTTTTAAGATATTAAGGTCAGGTGAGTAACATTTCACAAAAAGAAAAAAAAAAAAAAAAGAATGGTCTTTCCTGAATCTTAAGTCAGAATTGACCAACTTAAGAAGAGCAAGCACAGGGGAGGGTTTCTCTGGGGAGAAATTATGCAAGAAGATTTGAAGGGTTGCTATTGGCTGGCTAAACATTGCCCTTCTAAGGTTCAAGAGAGAACTGATGAAATCATGGAATGAAAAATCTTACCAATGATTTCCACGCTGTCAGCACGGACCCCACAACTACCATATTCAGAGAAAGTATGCAGACGTGACACATGAACTTCTGGGTGGATGACCAGGCAGCATAGCTCTGAGTGTTCTAAACTGTGAAGGCCACTGTTGTTCTAGTCTTTTTGAAGTGATAACTCATGTAAAGTCTCCCTGTTCAGGTGATGGTAATGGGGGATGAAAAGAGAATTACACCTCCAGAACGTCCCCCATGGTCTGAGCGATGGCAGTGCCTGTGAATTTTTCTGGCCTATGGCTCAGCTACGGGCCCATCATATTGAACCTTCTGTTTTGGATGTATCCAACCTTGAATGTGAAATGATGGATCTCCTCAGATTTTAAGCCCCCGACACTTGATTCCATTAATAAATATTCATTTTCCTTTTCTCCCTCCAGTAGCATTTTCTCATCAATCATGGCTAAAGTCACAGCTGTGAAAGCCTTTTATATTCATTACTGTTCATCTCTATATGATTCTGTGCATCCTCACAAAATTATGAAATTATTGAAGATTGGGTGGGAACCTTTTGTTTGGTGTGGTTTTTAATCGTCATTGCGTCTGTGTTTATTCCCAAAATGAAAGCACTTTGTTATTTTTTTCCTTTCATTTTCTTCTAGTACACGTATAAATCACTTCATTGGTTTCTACTGTCTTATAAAAATAAAAACGATCCCCAAATGTTCAAGAATTACTCAGGGACTATTCAGTGTTCAATATGTCAAAGCAGCCAAGACAGACAGTCAGGAAGAAGATTAGAATCAATGAAGAAAAATCCATCCTGGGCACAAGTTGTCCCTCTGCCAGCACTGTCGGGTAAAGGCCTGCTCACTCGGCACTCTCATTACTGGGAGAAAAAGTCTTCAAGCATGAGACCAGGGAGGCTGCCATCTCTGCTGTCTGAGTTCTTAGGACAAATACACAGTTTATTTTGTCAAAATGGGTACTTGCATGGAGTGGCCATCTGCTGTGCAGTTTTAAAGATCTTTACCTCTCGGCTGCCTCCACATAGGGAATAGACATCGGGCCACTGCAGGGAGCTCAGCAACAACCCAAAAATATGGGATGCTGAGGTCTCCAGTTATTCCCTGCTGATCCACCAACACCCGAGCCTCTCTGCCTAGGGCAGGCTTTCTGCTCAGTTCTTTTGTTCTTCTCACCCTTAGATCCAGCAAAAAAGGTCTCAACCAGTCTCCTCCTACCCCACCCAAACCCATTCTACAATGAGGGGACTTTAAAAGGTTCTCGAATGCCTTGATTTCAAATTTGAAAACTGGTCCAAGTGTTGAGAGAGTTAATAATAGATTATGGCTGCAAAAATGGGATCGATGAGCACATGACAGACCAATATTCCATGAGTACCTGCTGTGGGCGTGGCCCTGTGCCATGCTGCACATTTGCAAAGGGTGCCTCTGGAAATCATAGGGTGGCTACAAAGAATGAAAACAGGAAAGGAGAAAGGCAGAAGCTGAGGCAGGTGTACTCTGAAGAGAGTAAACACTTGGGACAAAAACCCTTCATCTTCACCTTCCATGGAAAACCTAGGAATATACTACTGGAAAAGATGTCTACTGCTAACACACAGCTAGACTTGCATAACTGCAAAAGGAGTCCCAGCATTGGCATCTGCCTAGGTCGTCTCTAAAAGCCCTTCCAAACTTTTTAGGCTAAGACTTCTGGTCTATTAGGGAAGTAAATTCAGTTATTCTAGATGGAAGTAAGGAACAGGAGACAACCTGAACTCCTCACCCACGATCACAGATCCTCAAACACTCTAGGGCTGAGTGATAGGGAGATGTGTCAGGTTAGGGCCCTCATTCACAGATTGGAAACCAGAGACCCAGGAAAGATAAGAACCGGGCCCAAAGTCATGCATGCAGGTGGCAGCATGACCAGAGCTGAAATCCAGGTCTCTGGGATTCCATTCGTAGACTCTTTTTCCCACATCTTCTCTTAAGAGCAGGTAATATGGGCAGTGGTTGCTGCTTCCTACTGAAAGCTGATGGTTAAGTACAGCTTCCATCAGCCTGACAAACAGGGAAAGAATGGCTACAGGGCCCGACCAGGAGACCCTGTGGCATGTTGTCATTGAAGCACAAGGCTTTTAACGGAGACATCCACAACTGTGTCTCAGGAAGTGCTCCCAATATCTATTGTAGCTTTGAGTATGTGACTTGCAACTTTACCCTGGATTCTTCATTTGTAAAATAAAAGAGAGACCTTACTGCTCTTACAAAGATGTTGGAAGATCGAATTAATGATTAATTTTCAGCACATAGAATTTCATGGAGATTACTCTTACACTTGACATTATTATTTTCAATAAACTTGTTGTAATAATTACACGTCCAACAAGAAAGACTAAATATTGGAAGTTATTTTTTAACTTAAAGAATGACAAATGCAATCTGAAGTAAACAATTCAATATATGAAAATTTCATGAAGCATTTCATAATTATGCTTGACATGCACAAATCTCCAGTACTGGTTGCCCAAAGTGACAGGTTTCTGACAAGCTTCCAGTTCCCCACGTCATGGCCAACAAGTACATGCTGCTGGCACTCTCCCCAACCAACCATCAAGCCTCCAGAAGAGAAAAAAGAAGCTCGTGTGTTTAAGAGGGGTGCTCGAAAACTAAGCAAAAATTCACGTGAAATTTCTGGGGAGACAGAAAATTGATAGTTGAGTTTAGGCAGTGGCCTAAAATAGGGCAGGACTCTTTGGAGAAACAGATGGAAAGCCACTCTGAGTTTCAGCATGGCTTCAGCATGTCTCCTGGTTGCTTTAACACCAGGTAGTAACACAGCTGTTTACAACCATCCTACATGCAACAGAGCCACAGGGGAGGATGCCCTGGAGAAGCGGGGCTAGGAAGTTCTGTGGGAAAGGGCTTGAGGAAGGACAAAGCACAAATATTAACACCAGACCCTCCATATGCCCCATCTCGGCCAGTGGAACAATTTAGGACCTAAGGTTTGCTCCTCCGTCCTGATGGCATTACTGGCCAAGGTGGCCGATGGTCTCTAAAGTACTAAACGTGAGCTCGCAGAGAAGAGTGAGGTTTTTGAAGATAGCATGCACTAGTTAAAAAAGGCCAAAAAAAAAAAAAAGAAACAACCAATAGCAGAAGGTAGAGTATATATCAAAAGGAAGACAGGACTTTAATCTGCTTGGAGTTAATAATAATAATGAGTAAATTCTTCTCAAAACTTTATGAAATAATCATTAGTCCACTGATTTGTGATCTTTTCTCTGTCTTATACCAAGTTCAGATGTATGTGTGAGTTTAAAGAGATATGGTGAAAGGTAATAGTATTAAGTTGACAGAGGAAATGCAGCAGAATATCTATTTACTTCAGATTCGACAGGTGTTTACCTTACGGTGGGAAAAGCTTTATTAAACAAAACTCAAAATACATTAAACCATGAGGGAAAAAACTAAACAGAAAAAGATTCCTGTACCTCAAATGTCACTCTGTACAAAGGCAGTAATAAGTGCAGCCTGGAAGGAGATATTAATTAGGAATTATTATCTAGATATACAAAGAATCTGTAAATCATCTAGAGAAAGACAAGGAGCCCTATATAATATAGACAGAGGATAAGAATAGACAACTCAGAGGGGATCCAAAGGCTGATGATGGATGCTCACACTCAGTAGTCATCAGTGAGTACCACTTTGCAATCATATGGTAAGCAAAAATTAGAAAGCAGGCAAAGCTAAATGTTGGAAATAGAAATATTCATGCACTGCTGGTGCCTTTCTCGAAAGAATCTGATAAAACTTAGTAAAATGAAGCATGTACACGTAGACCATGGCCCCACAATCATCCCAACCCCGAGTGGATATCCCAGAAAAGCCCTCCCACAGGTCCACAAGGAGACACTTATGAGGACGTCCACATCCATATTATTTGTGATGGTGAGAAGTTGGAGGCAATCTAGATGCCCATGACTAAAGAATAAATACATGTAACATGGTATAAACCACTATAAAATACTCTGCAACAGTCAGAAATTGTCAAATAATTTTGCATAGATTAACATGAGGGTATAGAGTGAGTGAGTGAAATTTTTAATCAGTTGTTATGTATACGAATTAAAATACACAATAGCTTTTTTAAAGATATGCAGATATCTAAACAAATATGGAAGTTGAATTGGGAAGACATATGTTAAATACACTGGAGAGAATGCCTAGGCAAGAAGGGGAATTAGAGTTGAAAGGGAAAATAAATTAAAATTAAAATTAAATGGAACAAAACGGAGAGACACTTTGCATGAATAATGACGATATCACAGTGTTCACTCGTGCACGCATTCGCTCATCTGGTAACTATGTGCCAATTGTCTACTTGTGCTTTCTTAATTCAGCAGGAGTACAACCACGAATGGACAGGAGAGGGTCCTGCCCTCATGCAACTTCGAACTGGCAGAATGCGGACTAGAACTGAGAAATGTACGCAAACCAGCTCTGGGTTCCGACTGTTCCAACCCCCAGATGAGATGATGATGATGATGACGATGCTGAGGAATGATGGTGGTTGTGGTGGTGATGACAATAACCATGATGTATTCTCTGTTTAATAATCCCCAAATTTCATGAGCATATAGGTTTAAATAAAATGAATTTAGGCAACAGGATGTTGGAGCTTGACGAATTTCCCCTGTAGAATATTTTAGACTGCCTCACTGATGACAACATGGAAGTTCCCTGGGGAAGGACCTCAATTACCTGGGACCCAGAAGCACTTCTTGTGTCCTGCTCAGTCCCCCAGATGCACACAGCACCCCTACAGTGGCAGACATAGAAAGGAAACAAAATAGCACCTGATTGGTTACATTTTCCTGGTGTTATCCATCCCTCACTGAGTTTCCGCCCTCACGCCTCAGGCAGCCCAGGCCTCCACGCATGCTGGAGTCCGTTTCCTGTCAGTGGGTCTGCCTCCTCTGATCCAGGAGGCCAAAGGCAAAGGGTGGACTCCTTCTAAAAAGGAGAGGGTGCCAGTCAATGCAAAACAAGTGTTTTGCCTGACCCCTTGCCCCTCGGGTCCCCCCTTCAAAGCTACACAGAAGAAATGAGTTTTGATAAAATTTTAACCATGCAATCTGTATTTTCAGGCAAAGCAACAGCTTTGTAACCTCAGAAAGTGGCACAGGACTATGGTGGTGGTGGTGGGTGGTGGTGTTGGTGGTGGTGGTAGTGTGTGTGTGGGGTGTGTGTGTGTGTGTGTGTGTGTGTGCGTGTATGCATGCGCTCACACACACTCAACAGGCAGCAGAAATGATGGGGCTGTGGGATAAAGAGGAAACTAGAATATCCTCCAGAAACAGCACCCAGCCTCGAGTTTGGGACTGAGATATCTTAGCCTTAAAAGATCCTCCTCAGAAATTCAGTTTCTCAGGGAAAGGGACTCATCTTTTTTAAGACTATGCCACTTGCTATTTCTACCTTTCTTAGACAGACACAAAACATCTTGGAAACCTCATTTGTCCCAGGCCCTTCCTTCTTCCTCCCCACACATTTTTCTGCTACTTCTGGACACAATCAAAAATACCCAAACATAGCAGCTGAGTCTGGACGTGGTCAGGGATTTCCAGAAGAAAACATGAACATTTTCTCAGAGTCAAATCGCAGGCACTTAAAACCTCAGACACAAGGTTTTTGAAACATCACAATACCCACCAGTGCTGGCAAGTGAGTGGTTCACAGCACTGGGCGATGCATTTCAAAGGCATCATATATGCCCTCAACCTCTGACCAGTAATTGCTCTTTTGAGATTTGATACACAGGGGATTATCAGAAATGCCAGCAAAGACTGACATTTAGGGATACTTAATGGAACATTCTGTATGTCATATAAGGCCCTCCTGTCTTTTGAAAATGGACTAAAATCATCCCAACGCTGTGTCCCATATCCTATGGAAATTCCAACATCTTCCTTAAGATGGTTGATAATTCGCAGGGCTTCACCTTTAAGTTCCTATAATGAGTAAACTGTAAAGCTACCTGATTTAGAGCTTTGTACCAACTGAGATCAGGGAATATAATCTCTTCTCTTGACTTTGTCTCCAGAACAAACCTGTGGAACTTGAATGTGCTTCAGTCTTCAGAGAGGAATCAGGAAAAGAGAGGGAATATAAACTAGAGCAATACAAAGGATTCAAGGTTGAAAATGAAAACCTTAAATTCTCAAAAATTCCACGAGTCACCCAGACTGTGGATTAAATGCTAAACTCAACTCATCATCCTTTTTATTTTAATCTCTTTACTTCTCTCTCTCCTACTTCTTTGCTTGCCCTAACCCCAAATTTTACCCAACACCATAAACAGAGCAATATAATTCTCTCTATTTTGCTATGTACAGAAAGGTCGTGCCTCCTGGCTATACAAAGAGTCTACTGAGATATTTAACTGAAGATAGTCAGGTATAAAGAATTCTTTTCTAATAAGGACATGCAGAGAGTAAGTTTCCCTCTTTGTCAGCTGGCATTATTAAGCTGATGTGATGTTTGGAACTGTGGCAGTCATTTTGCAACCACAGGGAGAAAACATAAAGGCCAAAAATGGAATTGTAAAAAGGGCCTGGATCTCTCATAACATTATTGCACCTGAAAGGAATTACAACCCTAATTCTTTTCACAAGAAATAATTAACGTTCCTTTTTTTCTTCATCATTATTTAAAAGTTCTTTTAGACACGTGTATCAGTGTCATTCTGACACTATTTACCTGTGATAATGTCAGATCTTGCAGGGGAAGGGCTCAGTCCCATAACTTGCCCCCACCCCAGTTGTCTGGATAAAGGACATATGCCCTATTGTGAAAAAAAAAATTTAACTATATTGAAACTTAAATCTTCTGTTAAAGGAGACCCGCATCCATTTGACCAAAAACAAAGAGAAACCATTTGAGAAGTATAAAAAAAAAACCTGTCACATTAAGCACAAATTTCAGAAAGCTAATCCTTTAGTACCAATTTCTATATTTCATAAGTTTTAGTCATAAGTATCTTAATTAGTACAAGTTATGAACTACAGATGGAGATAGTAGATAGAAGAAGATGTAGTATCTTTCCCCAAATCATTAACTCGACAACTATTTTTCTCAATAACCAACTTTGGAAAAGGCTCTTCCCTGGCCATTTTGTGGGATGATGAAATCAGCCACGATTCCTACCTTCGAGGACAACATAGCTTCAGACAGGATGACGTGAGGACTGCAGGAGGGACCCAGGTTATGTGCCATGATGAGGGGAGTGAAGAGCTTTTACTTCCAACTGAGGTCAGTGGGTTTGTGTGGAGACTGTGATTTTTGAACTGCTTCTTAAAAGTAAAGCATTTATATATTATTAAAACATAATATATGTTGGGGAAAATGGCTTGAGAAGAGGGTTATAAGGGGGAGAATTACAAACTCATAGAGGTGGTAAAGGGTTGGGTACTTATGCAAATGGGTAAACTTAACTTGATTAAACTAAATATTATTTAGTGAGCAGTGGGATGGGAAAGGAAGATTAGGGCCAAGTCGTGAGGGATTTTGAATATCGGGCTAAGGAATGTGATTTTTATTCTGTAATAGCTCCTAGGACTCCACTGAAAGAACTTGAGCAGAAGAGAGATAGGCTCTTATAGGAATTTCAAAAGAATGATATTGGGAGCTTTCCTGGGGATAGGTTTTCTCATCACAAAGTCAGGGAAATAATATCTCCTGCACACGGATGGTTTAAATGAGATAACCTATATGATGAAAGCCTTGGTTGGTATTAAGTTTTCTTCCCATCCTCCTTCCTGAAAGTGACCTGATAATCTTCACCTGTTTCCTGTTAAGACCTCGTGGGCTGCAGCTGAAACGACATGGTGATATTAACAAGGGCAGGTGCTGTACAGGTAGCTGGAGACCTCCAAGCAGGGTATTTAGCAGATAAAGTAAAGGCAAGCAATAAAAAAAGAGAAAGGGGGGAAGAAATGTTTGCCAAGGGCAATTGAAAAGAAATTGAAAACCTGTTATGCATGTATCTGGGACACTGCTGTTAACTCGGGAAGGAAGGAGGGTGGGCTTGCAGAGGGAGCTCCTGTGGGCCCTAAAGCACCCAGGAAACTGGACCCTCCGGGGTGTGTATGTGCATGTGTACAGTGCAGCCCACCCCAGCTAGAGAAAGACAGAGAGAGAGAGAGAGAGAGAGAGAGAGAGAGAGAGAGAGAGAGAGAGAGAGAGAGAGAGAGAGAGAAAGAGAGAGAGAGAGAGACTGTGTATGTGTGCTTGTGCATATGTGTGTGTGCGCAGTACAGTCCATCCCAGCTAGAACTAATCACCAGGATGGCTTCATTTAGGAAAATTGCTCTCCTCAAGTTGCAACTGTGACACCATAGCAGTGACTAGAGGCAAAATGATACATACAAAGTTTCAACAGGAAAATTTGCTGAGATGGGCAGAAGCCCTCAGGGTCCCACTAAGGGCTAAACATATATTGTGGAATTAGCTGAAGATGGGCCTCACTGCTGCAGGGGTTAAGTTTTTACCTGTACAGAAAGCCCCACCTAGGTAATCTCGGTGTGTGATCCACCTACCTACCTGGCCACTGAAGTTATCGTGAAGTCATCAATGCCCAGGCACAATGCGTCCATGGGAGAGACGGTGCTTAATGCTTGCTCTCCAAGGAGGCTAGAGTCTAGACACAGAGAGATAAGATGCCCTCTATGACCTGTGAAGCCCTTGAGGCTGCCAGGAAATGTGCACAGATACTAAGGGACAAAGATGCTTGGAGGAGCCATCTAAAATCAGGACATTTCCTTGAAGGAAGGGCACACCAGCTGATGCTTGACAAATGGATAACAAGGAAATCAGAAGGAAGGTAGCAGGGTTGATAATACTATGTAGATGATCATAAGGGTGGGTGATTAGTGAGGGCAAAGTTAACTCAAAGACATGGCCACTCTGCTCCTTCTGCTTAGTGCTTCCACAGGTATACAGCTGGAACCCACAAAGCATCTAAGAAGCTTTAAAGAAGTCATGAATCGCTGCCCTTCTTCCTAACATATCTCCTCCAGAGTAAATGCTGCTCCAGAGTAAATGTCCCACCTGCTGGAGGACCCTGTGAGGGAAGCCTTCTACCTGGGAAGAGTTTGCAACTTAGATTGTCTTGTAAGCAGCCATGAACCACCCCAATGCCACACCCGAGATCCTGGGCAAAGAACTGCTTGTTCTTCTCTTTTACAGAGCCATGTTTGAGAATGCAGGCTCCACAGGGCAAGAATGTTGCTGAATGTGTGATGAACACATGAACAAACAGGGTAGATAAATCTTTGAAAAGAACTTAAGCTGCAGGCCTCATAGATATCCTAGCAAGAGGGTTTGGCAGACTATTTACATATATAAATACCTGTGGAATTACGGAATCAAATAACACAAAAATCAATGACTCAACAAATACTTAAATGAATGAATATGTTGCTTAAACAACTATCAGAGTTCTGAGCCCTGAGAGAGGTTTTCCTAAAGGCAGACACTGGGCCAACTTTATGATATGTACAGAGCAGCACTCACGACAGTAGCAGGGCTGGTTTCTAGTTCTGCTCTCAGAGTCCTACAGTACCCCTAACCCATTCAAAACCCCACCCCACTGCCTGTGCATACACAGTTCACCTTCTTCGGTGACCACAAAACCAAATGACTTACATCATAAGCCCTAAAGAACATTGAAGCCAGCCCATCTTAGAGATGAGAAAAATGGTACTGATCCAGGTTGAGCTTGAGTTGCAACGATTTCAAGATTCTGGGTTCGGACTGTGTGTGTGAATTTCTTAATCACTGGACAGGGATTGGGTCAGAGTTATTATCCCTTTTACCCCTTGGTTTAGTTCATTTGTGACCTCCTTTCCAGATGTGCCTGGCATGCTTTACTCTCATCCTTCCAGTAGGTCACCAAGTCCCCCGTGGCAATATCTGGAATCAAGGTGCATGGCCCCCAGTCATGTTTGTTCTGTGCATGTCATACTGACAGATCTCAGCCATGTGCTTTACTTCCTGGTTGGAAGTAGAGCTCTTGGGAGGCTGTGAAGAGCTATGAAATTTTCTATATAACCTTGTGTGCCCTAAGAACACACAGTGGCTCCCAAAAGATGCAAACTATAGACAGAAACTCCTACAAGAGCTTCGACTCTGAGACCTAGGGTGGATGGTGACTATTAGCTCACCACCAAAGTGTTGCCAAGTGCTGCTCATTCTCCACCATGATCCCACCCGAACCCCCAGGAAGAGGCCTTCAACACAAGCTACCAGCTTACCAGTGTGACTTGGACAAGCTCAAGTTTTCTTGTGGCATTTCATTTACTTAAACGACTGGCTTTGATGTGTCTCCCTTGTGGTATATAACCATCTCCCTCCATTCATAAACCAGTATTTAAAATGCTAAGAACCCACACTGCCTTTTGTGTCCTCAAGTCCCTAGTTTACATGAGTTTTGTTTAGCTCATAAATCTCAAGCCTAAGTCTTTATCTTCTAGATACAAGCAGCCTCTTTACCTGTGGAAACTTGTATCACATCTGAGAAATAAGCACAGCGTGCTGAGAGCAACATGAAAATGAGCTCTTTCTAGCAGAGAAAGATGGGCCTGTTACATATCCATCTCAGTCTTGGCCACGGACAAAGCAAGAGGCAAGCAGAGGGCCAAATGCCATTGAATTCAATGATGAGACATGGTGGCTGTGACCAGGAGGTGACTCTGATATGTCAGAGGGTAGCAGGAGGGCTGGCTATCTGGAGCACTCAGGCATCATTTCCTCTACCTCCACGCTGTCACTCACAGCCCTTCATACAGCACCAATGTCATGCCACATCAGTTGCACCTGTGCCCATGTGATGACTTTCAGACTCAGATAAATACCATTAACGGATGTCAGGATGATGGGCACAATGGAACACCCTAGTGATTGATCTGTTTGTTTCCATCCTGGGTCTATGGGTCTATTAAATAAACACTGCTATTTTGAAGGAAAAGCAGGAGAAATGACTATTGAGTGGGCTTTAGATTTCTTGTTTGGTTCAAATGCTGCTGTTGCTGTTTATTCTTTGGACTGGTTTCTTTTTAAGATGGGAATTTTTTCTCAGGCAAAGACCTGGACACAGGCATCAGGACTTTATTTGCCAGCTCCAATTCCTCACTGAATACACTCTGCAGCTGGCAAGATGTCAACAATTAGCTGATTTCCCCGCTCTGTTACAAAGTTCTGCTCGGTGGCCAGATTGGATATGAGAAGTAGATGGGTCACATGATCTTTCCCGGAAGCTCACCCACTGAATGCTCCCAAGGTCAGTCCCCCCGTGTCAGGCTCATAGATAGAATGTGGGATAGAGCACACTTTCTTCCTCATTTTGCCAAAGCAAACTAGGGTTTGAGGGCAATATTCTGCCAAGCTGTTGTATAATTTATTGCATTTTGAATTATTTCATTTTAAGGAGAAATTATTTATAAGAAAAATATTTATAATTGAAATTAAGAAATGCTAGATCATAAAATGCCACCCTCCTTTAAACTTTGAAATTGGGGTTTTTTTTCAAGTTTTTAAAATCCTGGAAAAAATTATTCACAATATGCATGTCCTTTTTCTTCTCTATTCACCCAAGAGAGACACTTCCTTAGTACGGTACCATTTCTTTACCTGTAAAATTCAGATGGTATCACTGAGAATTTCATAAGTGGAGTGAGTGATTTAAAGCTATTGTAAGAGTCACTTTCTTCCTCATTCTCTCCTGAGAATGTTGTACCTTAGAGAATCATGACACCAACACTAAATACGTAGAAAGTTAGAATAACACAAGTTCACCCTGTCTGCATTCCCACTAGGCCCCAAACTAAGTGACCCTGGGAACAATGTGAAAAGAACCTGCATGTTCTTGTAGCAATTGGTAGATTCTAAGAGGTGAGGCAGTGACTTCCAGCTTCTGCTCATCAAGTCTCATGTGATTAAAGAATTGAAGAATAAGAAGCTGGAACATAAGACAGTCTGTGCATTGTGAGAAAACTCCAATTTTCTAATTCTTAAGAGATATGTGAAAATGGAAACTGACAACATGATTCCCTCCTATACTACTTCTCTACAGTTGTGCTCCTCAAAGCGTGGTCTGTGGACAATGGCCAGTGTGTCAATGATCTGCAATGAAATAAATATATAAATCATAAGTAAAGATGTCAATACTCGTAGAGCAATTTGACCTTGACACAGCACCCAGAGAAGTAATCTGTGGACTCACCTTTCTAGGCATTAGCCATACAGACTAGTCTGTGTGCTAGTCATACTTGGGTGGTAAATCCCACTTGCTCATACCATATCAGTCACATGTAAGAGGATAGATTTACCCATGACAGATTAGCCATCAAAAATATAAGATACATGATTGACAAATAGGAAGAATATATGCGTTCTTTGCTACAGATTTTATGGGAAAGAGAGTACTATTATATTCATCGACTTGTAAATTTATTGAATGTCAGCTCCCTGTGGTCAGGAATGGTGTATGCCTTCTTCAGTCTCTATCACCAAAACATAGTATAATTCCTGGCTTGATGAATGAATGAATGAATAAATGAGGAATGTTTAGGGTTCTGTCTCCCTCTCAAGTTTGGCAGCCATCAGATGTCAAGTGAAGGTGATCACAGTTCACATGTCAAGTCAAGACAGGGATCACTCTCAAGTTCTCACTCTCCACACTTACCCCATCACCAGTGTCCAGACAACAGGACAGAAAACTCTGGAACATGTCTCCAAAGATCTAAGTCTTGTCTCTAGAGAAAGATAGTTCCCTGCAGAACTCACTTCATCACTGCTTTTCCAGACCATGGCTATTCCAAAGCAGAGTATAACTGCCATTTCCTAGTATAAGTACTTATTGTTTGGGAGTTATCAGTGTCCCGTAAACATGCCACGGTTCTTTGACAATCTCAGAGAGTAAACACGCCGAAAGTTTCAGAGCTGCTGACGTTACAAAATAATAATAATAATAATAATAATAATAATAATAAAAGTCATGACTTTATTCTTCCAGAGGACTCAGGAGGGACAGACTACACTCACCACATCATAATATTTTAATTTAAAATATATTTTGGTGACAAGTAATAGAAAAGCATTCAGCTAGAATGCACAGCAGCTCCCCCCGGAAGGTGGTAGGAGCCCCTCACATTGGGGGAGTGCTGAAATGGGGTGGATGCTCCAGTTCTTTGTTACTGTATGGCAAACCCCTCCAAATTAAAATTGCGTAAAACAACAACCACGTCATTAAGCTCACAGATCTTGTGGGTCAGGAATTCAGACAGGGTACAGTTGTCTCTGATCCTCAACATCTTCTCAAATAGCTGAGAAGTTCTCAAATAACTGGAGACCAAAACCACACTGACACTTCTTCACTCACATTATTTGGTACCTGATGAGTCAAAGGGTAAGCTTAGTTGGGACTGTTGACCAAACAGCTACATCTACATCACCTTTATCTATAAGCTATCTATATCTATTTTGTCTCTCTATATGAATTGGGCTTCCTCCCAGCATGGCAGACTTGGGGTAGCCAACTTCCTACTTGATGTCTCAGGCCTCCAAGAGGAAGACTTTCTGCAAACATGGCCTTTTAGGGCCAAACCTCAGAGATTGCATAGTGTCACTTTTGCTGTACTGTATTGTCCAAAGCAGGTGCAAGCACTGCCATATTCCAGGGGAGGTAACACAGGCTCTACTTCTCAATAGGAGAAGTGTCAAGAATGAAAAAACATGTTATAAAACCTCTCAAGGGAAAACTTGTGAGACAGAAGTGAACAACAGCCAGGGATGCTAACGATCCTACAAAGCATGTGACAGCTTCACGCCCCATAGAACTGATCTTCCCAGGAGACCAGGTGTGCTCCTGTCTACTAACACCAGATCCCCAGATTCGGAGAGATTGACAGAAGCCATCTCACCCCAAAACACCACTCTCCACCCTCACTGATTCACAGAAGAGGGAATCGAGGTCTGGGGTTTGTGGGCTGAAACAAGATTCTATGCCTCTTTCCTCCAAATCAGACAGGTAAGCACCTTTCCCCAAGCCGGTCCTGCACACTTCCTCCAAGTAAAAATTCCTAGTGTGTAGAATCATCAATGGATGTTAAAACTGAAGGTGAAAGTGTGAGTAATAGGATCTTTACATGGTCTCAAAATATCTGCATTAAATAAAAAAAAGAATAATTTTACAATGAAAAGTATGGTACATACCACCTTAACCTAGTGACCAAAGTGACAGATGGGCCTCCTGATATGGGGCACTGAGAAGGCACACCACCACTTCTGTGATATTCCTATCCAAAATGCGTAGCATGAATCTAATCATAATTGGATAACATTCTACAAATAATTGGGTTATGTTTTTCAAAAAACATGAAGTCATAAAAGACAGTCTTCTTTTGCTCAATTGAGAAAAAAATCTATATTGATAGACATACACGACAGAGGAGAATGATGAAGTAAATGGACAAAATATAAACAGTTGCTAAATATGGAAAAAGGGTTTGCAGAAGTTCCTATACTATTCTTGCAACTTTTCTATAAGTTTTGTGTAAATTTGACATATTAAAACAAAGAGTTTCACAATCAGCAGCCACAACAAAACATTTCATTGTGAATTTCGAGGTGGTATTTTCTCTGCTACTCCAACAAATTCCACTTCTTAACACTTCAAGCAGTAATCACTTAAACAAACCATGATGTCTGGAGCTCTGCTCTCACAAAGCTCTGTCTGGTATTTTTGGTAGGTCTGGGCTGTTTGAGGAGATGTAAACCAGAATATTTCAGAGCACAAATGCGCTCTACATATCAATCTTTTAGTTCAAGTCCTAGTTAGGTTACAGGTAAAGTTGGTAAAACAGAGACCCAAAATCTGGAGGCTCAAATAAAACCTCTCATCAAACTGTCCAACAATGTTGGACAGCTCTGCCATCCTCAATCTGAAGCTCCTATCTCTGGGTCCATGGGAGAAATTTCAATTTCCATTTCTTAGTCAGAGGAGAGAGGGCAAGAAAGAGTGAAAGACGCATAGCTTTATTATAAAAACTCAATCTGGAAATTTGCATAGATCACTTCCATTATCATTTTCTTGGCCAAAACTTAATTACATGTCACAGCTAGACAGGAGGGAGGCTGAGTCATCAGTATCTACCTGGGTGGATGTGGGCCATGTTCCTAGCTCAAACTCATGGTGGGCGTAATGGTCTATTATTAAGGGGAAGAGAGTGAGAAAGGATAATGGTAAGTAATTAGAGCCTCCGCCAAGAAACAGAGAATGGAGGGCTAGCAGAGAGTTTCAGCCATGGTTTCAGCAGGGGTATGAATTTCTGAGGAGGTGGAAAATGCATGGACTATTTTGGGCTCCCAAAATAGGCACTGTTTTGTTTGGTGCCCTCTTGAGTAAATTATTTGAGTAGTTATAAGATTTCCAGAGATCCAAGATGTTTTTTTATTCTGGAGATAAAGACCAATCAGAGATTTCTCTACCAAGGACAGTCAAGATGGCCATGGTCAAATTCTTTCTATTCTGTCGATAAAATGTCTTTACACAAACAAAGCTGTCCTTGCCCAAGCTCACACTTACATCCATGTGCACACTCATACACACATGTACACTCATTGTGGGTGAAGTTGCTCCAGGAAGTGCTCAGAGTCCACTCTTAGTGATTTTCTTCATGGATTTGAAGTGCTAGGTATGTTTATACTGTCAGCTCTCACTTACCTTACACGGTTACTAAATGGTTTCAGTAAAATAACAGGAAAATTACTCAACATTGCTTTTCAAGGGACTATGTCTTGACTTGTCAAATTTTTGAGTGGTGGAACTGTTTTATGTATATCTGAAAAAAAAAAAAAAAACTAATCCCAGAACAGGCAAGCTCGCACATCTGTATTCTAGTTGATTAAAGCTTTATTTTATTTTTGAGGGCTTTCCCTCAAAATATCATTCCACTTTCTCCTCCATTTTTTTATTCTCTGTAGGGTACAGACATGTACACAGGCAGACTGCAATGGACTCTGCTTTTGCTGTCCAGCTCCACCGTACATTTAGAGAGACTGAGAGGAAGCTTACAAGGGTGCAGACGGAGTGTCTGCTTTATTAGAATAATGAGTTGACCATTTTGATGCAAATCCTGAAGATGTGTGGACCACGAAAGAATGTTAGGCATTTGCCATCGATGGAGAGCCTGAAGAAAATGTAGGGACAGCCATGTAGTAGGAAACCACAGATCCCGAAGCCCCCAAAGTGCCACGAAGAGGCGTTAAAGTCACCATGGTTCCCTATAGACCCTTCTCCTCACCTTTCCTGTGCCCACATCTGGAGGGACCAACCCTCCTCCCTGTCTAGCTAGAATTTCCTCAGGTCCCTGTTACGCCCTCCTCAGCCAGTCCTTCCGCACCTGCCCAGTCACAGCCCCAGGCTCAGGACTCTCAGAAAGGCTACTCACCCTGGCTCATGCCACAGATCTCTCAATGTCAAGAACGAGAGCATCCTTGGACCTCTTTGCCAACTCCACTGCTTAGGACACCACCACCCTGCTTTTTCACGCCCCAGCCCCAACCAAGGAAGGCAACGTCCACATCTAACAGAAAGCAGTTGAATGAAGAGGTAGCATAATGATTACAAGTGTGATGTTGCGTCCTGGTTCTGCCACTTCCTAACTCTATGACCCAGGCAAGGGACACCTCTCTGTGCCAGTCTCCTTATTGTTAAAATCTGATTAATAATAGTACCTACTTCACGGAATAGTGTAAAGTTAGTTAATGTGTGTAAATCACTCAGAACCATGTCTCACGTAATTAAGGCTCAATAACCATTAACTAACACCATTACTATTACTGTTAACATTATTGTAGACTCTGACCATTAGAAAATCATTAGTGACCTTATCCAATACCAATAATCAATGGGGTCATGTGGACAGGTGAGTGAATGGGGGGGGTAAAAAAGTAGAAACATGGTCTTTGGTCAAAAGGAGGAGAACAGTTAAGAGATAATAAAGGACAAAAGGAATCCATTCATTCTTGCACCATAAAGTACTCTGACAGAAAAATTGTTATGAAGCTTTGATAATTCTGATGAATTGGTCTGAATGTAAGTCAATCCATTAATAGCAATGAAAAGGTAACTTAAGCAAAGTTTACAAAGTAGCTCATATGCATCTCATTTCATTCTTAAGTCTGAGGATAGGGGGAAAGACCCTTGACTCGATTTTACACAAGGAAACCAACTCTCAGGTGAGACACCTGTCCCAAGCCACACACCTATCCTGAGCAACGTCTAAAGTCTTATTATTTCAGAAAGGCTTACATATGTTGTCCCTGTACACACACAACTCAGAGAATCCCTATTAATGAAAGAAAATCTGTTTTTTAGTTTGGAATTAAAGAACTGCCACAGGATGCTAAACCAGGCTTTCTGAGTTGGGACAGACCCCATTACAGAATCCGCCTCATTATTTTTTCTCTTCAGCCTGGGATCCCCTGAGCAAGTGTATTTGCTCGCCATCTGGTGCCCACCTAGAATCCCAGCCATCTTCCTCTTCTGTTTACCTCACTCATTTTCCTCTGCCCTCTGCCCCTGACACCTGGACTGAGGCGGAAGCCCTTCCTATGTACTTGTAATCCCGATCACCTGGGCACTCCTTCAGGACTGAACGGCCACACTCCACAGGTGACTTGTGGGCATAGGGATCTCATCTCTGTGTGGGATTGTGAGACGGGGTAAGTGCTGCTCTCTCGCAGTCCCCTACCTAACCATAGCAACAGGCCTCGGACCTGTCACCGGATCTGTGGCTCCCTCCTCCGCTTTGTCATCTGGTTTGTACAAAGCCCCGAAGACTTAACGGTGCGTGTTCCCATCAGCATTTCTCCTCCGGCCAACTCCCTGGGGTCTCACTGTCTAAACGTAAGAGGTTCTGTGCTGAGAGACAGCACTGACCACGATAAACTTGGCAGTTGACTGGTGTTTGCAAGGTCATTCTGGGAAGGGATCCAGACAAGGGGGGCAGAGAAAGGGCAGCGGACGCTGTCTGCCCTTGCGGGCCCTCTCGTCTCCAACTGGGGTCTGACGCTTGCTCACCCAGGATCTTAGCTTATCAAACATGCTACATTACAGGGCACTTGTGCTCCCTGCTTTTTCTCCATCCATGACATAACTGCTGTTTAAAAGCTCTCCTTGGATATTTAAAGCATTTTAAACATTTTGTCGGCCCTTTATTTTACATTCCTCTAATCACGAGCAGCAGCTTTAAAGCCTGCATTTCAATACAGTGAGGAGTAGAAAGTGGTTGTAAAATGTGGAGCTTATATTAAATAAAACCTCTAAATGTAATTTCCTTTATTAGGAAAAGAGAAGACATCGCGGAAGTAAGAAGGTAAATGTGTTAGTTGCCTAATGCTGCTGTAACAAATTACGACAAACTTAGCGGCTTAAAAAATAAAAACATTATCTTACACTTCTGCAGGTCAGGAGTTTGAGGCGCGTCTCACAAGGCTGAAACCAAGGCATAAGTGGGGGGCCGCATTCCCCTGTGTTCTTGCCTTTTCCAGTTCTAGAGGGGGCAGTCCCTGACTTACCACTCCTTCTGCCCTCAGAGCCAGCACTGGCATTTTGAGTCCTTTTGACCTCAATTACTCTGAGCTCCCCACACTCACATCGACTCCGAATCTCTCTCTTTCACTTTTTAAAGACCCTCCTGATTACACTGGGCCCACTCTGCTAATCTTCCTATTTTAAGATAAGGTGATTAGCAACATTAATTCCACCTGTAACCTTAATTTCTTCACCATGTAACCTAGTATACTCACAGGTGCCAAGGATTAGGATACAAACATCTTTGGGTGTGGGAAGGAATTATTGTGCCTATTACAATAGATGTAATGAGGGCTACACTCAGCTCAAAATTTAGTGATCCTGAACTCTGGATCCTGAAAATTAGGAAGATAATTTCAGAGGAGTCTGAACCATCCCCACATACTCCCAAGGCTCCCATGTCCCAAATGGGTCTGCTGGAGATTCTAGCAACATGGGCTGATCAAGACTCATGTCCCAAGGATACAAGCTAGAGCAGTGTCCCGTGTGGTGTGGCAAGAGCTCTGATGACTAACCTTGGTAGAATTTACGGAAGCACAAGCTCACTGAACTGCTCGCCCTTCACCAACTACGTACTTAATGAGTCCTTTCCATGTCTTTTCCAAACTATATTAAATTACACTAACACTGTCACTTCTACCAATGAAGTTGGATGCTCAGCCATGTCAGTTGCAACTGTACCTCAGCCTATTTATGCCTCTTGTATGTGCTCTTATAATTACATAATTTAATTACATGTCACATAAACCAGTGAAAGATGAACATGCAAAGAGAGTTATTTTTATGCACACCCAGTGGAATGCCTTGGGAAGACTTGATAGAGATGAATCACTTAAAAAAAAAAAAAAAGAGGCAGAGAAATTAAATGGTGAAACAACTGTACAAGATAGGACATAAAATCATAAAAATCTCAAAGGATTTTGCCAAAAAGCAGAAGTGGAGCCAACAGCGGAAATCAAGTGACAGTTAAGAAAGCAGCAGAACTGGGATACAGTGGAAACGACATGGAGAGACCCTCGCCGATGTAAACTGTCAATGGGAATGATCAGAACCTTGCTCCTATTGGCTGGAGAATGGGTGGGGCAGGTCGCTGATGTGAAAATCATACATCATCCACCTGAGGATGGATTCGAGGATGGTTTAAACAGTGCTGTGTGGCTATGAGGATTATTTCTAAAAGGGTGAGCAGGACAGCTCCTTCTCGGTCACAGCAGTTGCTGTCCCCTGAAGTCCTCCTTGCCTTCCTGCCCAGAACTAGCAAGAGTCTTGGAAACTCCATTCTGTCTGGAAAGTCTGTCACCCTGCATGCAATCCCAGGCTGTCAGATCAGGCCATTGAACAATGCTTCTCAAAAATATATATATATTTTCAGAAAATCCCAGCTCTTTGCTTGGTCACCTTTCCACCTTTGAACATAGTTATTAAGTAGAAATATTAAAGAGCTTCTGGTGACAAAGCATCCGACCTCATTCTCCTGCTCATTTGCAAATACATCTAAAGAAGAGGAGAGGTTTCTTTAGTCATAGCCTTAAGGTCTTCATGGACCTTGTGCCCATACATTCAAAGAAGTCATATCAAAACAAATTCAAGACAGTGGCAGGCAACAGATCAGGAGCCCTAGCTACACAATGTTTTCTCCTTTCCTTTTCCTGTGGGTTTTCTATCAGTCAGTGTGCAGATTCTGCTGTCTGTGAGCCTAGGGTCTATGGTTGCTCTAGAAGAAAGTGTCGTGTCATTCAATGAATTAGAATCCTGGTACATATGTACAGATGACAACCAAAACAGCCCTGACTCTAATGGGGCAAGGTAAATGTAATTGTACGGAGATGGGTCAAGAAATAGATATTTTAATATCATTTCAAGCCCAGGAAATAAACCAGTAGATTTGAAACTAAAACATAATGATAAAAGAATAAAAGGAGACAGTAGTGTATGTGGCATAAAGATCTTCTATATTAAGAAAAGTCCAGAAAGTATATGGATAGATTACTAGTAAGAGAATTATAAATAGCTAAAAGAAGGTGGGGCGCAGGGAAGGAACTTTTTTTAATTGAATACTTTCTCATACTGTTTGAATTTGTATGTAAATAATAAAAGGTCTAGAAAAGCGTATAAATGTTTAAAAATATGTTCATCTAGAAAAGAGGAGTGGAGAGTGACTGAGAAGAAAATGCTCTTAGCTTTGCCTAACCTCTGTATTATTCCCAGTGAACATGTGTTTCCACTGAAATTAAAATGTGAAAGTCAACAATAACTATACAATATAAAGCAGAACGTTATGAAACCGTTTAAAATATCGCCGTTGTGGAAGACTCATGGCATGGAAAACGTTCGTAATATGTGGACAAACCTATAAGAAGAACCTTAAGTCTCCTTCCCACATGGGCAAAATGAAATTGACCACATTGAAACAAACTGATTGAGTCAGGGTTTAAAATATGTTTAAAATTATTTATTTTTTAATTATAATTTTAAAAACTTGCTGGAAATAATCAACTTAAAATAGAAATATAAAAACATGCTAAAATACTCATGTTGTCCCTCTCCTACACATAACATTCTAGTGTAGAGTCTTTCAGATTTTCTCCATTAATTTTTACATTTTTATTCTATACATATATACATATCAGCATATACACACATATGATTTGTCAAACAAAAATTGGGTAATATAATTCCTACTCTTCTACAAAAATAATAGAAATGGTTCAGAATATGTGTATCATTCTTACACTGGGGTCTCATTAATTTTTTCCTGTAGCCTTCTAAGTTAACAATATAGACTGTTATAGTGAGGATAGTGTTAAAAATATTATCAAAATTAAAAAGACTTTTTAATTTAAAATAAGTTCAAAGATAGCTTAAAAAGCCGCCAAGGCTTTATTGAATTAACAGTAAATTTAAAAATGAAATTAATTTTAAAGCATTGATTTTTTTCCCTAAAAGAATGAGACATTTAAATTGTTTTTTAATTCAGTGTTTCAACTCATGAAACTGAAATTAATTCAATGCAGCTTTTCTATAATGTTTGCAAATAGGTCTTAATATTCACATGGCCCAACCAACACCACAACATGCCAACTCCTGGAATGCTTGCTATTGCTCAGATAGCTGGATTCAGCAGTCAGCAGGCTTGCTTTGGACGGCATTGCTTAGGAGACTGGTGGTAGAGGGTGAGCATCATTTATTTCTTGAGATTCCGAAAGCAACATCGAAAGTGATGGTTCTGTGCATACACCCTTTAAAAGGATGGTATCGAAGCATTAGCCTAACCTTTGATCTAGGAAAATCCAGCCTTATAAAAGCTTCATTTCTCAGCTCTAATTGTTGCCATCCCCTGCTGGGCTGCCACCTTGGCCTCAGTATCATTTCTCTTCCTCTTAACATGTTTCCTTTTGATGGAAAGACTATGCCTCCATTGAGAACTGAAATAAGAAGGCACCTTCTCTGAGTCCAGTGGCCCCTTGGGGACACTGACACATCATGGTCTTATATGAGAAGAGCAAGGCCCACACTCCTACATGAAGCCACAGAGTGGGGAACCCAGGCCTCCGACGGGGTAGTGTGATTCATGGAGGCACTGATTAAACCTGTCTTACGTGTAGGCAGCACACTAAGCATATTCATTAGTGAAAGAGATGTTTCTGTTCTAACCCCACAGCCCTCCAGGAAATAACTAGATAACTGAGTAATAATCTAACACCAATGACTCAGTTCCCTGAACATAAAATGGCGACAATAAAAAATGCTTGTGTAATATAGGTTTTAAAACCCAGTTCTGAGGACCTGGCTAGAGGCCAGTCAGTTCTACTTCTTGAGCAACCAATGAAGGCCACACCCACAACCACCTTCCTTATCACATAATCACTCTCCAGGCCTCTGTAAACCCAGCCTAATCATCCCAGGGCCAGGGAAAAGAAAATTTTGACAGCCCTCATCTCCCAAAGCTGGCTAAAATTACTTAAATTAGCCAATCCTAAATCTTCTTGCCTGGCTTTGCTCTTTCTTTCCTACACAAACCAAAATAAAGGTGCTTTCCCACAGTTCCCCTCCCTTCCTCTGCTTCACGACCAGACCTGACGGTCCCCTGAGCGGCCCTGCATGGCATGCCATGTTCTCCCCAGGGAACCGTGGGTATACCAAAACCACAAAACTCCTCTGGTCTCTCTCTCTTGATCTGTGTTTGGCCTCACATACCTCACCCAAAGTGATATGGTGAAAACAAATGTCCTGCATAACTCGCAGACTGATTCAGAGACGTGTTAAGATAACAGACGTGAAAGCCCTCGGAAGAGCTGGGGGCATTACAGACATGTATGATCTGAAGTGCCCTGCTCAGTGGTGGGAAAAAGCCTCTCGGGTGACAGAAGCACACCGTGATACTCATCAATCTGAACGCTCGCCTTACTGGACGCACTGGAGACCATATCTCCTAGATTACTTGCACCTGGATAGGGCCAAGTGACTGTTTCTGGCCAAATGCTGTGAGTGGAAATGACATGTTTCACTTTCAAACCGAGGCAAGAAAAAACCTTGCAAATACATTCTGGCTCTCTCTTCGTTCAGCAGCGGGTATGGAAAATATGCGTGGAGAATGTAAAATCACGAGGTCTGGCAGCCGAGATCACTGACCCAGTACCTGCCTGGGAACCTGAGGGTTAATATAACCACTAGCAAATCTGACTTGAGTGAGACATAAACTACAAGAATTTGGGGTATTTTACAGATATGTATAAAATAACAAGAGAATACTGAAAACAGCCATATGACTATATATTTGATAGCTTAAATGAGAATTATTTTGAAAAACACAAATTACCAAAACAGCACAAAAAATAATGTGGAAAATCTGAATAACAATAGGTTAAAAAAGCAATTAAATTTTTTATTAGAAAGCTTCTAATAAAGAAAATTCCAAGTAAAGATGTGCTAAACACTTAAGATATAATAACATTTCTACACTAAGACCCTTTCTAAACAGAAGATGTAAGAAAATTTTGCAATTTATTTCATAAAGATGATATTGTCCTGATACAAAAACTAAACAAAGATATTATAAGAAAACTAAAGACCTTCATGAGTATCGAAGCAAAATTCCTTTAAAAAAATATTATCACACAAATACTAATAAATGAAAAATAGTACATTATGACAGAGTGGAGCTTACTTCAACCTTGGAAGGTTGGTATAACATTCTAATATTAATCAATGTATTTTACCATATTAAGAATATAGGGGAGAAAAACTATGTGACCCTATCATTATATGTAGCAAATCATTTGACAGAGTTCAACGCCTATTCTCTTCTTTTAACTTGGTAAATAGTATCTATTAAAAAAAAAAACAGACAAACTAGAATTAACATAAATGTTAATAGTAACAACTAAACTATTTCCCATTAGAAACAAAAACAATGAAAAGATATTTGATCTCACCACTGCTATTCAGCATTGTATTAGAAGTCTGAGCTAGTTCAGTAAAGCTGGAAACAAGAGAGAAAAAAAAAGGTATACAGATAAGAAAAGAAAAAATTTAAGTGTTTTTATTCATAGGTGACATAATCACACACACAGAAAATTCTAATAAATCTAGAGCAAAACATTTAGAACTAATAGAGTTTTAGGACACAAGATACAAAAATCAATTATATACTAAAACAAACAATTGAAATTTAAAATTTTTAAAAATACTACTTAGAATAGCATCAAAAATTAAATACTTAGGAATAAATTTAACAAAATATGTGCAAGTTTTGTTTACTTAAAACTATAAAACTTTACTGAAGAAAAATTAATGAAGACTAAAATGAAGGGATAGATATTATATAGTCACAGATTGAAAGACTCAAATTGTTAATTTTCCCCAAAATAATCTATAGATTCAACTCAACCCCAAATTTTCAGCAGGATATTTTTTAAGAAAGTGACTTGATTCCAAATATATGTAGAAATGAAAAACATATAGAATAACTAAAAAAGTTTTGAAAAGAAAAAAGTGTAGTAATTACATAACTTGGTTTTAAGATCTAATATAAAGTCAAAGAAAGACATAAAGATAAACAAATAGACCAATGGAAAAGTATTCAGATACTGAATATAGACTTATGTGCACATGAATAATTGATTTTCAGAGGCCAGTAATTCAACGAAGAAAAGGTAGTCTTTTCAACAAAAAATGCTAAAGACTGGATATCTATATGGAAATAAAGCCTGGCCATTAACTCATACTATACATAAAAATTTACTTGAAATAATTACAGTCTTTTTAAATAAATTTATTTATTTATTTTAATTAATTTCAAGTATTCAGTACATTGGTTAGACATTTAAATAGTTTATGAAACAATTCCCCTAATTGTACCTTCTCTCCTCTAGTTTTCTACCTAGCCAATCTATTAATGCTAATTGCATTTCCTATGCCGTGCTCCTCATCCCAGTGACCATCTGTCAACTACTAATTTGCACTTCTTTAACTCTTCACTCCATTCTTCCAGCCCCCAATCCTCCTCCCCTCTGTCTGTCACCAAATTGTCCACTATATATGTGAGTCTGTTTTTGATTAATTTGTTCTTTTTGTTCCTTAGATTCCACATATAAGTGAAATCATATGGTATTTATCTTTCTCTGTCTGACTTATTTCACTCAGCAAAATAACCTCTAGGTCCAATCATGTCATTGCAAATGGTAGGATTTCATTTTTTTAATGGCTGAGTAACATTCCATTGTATATATGAACCATAATTTCTTTATCCAATCATCTGTTGACGGGCATTTAGGTTGCTTCCATATCTTGAGTATTGTAAAAAGTAATTATAGTCTTAAGTGTAAAAACTTAAAACTCTAAAACTTTAAAAGACATAAGAAAAAAATCTTTGTTACCTTCAGATAGGCAAACATTTCCTTACTGGAGTTGAAAAATACAAACCATAAAAAAAATTGACAAATTAGACTTCATCAAAATTTTTTAAATTTCTCTTCAAAAATTGCTAATAAATTGATAGTCTACAACAATAAATAACACACACATATATATACTTATATATATAATTATTATATGCAGACTCTATTGTGGATTATCTATGACATCAATGGATTATTGTATCCAGAATTTTATATATATTATATATATATTATATATAATACATATATATAGTATCCAGAATATAGTATCCAGAATATACTCTTTATTACAACTCAAAAATATGAAGACACAATCCAATTTTTTAAATGCACAAAATAAACAGAAATATTATAAAAGGAATTATATAAACACCTGAAAATGTGCTCCGAGTTATTAATCACAAGGAAATGTCAATAAAAACTACTGCATACACTAGAATGACCAATTTTTTTTTAATTGGCAATATCAAATGTTGTTGGTCTAAATATGGAGGAACTGGAAGTCTGATATGGGTATATATGAGAATTTCTCATAGAAATGTACCACTTTGGCACAAATGATGAGTTTCCTATAGAATTAAAAATACCTTTACCATATTAACCAATAATTCTACCCCTAGGTATTTACCCAAGGTAAATGAAAACATACATTCACAAAAAAAGATGTAGTCAAAAATGGAAATATGAAAACAAGTAGAACCTGAATTATATTTTGAATCCCTATTTCACAATAAAAATATAGGAGGAACAAAAGACTCTAACTGTGTTGATATGCTTGTGTTCATCCCTGAGTAGTGTGCCTATAGAAGGTAGTTTCTACACTATGCATGCCCTAGCTGCCCTTTTTTAAAAATTTATTTATTTAGTTTCAAGTATACAGTGCATTGGTTAGACATCTATATAGTTCATAAAACAATCCCCCCAATTGCTCCCTCCCTCCCCCGGCCCTCCACCTAGCCATCATATTAATGCTAACTACATTCCCTATGCCTTGCTCCCCATCCCATCAACAGATGATTGATAAAGAAATTATGGTTCATATATACAATGGAATGTTACTCAGCCATTAAAAAAATGAAATCCTACCATTTGCAATGACATGGATGGACCTAGAGGTTATTATGCTGAGCGAAATAAGTCAGACAGAGAAGGATAAATACCATATGATTTCACTTATATGCAGAATCTAAGGAACAGAAAGAACACACTAACCAAAAACAGATTCACAAATATAGTGGACAGTTTGGTGACAGAGAGGAGGAGGGTTGGGGGTTGGGAGAATAGGGTAAAAGGTTAAAGAAGTACATATTAGCACCTGGCTGTTTCTTTAAAAGAATTATCTGAAATAAGAATATGAAAGGACATCTATTAAACAAAAGCTTGAACATCTTTTTTTACTTAATCCACACAGACTTCCCGGAAGCATCAAAGAACTTGAAGAAAGATGCATCTTCTCTCACTGGCACCATCCAACCCCTTCAATAAAAAACAAACAAAAGAAATCAAAAATAGAGGATGGAGAAAATTGTGTTTGAATCCCAGCTCTACTTACCAGCCCTGTGGTTTTGGCAAGGTCCTCAACCTTTTCTAGTCTTGCTCTTCTCATCAATTAAGTGAGAATCAGAAATTATAACTCACAATATTTGCAAATATTAAAGAAACACATTATGGAAAATGCTTAGCAATACTAGAGATATATTATAGTTGTAGTAAATACTAGTAGTTAGGAATAAAAAAGGTAGCTCTTATTATACAAGATTTTGTCATATATTTCTTTTATTTTATATCAGCATGCATACCTTAGAATTCCTGGGGTTTCAACAATGCCTGTGATGGACCATAATGTCTGCTGTTAGCAAATATTCACATTCTTGAACAATAAAATAATACACAAATGTTTTATATATTGTGTTATCATTTTTCTCTTTGTTTACTGTTTGTTTCTTCTATAAGAAAACTGACAGAAATGCAAAAATAATGTATGGATGATTAATTTCAAGGGCCTAGGGAAATCAGAGAAGATGAACCCAGTAGTTTAAATTATTCTGAATTTACTTTCTACTGCAAAGTTTGGAAGGAAATGATGTCACCATTTGCAGTATGAGAAAGTAGGAAATTCTCGTCTGACCTTACAGATGATGAGACATGAGCAGATTCACATCCAAAAGTCTTAAATAAATATAATGACTGACTTCAATGTTTAAATCCTACCCATCGTTCAGGCTCATTCAACAATTTATTTACAGTTCCTAAATTTATTGAAATCAGTTCAACTGTTTTCAGGCAACAAACAGATGGAGTTTAGGATTGGTAAATTCAAATCATCAGGCTCACACACAGAGAGGATGGACTCAGTCTAAGAACAGACTGCATTGTTGAAGATAAAATGAAAGGGCAACCTTTACACACCAGCATTTTACTGCTGGGAAGTTCTAAACACTGATGAAAACAGTTGGCTTTCCATCTGGAAAAGGTATTTAAAATTAACTTGAATGCAGAGTGCTATTTTAAGGTAATAGCTGCTTTCTGTAGATGTCCATTCTGTTCAAATGTAGATCTCAAAGTTATAAACTATACCATTGGTATCTGTTAAAAGGTAAACTGAGGCATATTACATTTTTTAAGAATTTATCTGAGCAATAGATTTGAATCAGGTAGTGCCAAACCAGAACTATTAGGAGTACTCCATGGACAGAAGCACAGTGAAAGATTTATGGAGAAAAGGCAGAAGCCTTTTAGTAAGGAAACTATTGATTGGCTATAGCTTACAGCCTAGCTATTTGTGATTGGTTGTCCTTAGGTTTCAGTTTTGTAACTTGAGGCATTTTCGGGCTTAGATATTGGTTAGTTTACACTGGCTTTCATAGTGTTAGAGCTATATAGGTTTAATGGCCTTCTTGTTTAAGTCTCAGTAATCTCAGTGCGGACATATCTTCCACAACTCTAAAAGTTGCCATTGACTCAGTTTAAAATTGAGAAAGGTTGAAGGTAGTAACTAATGTCAGCAATTTATGACGAATTTAGACTATGAAAATGCCAGATCTTAGGCTATAAGATATATATGATTGCACTTAACAAGTTTTTCTTTTCACATAATGATTCAAGGCTTTTAATAAAGTGTTCTAATCAATAGTAAAATGCCTGACCAAAGCTATTAGCCTCAACATTAGAAGGCTAAAAGGTAATACGATCCCAATTATATTATAGCTACTAAGATGGCATGGCAGCAATTAGCCTGGAAATATGGTTAAATTACTTAAGTGTTACCCTGAATCAACCAGGGAGCAGACACACCAGTTTCCAGATCCAAATCACCATGGACCCACATAGCAGGTCTGCAGCTAGTTCGTAAGTCTTTTGGGGAATCTTGTTCAGCCTCCAAAATATGCAAGCTCATAATCCTGGCCACAGACTTACCAGTCTGTGGAGTAACACCAAAGTACAGTCTCTTCCATGTCTGCAACATCTCCCTGTACATCCATTAACCAGATATAAACTTTAAATGAACTTTAAGAAAGGTGAGGCAGACACAGAGCTCACCAAGACATTCACGAGCTCCTCTCTATGTCCCAGCTCCTCTATATGTCCCAGGCCACGTAGATGGGTTCTGGATAATGAAATAAGAGTGGAAATGATAAATTACATGCTGACTCGTCTACTAAAAACATTTCACCGTGGAACCCAGCCCTTTCTTTCCTTTCTGTGGCCATGTAAGAAGTCACGATGTAGCTACTAGATAGAAATAGTCTAGAACTCACAACCCACTATTTGAAAGAGAAACAGGGGAGAATGCCCAAGACACACCGGGTGTTGCCTCAAAAAGATATGTATCTCCTCCTTGCTCTCATTGTTGTTAAGCCAGTAGAATTTCAGGATATATTTATTATTACAGCATAGCCTTCCATATCCTGGCTAATATAAAGCTAATAAAAAAAATCTTTCTGTTTTGACTGTAACACAGAAGAAAATATGTATGTCCATTTCCCCTTATGCCTGATATGTCCTTGAGAGGTTTCTGATAAAAAAGATAACTTTGTTTGATATTCAACCAAGAGGGCTCAGATATGTAAAAGAGTAAGTTTAGCCACTTTTCAAAATTAAGAATCATACAACCTTTCATTTGTGCAGCTGTATCAACTTTCTTCATTATGCTTTCATGCACACATCTTCACGACAGCCCTAGCACTTTTTCTAAATGTATAAGATCTCGACATTATGATTAAACAAAGTGAGTAGCGGCAGGATTTTAAGTGAGGTGCCCGCACACCCAGCTGGTCAGAGCAGAGCTGAGACAGGCTGCTGCCTTTAACTTCTGTGAACAAGAAACACTCCGAGCTTCCAGCCTCATTGCAGATTTTTACAAGCTCCTCTTTTAATAACCTTTCTCCATTGCATTCCTGACTTATTACCTTCCCGGCTCCCAGCACTCTTATTTATATGCAGACTCATTCCAGCTGCACATCCCAATGTTTATGCTGCGTTTACTGTGTTGTCTCCTAACTAGAGTCCATTATCTGCTGAAACAAGAAGGATGTTTAGAAATAAAACACAGCTTGCCTGTGGCTTGCCAGACCAGCCGAGCCCATCATAGGGGGCAAAGATGTATCTCTGCTGATGGGGAGTAACCTGCTGTTTTCATATGAGCTTCCTCTTGGGTGGCTTCAACTAGAGGGCTAGGATCACGTGACTTACTTCAGGGAACCAAGCCAAGCACCTTTTCAAAGTCTCACTTCTAGGCAACCTTTGCCCTCTGACCAGGAACCAGACCCCAGGGTAGATGGGCCCCATTCAGAGCTGCTGATACACTCCAGGTCAGGGAGGTTGCATTTGCAGTCAAGTTGACTTAAATAGAAAGAAAAAGAAAGGCTTTGTAAAGGTGGCTGAGAAATACTTCACCTAAATTGCCTACTTGGAGAATTTAACACCGCTGGAAGCCAAGGTTGAAAAGTTAGGTATCTACTTCCTACCTGGATCACCCATCTGGCCCATTTAGAATAGTAACAAGGAGAGGTGCCCCGTCTAGGCAGTGCAGGGGGGCCCAGAAGGAGAGGCTGAGCCCTGGGAGAGACACTTTCACCAAGAGCCACAAGATAGTTTGAGCCCCTCCTTCATCCCTTCTGCAAGTATTAATGGTCATTACGGAAGGCGGTGAGATGTAGACCAATGTAGGTGTAATGTAGAGCCTGCTGGCTTTCAAGGCAGACAATTATGTTTTCAAATTCTGGCTCAGCACTTAATAGCTAGGTGACCTTGGTCAGTGATTTAACCTATGACTTGGTTTTCTCATACGTAAAATAGGAAGAATAACAACATTTGCTGAGTTATTATGTTTAGAAATTATATATACAAACAAATCCATATTCATACATAATGCTTGGTATGGCATAAGCTCTGGCATATGACAAGCCCTTGATAAATAGTAGTTTTTTAGTTATTGTTATAATGATGATCATTGAATGGAAAACTGCTTATTTTTGCTCTTGCTCAGACCCAGCTCTCACCATCTCTGTGAAAACCATCTGTGTGGTAACAATCCCTAAAAACAAATACGCTCCCTTTCTATGGAACAGAAACTCACCACAGTGCCCAGCATTCAGTGGATACTCAGCATATAATCTGTTGAATTGAATTGAATCGAACTGAATTCTGCCAAAATTTTTACACCCAGAGGCAGCTTCCTTGGTTTGCTTCACTGACTTTGATATTTCTCTAAAAATTAAGCTTGGCTTTCTCCTGCCTGGAGCTACTGAGCAGTTATGAAATGTTTGTGTTTTTGTGTGTGTGTGTATGAAGTATTTTATATTGGTCATGGGCTTTCACATAATTAATACTGTGGTGTAATCTTTAAAAAGGAACAAAATTGATGGATCACATTTCTATCTATTTGCTGCACACTTTGGACTGGTCTTCTGGAAAAAGTTTGAGAAACCTATAAAAAGTCTTAGAATTATAGCCAGGGGTGATAGTTTGATATTGCGGAATATCATGTCTTCTAAGACTGTCACTGGGTCTTAAGATTAGAAGGGAACTTAGAGGTCATCTAGTCCTACCTCCAGACCAGGCAATGTCTGCCAGCACAAATCAGGGAAAATGTGAACAGCATTGGCTCCACAGGGACTGGCACCAACCCCAGTTCACACCGCCAGGGCCTGGGGCAACAGATGCTCATGAGTAAGGAGGGGCTAATAGGCCTGTAAGGGTTGTCGGCAAATTGGCCTACCCTGGTACACCAAGGAGTCCTGCCTGGCCATCTCCATCTTACAAACTTAAACAGAAATGCACAAGGATTATTCAATAAGATGTGTTTTTAAAGCACAGAGCTCCAGAGTATGTGTTCACATGGGCGTGTGTGCACATCTCAAGACCCAGATGCAGTTGTTAATCCTCACCATGAGGACACACCGTGGGCCCCCAGCGCAGTGCAGTCCACAGACAACCTTTCGGGTTTTTTCCAACCTTTGTTCCTGGAGGTCACACATTACTTGTTTAAGATGCTCTCTTTGGTTATTAACCTCGACTTTATTTAGTGTACATTGCCCTCATGAACATGTGTCGTCTTAAGGCATTTGCTGCTTCCTTTACATCCTTGGAACTGCAGGTAGAGTCATCCTGCAAACTCAGTCTAAGATCTAGTCCAGGCGGCGACCGGGTAAGTGCCTGGGTCTCCATCCAATCTCTGCAAGGGCTGAGGTTCCACAGAATGAGACTTGGGTAGGAATGGCTGGTCTCTTATCATCTATTTACATTTTAAACTGTTGTTGTGTCTTAAGGGTACATTTTGATAGCTTCTGAGAAGTAGTTAATTTTAGATTTTTCCTCTGAACAGTAATAAATAGCTTATTTTTCAAATGGTATAATTTTTGAAGTTTTTATTCTTCACCAGCATTGTGTTAAGAAAGATGTCAAGTTTTGGAATATCCTGGAGAATGTGAAGTGGCCTTTGTAAGCTCGGAGGAGCTCTCTGAGCCCTGACATTCTAAATGTGATAGCTCTATTTACATATATATTGTCCTTCCAAGGAACGGCTGTTGGCCTGGGTTTGGGATTACTGTATATAGATGGCTTTGGCTGTCACAGAATTGCCTTGTATTTCTTATAGTCACACATGCATTCATTCATTCACTCATTTATTTATTACTTTAAAAAAGAGTTTCTAATTTGTCTTTGCTATCTGGTAAAGGCTATATACATGTGTTCTGGGATCATGTTCTGCCATTAAGGTAGGGGACAAAAGTTAGGAGTCACCTGCCTAGAGCAGAGAACCCAAATACTCAAGTTGATAAGCAACATATACCTTTAGCAATTTTGATTCTTCCCCGAGAACTTTTGGTATCTTACATCTGGATGGGGTAAGGGAGAACAAAAAAGACGATTCATTTAGAGAAGCAAAGGCTACAGCCGCATGTGTCAGGTATGGATGACAAGAAGCAGTGGCTGGAATGTCTGAAGGCCATACATTATCCTGGGTGGCCAAATAATAAACTCACATTTTCACCTTGGGAATAAAGTTCTCACCAGTGGAGGCGGAGAAAGCCAGAATGCCAGTCCAGTCTGTGGAGGAAGAGCTAGGAAGAGATGCTCAGAGCCTGCGCCTTTCTGTGTCAATGAGAAAGCAGAATGTAGGGCCAGGTCAAGGCAGGCCACAAGGCCACAGATGGGATGAGATTTTTATTCCCAGAACAATCAGGTTATATAGGTACTCAGCACTTGTGTTAACCTTTACATTTATATTTTTGTCTTAACCTGGAATGACAACAGAGAGGGGAGATCTGGCCAAGATTCACTAGGGTGATAATATTTGGGGTTCATATTGAAAGCAGGAGAGAGTACATCAAGAGACAAGGGAAGAAAGGGAATTCCAAGTAGGAGAAACAGTAATACAAAGACGGTGAGGGAGAGCAAGGCAATTTACTCTCCTGACACTCAGGGGTGGGCTTTCCTTCCACTCAGAGCCCCACAGGTAAGCAAAGAGTCACCTAGGAGCTGGAAGTGAGCACTAAATTAAGTCTATGTTAATAATATCCTAAGGTATGTCACCCACAATAATACTGACAGAAAAACATATATTGTTTGTTTTGTTTGTTTGTTTATTTGTTTGTTTATTTTCAGTATAGAATTGTACCCTAACCATCTAATTTCCAAGGACAAATTTATATCATTTGTTTTTAAAATATTTATGGAGCACTGATTATAATCCTGGCCCCATGTGAGAGAGTACTGATGTGAGAAGGAAGTGGGGGTGAGGATGACAGAGCTGATGTTACACTTCATAAAGAAATAAGCCAGTGGCCTGGTAATGGAGGCAAAAGGAACTCATATTTCTAAAAACAAGACAGTGTGTAATAGATGTGAAATGGTTAAAAACAAGCCAGGTTCCTGAAGAAAACAGAAGCTGGGGGAGGAGGGGACACTCTTTATCAAATGAATTAAATAACTTGACATCTGAAGCAAGGAAGAGGGTGTCGGGCACCATAGGAAGAGGACATGTTTTGTGGCAATGAAGGAGCCACAAGTGTGGTGTAAATTTGGGAATGATGAGAATTATAAAGTACATACTGGGGACTCCCAGCAAGGAAAGATTCTAAAGTGCCTTAAAAGTCAGGCTAAGCTTAACTTTTAGTAGACAATGGGGGGCCCTTGAATTTTCCTGAGCAAGGCAGTGACTTAAGAAGATTAATCTGTCAGGGAGCACAAGATAGATTGCTGTGCAAGGAGCAAGGAGGCAGACTGTCCAGCTGAATCACCATTGTCTGAGTGTGAAACGATAAGAAATGGACCAGAGTTTTGGTTATTGAAGTGGAGACGAGCGATACAAATTGAGAGATGATTAGCCATGGTGATTTACACTGTGCGTGAACTACTGAATGAAATAAAATCGATAAAGAAAGGTATAATATGAGGAAGGTGCTGAGGCGTAACAAGAAATGGATGTTCTTAACAACTGTTTACAATACTAGACATTCTTTAAGAGTTATGGAGGATGTTACTTTAGAAGGAGTGGGGAAACCACTCACAATTTACTCACACAACCACCCCTGCACAGTTAACCTCAGGGTGGTTATTGGTTTGCTACCAAAAGCACCTCCAGGGAAGGTTAATACTCACCACTGTCTTATCTCTGAGCCTATCCAGTCATCTTCTTCTCTCCATACCGCCCAAGCCAGGAGGAAAAAATAAAAATAAAAAAGCAGCTGAGCAATCTGTGAGATGCCATTCAGGGCAGCCAGGAAAGTATGAGATGACATATAAACTCATTCCAAACCTTTCCCTGAATAGGGAGAAAACAAATCTCAAAACTCCTTGAAAGCAGATAGGAAATGTTTTGAGAAGGGAGGAATGGAGTGTAATGGGATAAAGCCATTGGGATCACATCTGTTTCCTGGTGCTTTGTTTTCCTTGTCATGGCAGTTTGAGCCCCGCTGATGACATCAGGGATGGGAGAGGATGACCAGGATCCAGGAACATGCCCTTGGGAAATATGACAGAGCATATTTATAAACATGCGGTTCTGTCCTTTCTCTTATAAGAAAAGTAGGTTCTGCTGTCTGTCCATAAATCTCCACCTGCCTCCTTTCCAAAAGCCAGCTTCGGAGAACAATAACACTGATGAGAAGTGGCCCAGAGGAAGACTGCGGAAAGCCCTGCCCACTTCAAGTTGAGTACACCCACTTGCGCTGAGCCAGCCATCCTGGAGTTCAACTCCTCTCCCTATTTTCATAGGGAGTGGCATGTATCTGTCTTGCAGGGAGCAGGTCTACTGCAGACCTAGCTCCTTTCAGTAGTGTCCTGACTCCTAGAAGTCTTAGAGCCCTATTGACTCCAGAATAATTCCTTTAAAAATATTCTGAAGTTAATGAACCTAAAGATCTCAATAGCAAATAGTAGAGAAGTGGTCTTTGCTGTGTCCCTCAAGTGATAATGAGACATATCTTCAACTAGTTTCTCAATTACATGATATAGGATATCTGCAGAATCTCCATCATAAATAAGCAGCTGGCTAAGATGAGACCAGAAAGCAAAGGTTAAGATGACATCAGAAGCTGATCCTTCTCTACAGACTATTGATATTTATACCCTATGAAATTTGTGCCCTATTTTAACTGGATCACCCCAGTTATTGAATACATCTGTTAATTTATTTAGGAGTAGGTGTTTTTTTTAAAAACTATGACAGATTCAATTTCCCCTGAGATGCTCCATTCCAAAATCAATAAAGATCTGTGACTTATATTTATATGCAATTCAGTAGGAGAGAAAGAGATTTTTGAATCCTTGTGGCTAGAGGTATAATATTGGGTACCTTCAACTCATTAATTAACTATTGCTATTAAATGATTGCTTGCTGTCTGCAGTATACTAAGTGCCAAGGAATTTTAAAAACATATACACAACCAATCTTTGTCTTCAAGGGAAGTAGATAATCCTGCAATCTTGTAGGAGATAAACATCTGACAAGAAAAGCAGAACTGTGACACAACAAGAGAGGAGGACATAAAATAATGCCAATAACAATCATAGCGGTAACAACAACAATAATAAAATGTTTATATAGCACACAGCATAAGCCAAGCACTGTTCTAAGTATTTTAGATAAGGTATTTCAATTAATCCTCTCAATAGCCCTGTAAAGTAGGTGCAGTATTCATCTCCATTTTCTCCAGAGAAAAACCTTAGCTCATGGCAGGTGAGTAACTTACCCAGGGTCCTAAAGCTAGTAAACAGCAAGGCTGAGTTTTGAACCAACCTCACAGAATTTAACTCCCAATGCCACAGCCTGAACCACCATGCTGTTGGAGTTCAGAGCAAGTCAATTACTGCATAGTACTGAGCAATCAGGAAGGCTTCTCATGGGAACGAGGGTTGCAAGTCAGTCTCGAAAGATGAGTGGGAATTTAGAAGTATAAAGAGAACAGACATTCTTGATAGGATGAACAATTCGAGCCAGGTTATGAGGTAGGAATAACCTCAGAAGAGAGAATGGCACCGTGATAGAGTGACCCCTGGAGCCAGACTTTGCAGCTTCAATTTTTGGTGCCACCATTTACTAGCTCTGTGACTTTGGACAAGTTCCCTCTCCTCTCTGTTGTCCGAGGTTTCTTATTGTAAAGTGGGCATAAAAAAAAAAAAATTGTGCGCAATAGTACATTGGTAAACATCTGTCAACCATTTAGAACAGCTCTGATACATAATTTGTGTCATAGAAGGCTTTTTCAAGTAAGTAACTGTAAGTTAGGAGCACTGAGAGACAGGCCTGGAGAAAAGGCTAAATGATATTTAACTGCTTGTCAGGATGTGTCTTCTTTTATCTCTTTCCCCTTTAAGGACCGACCGTCTCTTCAGCCTCCCGGCATAATTTCACTTAGGGATGGAATTAGACAGCTCCTGGCCAAACCCTGTTATGTAGGACACCAGTGCAATTGCCATGAAAATAACCACAAACATTAACCCATGGCCTGCATGTGCAAAGCACTTTAGGTGTACTCAGTAATTTAGGGGAAAAGAAGAAGAAATTACAGTCTGAATGCCTCCAGGTGGAACCAGTCGCACTGGAAGCCCACGGCTACATCAGACCTGTGGCTGGCTGCAGTACAGTGCAGATACAACTGATTCAAATGCCCAAAGCAGCCCCCCGGGGGTGGGGAATGCGTCAAGGGGGTCAGAAGCCCTTGCTAGCTCATTAGTGCTACTTGGATTTAAAAGAGAGATTCCCAGATCCCAGGAGGTGGCTCACTGCCTGGAACAAAACCTGATGCATTAACATCCTAGTATTCCAAAATGATCCCCAAAGCCCTGCACTTAGGCTGATGGAACGTGATTTATAGCGAGGTGAGGGCTGCCGAGGCCCAGACTGGGGAGGCAGGCGAGCAAGGGGAGAGTTGAGAATGCTCTGTATTTTTCTATTTGTGAACGTCCCAATTACATAGGAGAAGAGCATCTCGAGAGTGCTGGGCTCCCAGCTCCAGGCCCTGCGGGTCTTCCATCGTGTGCCTGGGGGCTGCAGACCTACTTCATCACTACATTAGTCTTCTACGTCTCAGCTGAGCTCTAGGCAGCCCAGGAGGTTTTGGAAGCACCACAAAGGCCATCTCCAAAAGCCTACTCTCAGAGTTTGCGGTCTTCAGCTGACAGGTTATCTCAGGAGATGGTCCTAGATCCAACTCAAGAGCAGCTTTAGTTGTTTTGGGAAGGGTACACCTGGGAGGATGAGATGAGAATGTGCCAGTGAAATAAGGAAAGATGCCAATTCTCACTACACAACAAAAATGCCTATATGCATGGTTTGAAAATTATCTCCAGCTCAGAAACACTAAGAGTTAGGCTCCCTCTTAGCACCTGATGGTTAGTTACCATGGGAGCCCAGAGAGTATTAAAAAAAAAAAACAGGTCAGGAGCACACTCTCTGGAGTCAGACAGGCCGTGGTTTGCATTTATAGTTCTACCAAATTAGAAAATTGCCTATGTGTGTTCATGAGCTCCCTATCTGAAGGCATGTTCAATTAGAGATCAATGACTAATATTTTCCACTTGAGAACCAGGTAGTGTATTAGTCTAGACCAGCTAATGGCTGTAACAAACAACCTCCAACTCTCAGCAGCTTAGCATCTTTTAGATTTATTTCTCACTATTGTCACAGTCTAATAATGTAGGGCAGGGCGGCAGGAGACGGGGAGGGCTCTGTTCCATATAGTCATTAAGGGATCCAGGCTTCTCAGATACAGCAAATCCCACCATCTCCTAAGACCTCGACATTTTAGACTGATTCTTCCCCCACTAACAGACAAGGAAAAAATGAAGAAGTTAGGAGCCAAGTTAGGAAGTGACATGCATCACTTCCACTGACATTCTATTGTCAAACAAATTGTATTTTCATGAAGGGAAGGTAGGAAAATATAATCCATCTCTGTGTGAAGGAGGAGAAAAAATGAATGGGGCTTGGGGAACAGTTTTGTTGTTTGCACAATCAGGGAGGCTTCCTGGAGGAAGCAATACCTGAGATCTCTGAGGATGCACATCCTGACAGCCTCCCCTGTCTCTCGGGTTGGAAGTAACCTCAGAGGTCATTTGAGCAGCCATCTTTCAATTCAGCATAGCACAGAGCTGAGTGCACAGTAATTGTCTGGATAACATTTGGTGTTTGATTTGAAATGAAATCTAGAATAAAACGCAGCAGACAGAGAGGCTGAGGGTGGAAGCTGGGCCCGGGGTCCAGAGCTGGAGGGCTGTTACTGCCTGAATGGACCCAAAGGGACATCTGGAGGATCCCTACAAATTAATATCTCTGATGGAGGGCAGGAGGGAGGGTGAGAGAATCTGCCCAATGCTTTATTATCAATGTGTGTATTAGAAGTTTCTCCTATATCGTATATCTAGACAACCTCTATTGAACACCATGTGTATTCAACAGTCATTTGATTTGGTTTTACTGAACAGTATATATATAACAAGATACATATAAATACACATTTATAAGTAGTCCATTGCTACTCCTTTTATGCGGAATTAAAAGATTTCTCACTTTACAGTTTAAAAACCCCAATAAGATATTTCCGGTGATAAACCTCTGCATGCATTGTTTTTGTAGGTAGTCTTATGACCTACAATAGCCCTAAGAGGTCATTTAACCCTTTTCCCATTTTACCAGAAAGATCCCAGCTAATAAGAAGTACATGTCCTGTTTTCAGGGCCTCAGAAGAGGAGAAACACAGGATCTCGGTGCCTGGCCGTTCCACTCTGCTGAGACCTACAGAGACTGCGCACCCACGGAGCTGGCAGTAAGAACCTCGTTCTTGCTCACTGCCCTTTCTCCTTCTGTGTTGAAGATGAAATCAGCTCCTCTATTAGTCAGCTCAGGCTGCCATAACGAAATATACAGACTAGATGGCTTGAATGACAGGAATTAATTTTCTCACAGTTCTGGAGGCCAGAAGTCCAAAATCAAGGTGCCAGCAGAGCTGGCTCCTTAGGAGGCTTCTGTGCTTGGTTACTTACAGTGCCTTCTCACCGTGTCTGCATATGACCCTTCTTGAGTTTAGAGACAGATAGAAACTGATGATCTCTGGTGTCTCTTCCTGTCCTTGTAAGGATACCAGACCTATCCAACAAGAACCACTCCCTGATGGCTTCATTTAACCTTAATTACCTCCTTAAAGAATGTATTTCCAAATGCAGTAGTCCCCTTATCCACAGGGGATATGTTACAAGACTTCTGATAGATGCCTGGAGCTGTGGATCACACCAAACCCTATATGTGTTATGTACCGTAACTTTTCCTAGACATACACACCTCTTTGCTTAAAGAAAGCACTTGATAGCTTCTCTTTGGCATATCTAAATCGCCATCCTCGCCACCCTTGCGCTTTGGGGCCATCATTAAGTAAAACACAAGCACGGCGATACTGTGACAGTAGAACTGATAAGAGAGCAGACTAAGCAGTCTCTTTTGTCCCCCTGAGATCTGGTGAGGCTTGTGTGCCAACCTGGTATCACATCCTTGCTTCTTGCGTCCCTGGGTGGGACATTCAGAGTATCCATCCCCCCGGGCTTCCTGAAGTCTACACAGAGATTCCTTAGGAGTCTCCCAATGAGACTCAGTCCCCTAGATTTCTCTGGACAGAACCGTGGCTCCCACACCTCCACATCAAAGGCCTGTCTCATCTCCCAGGTCCAAGAAGATGAATGTTCAGCATTGGCACCAAGGGAATGGCATATTTCTTTCAGGAAGTTAATAAGATTGTATATTTTTGCCTCAGGGTACTGGAGAAGGGAAAGAAAAATTCCCTGAAACAACATGTCTCTTGTTTAATAAAGTTTTATTATTATTATATATGAGTGTGCGAGGATGAGAAATCCATATCTGTTCTTCACCGTCAAAGCCTTATTGGTTCTGAGCTTAAAAAATCACTTTGGTGAATAACAGAATAAAGAACTGACCGACCAGCGATTTTTAATATTTGGAAGCAATCTAATAGAATAAGAGTTATTGGAAAGTGTGGATGATGTGGAAATGAGTTACACAGAGGGACGGGCTGTCCTGGCTCAAACCTTGAAAAGGACAGGTGGATATGACAGGTGACAGGGCCCCTTTGATTCCCGGCTGTGCTAGCTCAGTCCACCACCTCAGCTTCCAGGAGTAAAATGAAGCTGATGGTTTGTCTTTCCCTAACTCCTATCTCCAGGTCTTTGTTTTAAACCCACCTGCATCTGAGAGTATCTCCCTAGAAAACCCTTCACTTTCGTTTTCAGACAGGCTCCATTCTCTTACTGTAATGTGTGTACGTGAGCACGAGTGTATGTGTGCACAAGCACGTGTGCATGAGTGTACACAGCAAGCCACAGCTCCTTTCCCCCAGGGCTGATAGTCTCAGCCCGGGTTCTCCCTGGAGGATGGTGCCCCTGCTTCTCCTGGGAGCTGGAAAAGGGATCTAACCAAGCCTGGCCCATCCTAGGGACCCTGCAACCCCCTACACATCCCAGGTTTACACGGGGCTTTTCTCTGGCCTCAGGATGGAGGTGAGCGTCTTTTTAGGAAACATTCAAATCTGTTTTCAGAGCCTCCCTTTTGGAGTCAGCCTCTCTCCCTTAATTTCTTGAGCTTCACAACAACTGCCTTTGAAATTTCCACACCAGATGAAGCCTATAATAGTTTAAGTCTGGCTTTTCTAGAGTAGAACAGCATATAACATTTTCTTTTTAATGTTAAAGAAGTACTTTTGTGGTCAGGTGGCATAAGCTAAACCCAGCTCAGCAACCATATTTCAGAGAGACCAGGATGGCAATAAGGCTGGGTGGGTGAGTGGATGGGGCAGAGCTGATAGGATGGACTGGGTCAGGACTACCTTAACCCAGTACCATGGACCGGGTGGCTTAGACAAGGGAAGCTTGTTTTCTCACAGCTCTGGAGGCTAGAAGTCTGAGATCGAGACATTGGCAGGCTGGCTTCTTCTGAGGCCTCTCTTCTTGACTTACAGTTGGCCACCTTCTCCCCATGTCTTCACATTGCCTTCCCTCTGTCTATGTTTATGTCTAAATTTCCTCTTCTTGTAAGGACGTCGTTCAGATTGGATTAGTGCCTACCCACATGACCTAATTCTAACTAAATTACCCCTCTAAAGACTCTATCTTAAAGCACAGTCACATTCTGAGGATTAGAACTTCAATGCATGAATGGGCAGGTGGGAGGACACAATTCTGTCCCTAACACATAGAGCTAAGGAACAGAACACATGTGAGATAAGCACCAGGGGCCAAGAAGTAAAATGTCTCCTTGCTATCTCTGCGTTCCTCTCATGGCGGAGTGTACCTTCCCAGGTCTGAGGTGTCCAGTGTCCCCGTCATCCTTTGCCCCACCCCCAGCACATGAAAGGAGAGATGATGGATGAGGCATATAAGGTGAACCCACACAGGTTGAAGGAGGATTGACCTCTACTAATGGAATCATAGATATTAACCACCAAAAATGGATGTTGCTTTGGATAAAGGAGATGTCCGTGTGTGTGCCTCTGAGATCAAGTACGGGAAGTGGCCACTCGCCCCGCCTCCGTCCAAGGCTGGATGGTGAGCTTTATGTGGTCCCTGCACGTCTGAATCTGATACTTGTGGCCTTGTTATCATTTTTCCACCAACAAGAGACATTGAGAAACAATCCAGAAACATAGAAATGCCCACTGGAGTCAGCAGAGAGCTGTTTGGACCTGAAATGGCTGTTTTTCCTGCATGGATATCAGAGACCCAAGTTCTACTTCCCAGAGAAAGTCAAGGGCATACTGCAAGGGGTGCAAAGCCTGTTAGGGAAATGCTGTCTGGATTGCTTCGGAGAAAGACAAGCGAGAATGCACCACAGGTCAGCCCATTTAAGTGACTGTCCAGCCCTCAGAGCTACTCATTCTTTGCATTGGTGGGTTTAGGTAAAGGTGCAGACCAGCCCTTTAGAAAGAGGTGTGCATCCTCGCTTCTAGAGCCTTCATTCAGCCAGGAAGAACCTGTTTCCCCCAGGGGCACCAATGAGGAGAGCAATGATGCAGGGGAGAGGGCCGTCTTCAGCTCTTTGCTTCCAGCGCCCTCCATCCTCCGCCTTAGGGCTGTGTGTTCTGGGGATAGCTATTAAAAGCTCTAAGTCTTTTAATTTTTTTGCATTGAGTTTTCATTACAATTTAAACACTGGCATGGATGGAATTAATGAGTAGAGGCCTGCTGGATATTCAGCCAGAATTCTCAGAACCCCAGTGGTCAGGACACACAGCTCAGGACCACTTGTCACTTAAATGAGCCATAATTTCGTTTCTGATTAGTACTGAGTAGTATGGTCAGCTGCTCTGAGGACCCCTTGGCCTTCTGCTCAGCCATGAGCATGTTCGACTCACTGTGCTCTTTGTCTTATGGACGTGATTCAGGTCCAGAGGGTTCTTCAAAGGTGGGAGTTTATGACTCTGAAGGACATGAGCAGCTAAGAAGACCTTTCTTTTTACAGAACGATCTTCACACAAAGCAAAGCCAATACGCTCTGCATGGATCACCAGAAAATCCTTTATCCCCTAAAACTTTTCTCTTCTATTCTCCATGCCTCAAATTATATCACTGCAACTTGGCTCCCTGGAGATTATAAGGCATTTTGGTCTTTTAAAGTCCTTTATTAAAGTGCAAACACATCTAGGAAGGGTGAAAATTCATACTATCAACAAACATTTGAAATCACTGAGGGCAGGAAATAAGACTTGGGTGCCTTTCTTGTATATTAAATTCTTAGCTACGCAAGAGTCTCAGAAGGTGAAGGCATTCCATGTAATCGAGGTGCTCAGCTCGCGAAGATTTACCTCTTGCAAATCTCATTTAAGTAATATGAGCTATTTGGATAGAGATCCCATCTAATGTTTTATACTACCCTATCTTCCTGCATGCAGCCAGCCAAATGCAACAAAAACACTTCCTTGATAATTCAAGGTCATCGTTAGAAACCCCCATTAGTGCCCTCTGCACTGATTCTCTTAGACTCCATTACAGTGGGCTGGGCCATTTGCCTGCAATGGCAGTTCTTGCATTTTTTTTTCAAGCTATCTTCTTCCTCTCATATAAGACACTTTCACTCTCTTCTTGTTCATGCCAAAGTGTTTGTCCTTTAGCCTTCTTTCTCTTGTCTAACCTATTCTTTTAATCACCTGTGTTGTAGGAAATAAAACACCAAGGCCTTTGGGGAACTGTGAGTACAAGAAGAGAAAAGAGGTTTGAATAAGACTTTTTCCCATAGACAAAGGAAAGAATTTTATTACAGAACCCACTAATTCTTACTGTACAAATATTTTTGCTTTTTATCCAATTCTGAGCTATTACTTGTATGAATGGGGTGAACAAATATCCTGGTACATTTTAGGGGAGGTGTTTCTTTAGAAAGTTAGGGACAGAGATGCCCTAAAGGGTTAGGGAATGGGCAGCAGCTGGCTGCCTTACTGCTCAGACTTGCCTTGGCCTCATCAGCATGCAGCAAGTTTAGTCATCGTAAATTATTGTCCAAAGTGGAACACTTCTGAGAATAAAAGGGTGCAATATTAATAATTATTTCAAGACAACCGACATAGACCAGGACTGTCCTAGGCAAAATCAAGGCCCAGGGTCCACCTGTTTTTAGGAAAAACTTCAGCAACATCAACTGGTATAGAGAACAAAAACTAAAGTGTTACTACTGCAAGGCTGGATGTTCTCCTTGTCAGCAATCACAGGCCCTGGCTGGGCAACTTCTCCATCTGGATTTACATTCACAAGAATGAACTCTGCTCAATGGCATAAAAAGACTAACACTTAGCAAGGCTAAAACAAAAATTTTATCTTTTCTTTCCTATTTTATATGCTTACTCTTCTTCCTCCAAATACCATTAAGTTTCTTAGATTGACACGTAAAATTGTTTCAGAATTATTTTTCTTAAAGTCTCTGCTATAATGAGTGTATGGACTTCAGCTTGGACTCAGGTGTCACAACATGACATCAGGTAATGTATGTAAAATGTTTAGTCTAAGGTCTGGAATATAGAAAGCACTTAATTAAGATTAGCTAAAGCAAACACGTGCATGTGTGAGTGCACACACACACACATACGCACACACGTAGAATTATAATTCTGCTTTTAAACTAAAGCACAATCTAGCAATGTGTGTTGATATTTAAAATATCCTTTGGCCTAGATACCCACCTTCTAAGAATTTGTCTTAAAATATGTTTATCACAATGTTGTTTATAATACTGAAAAATGGACCAACCCAAATCTATCAAAAGGGCATTAGTTAAAAGAATAATAGGGCATATATATAATAGACTATGATATATAGCTCTTAATGATAATAAAATAGAATTTTATTTATTGATATGAAAAAGTCAATAATATAGTATTAAATGAAAATGCATTTTATAAATCAGTACTTAAGATGTGATTTTTTTTGACAAAACAAAAAAATAGGAAAAAAAGACATTAAAAATATCTTAAAGATATATACCAAAATTATATATCTTTTAAAAAATTCTTAGTTATTATCTTTGAATTAAGAGATAACTGTCATTTTTTATTTTTTTCTTTTTTGAAGGCTTTCAACTTTGTTTATAGAAATGAATCCCATAACCATATATATGTATATATGTACATCAATATATACATATATGTATGTATATAATTTTCATAACCAGAATAAAGTAATATGACTATTTAACAATAAGTCTTAGCTCGGACCCTGCCCGTGTGAGAGGCGCTCCTGGGCTCTCTGGTCAGCGGTCAGTGATGCCGCCCCTTTGTGCTCTCATAGTCCCCTGTACATATAACTTTTTTTGCATTCATCTCTCCACATTATAGTTTTTCATATTACACATTGGTCTTATCAATGGAACCATGTGAACTTGAGAACAAGCCCTTTCTCTGATTCATCTCTGAATTTCCCTCATTGGCCACCTGGCTTATCATTTATGCTCAGTAAATATCTGTTGAGTGAACTGATGCATAAATGAACAGGCCTCACGGATTCTAGAACTAATCCAGTCTTCAGAGTCTAGCAAGAAAGCCGAAGTAAAGGTGATACTCAACTTGCCCTTTATCATCTGTCTGCAGCACACAAAACCCACAGTCTGGGATCCCCTGATGGGTACCCAGCAAGTACTCACTATCTGTGTGCTGAAAGAAAGAATAGAGGACTGAATGAGTGACGACGAACAGAAGACATACAATACCAGCTCCAGCCTAAGCAGAAGAGGCTCTAGTAACAGCTGGCACCAAGGCCTGAAAATCACGCTGAGGTTAAAGACAGAGATGTGAAGGAAACTTCGAGACCATCTGAGCCACCTTGCCCGACTCACATAGCTCAAAGATTAGAGATGATTTCTCAAAGACACCGGCAGGTTAGCAGCAGAACCAGGGCTAGAGAGTGGAGTTCTCACCGCCCAGCCGAGGGCAAACTTCCCTGCAAAACCACCTCTTTCCTCCCCCACGGCCTGAGATTTCTGCTATTTCAACAGCTCTAGTTTTCGAGCTGGACAAAAAGAAGGCAGGATTAGGATGTTTTCTATTCATCGGTTTGTCTTTTTCCCCTTCTTCCAGCCACTCTCTATGCTGTTTGAACCAGACCTCTTCCCACGGCAACGGCCCCGCTCTTGGCGATCTGCATGTGTCCAGAGACCTGGCTGCCCTGGGTGCCGAATCTCACCTACCAGGGTTTTCTTCTATTGGATAAAAGACAAATCTTGCATCAGGCAACAAACACTTCCCCATTCTTGAATAATTGAAAGGCTGGGCCCCAAGCCGCAGCAGGCTAGGAACTGATTAGAAATGGAGAATGGGGATCCAGCAGCCAGCATCAGCCCCTGTGAGTGTGGGCACTCCACAGGGAAACCGACCCCCTCAGGCCTGCTGCCGGGGCCCAGCCTGTTTGTGGGACAGCGAGAACTTTGCAAGCATAATTCCATAGCAACCCTCTGTTTCTGCTCCCAAATTAATCTATACGGTGAAAGTGAGAAAACATAAATTGCTGAATATTCCTCATCCCCAAGCCTGTGATAACTGATCAAAGGAATTCAAAATATGACTCGAACAAGTATCTTTGCATTGTCTTCAGGACTATCAGTGAGAATAAGCCCATTTCTCAGCTGACATGAGGACTGACGAAAATACGGGCCTTCTCTCTGTGTTCATGGCTCTCCTTTCCAGATCAGATGAGAAATACAAACTGCACCTCATAATGATAGCACTTGACAGCCTTACAGCCACAGCCCTTCTTATAACCACACGGAGAGGCAGACAGCACGGAGATCCCCTTCATTCGTGGAAGGTCAGAGAGCGGGACAGGTATTGGACCCAGGACTCTGGCCCCCAGCCCATGATGTGTCACCCCCTCCCCCACTCCAGGGCCAGCTGCCCCCAGTCTGATAGGCTTCCTGTCCATGCTCAATATTACAGCCACCGCCATTTCTACAAACTTGAAACAAGACGGTATTACTTGCCTGTATAAAGCTATACATGTTGTCAGTTGTTTCCCTTGTCTTTGAGGCAGAGACCCGAGTCCTCAGGGGCATCTCCAGCACTTCCACGTCCCAGGGTATCTGCTTCTGGGTTCCCATCATGCACTGTGCAGCTCTGCAATGGTCACACCCTCAGCCACAGAGACTCTGGTCTTTCTCTCTCCTCAGAAGTGCCAGGTTTGTGCTCTCAGTCTTTCATATGTGTGTCCAGCAGGTCTGAAACATTCTGCCCTAGTGACTCCTCCTCATCATACAAGGCTTTGATGTCTAAGGATCTTTAACTCCTGAGTAGGTGAACGCCCCGTGGTGTAGCATCCTCTCTTCCGCTTTCGTGTCCCTGGCAGTAAACTGTCCCAGTGGCTGTCCTTCCCACCAGACTGTGAACATCCTCACACTGCAGCGTCACGACTGTCTGCTCATGTCTATTACCCAGACCTGCTGTGAAGTCTGACTCAGAGTAGGCCTTGGTCAATATTTGCTGAATGAACAAATAAGCAAATGGCTGCATAAAAAGCAAAAACATAAAAAGCAAAATGAGGCTGCTAAAAGTCCTTACTGAGTATCTTTTCATTCTTTTTTTATTGTTGTTATTTTTTAATGAATATTTATTTAGTGTCCGCTATATCCCAGACCTACCCCTAGGCACAGAAAAAAAAAAAAATACAGCAGTGAAGAAAATAAGTAGAATTTCTGTACTCACAAGGTGGCTTTTGTTCTAGTTAAAGGAGACAGAGAATGAAGAAGAAAATAAACGAAATGTATAGTTTGTTAAAGGTGCTTAGCACCATTATAGGGGTGGTAAGGGGAGGAGGCAAGGGATGTTTAAACGTAAGTGCTGACCACAGGTAGCTAAAATTAATTCTCCTGCTACCTGAGATGTTCCCATAGTCTGTATTCCACTAAATTTCTTTTCTTTTTTATCAAATTCCCCTAATGGTGTACATTTAATTAGCTTTCTATTTTAATGCTATTTTAACTCATTCTGGGATAATATATGGGTCAGGCATCAGTTTTTCCCCATCAAAGTATTTCCTTTGGAAAAAATCCTAAATGGGGAGTTATTTAATCAAAATGTACATTTTTAAGATCTCGTAATGTACTTCCATTTTGTTACCACAAAAAAGTTTAGAAATTTATAAGGCCATTTTAGCGGAAAAAAAAAAAGTACCACTTTTATCATATCTTCAGCAGGACTCAGAACTATTGTTGTTGATTTGTTTATAGTTGTTATTTTAGCAGATGTGAGAATGGTATTTCAAGGTTACTTTAATTTGTATTTTGTTGATTCTCCCATTTTTTATTTTCAAAATTTGATTGCCCAAATACAAAGCAGTGCTTCTCTACCTTGTGGAAAAGCATGACTATGTTTACTAAACACAGGTCTTTGCATTTCAACAAGAGAGCAGAGACTATATCAAAACCAAAGAGGAAAGCAGATTTTTGCAAAATGATTAGACTTTTTTTCTGGTGGGTTAACTAGATCATGAAAGCTACTAGACTTGAAATACGAAGAAGGCTGGTAGGGTTCTGAAGGCAAACCTATCATGCTGGCACCAAGTCAAATACATATCAGATACTTAAGGCAAATAAACAATCATCACAGACAATACTAAGGACTGAAGCTGACAAGATTCTTAAGAGTTCATGGAACATCAATACCTGTTGGCCAATTGAAGAATGGCCCGTAAAGGTAATGGTTTTGTCTTTTGTTTACCTTTGCTGAGCAAAGGTTTTGGGGTTTATATCCTGGGGGTTAATTATTCAGATTATTTCTATACGGCTAAATAAATTAGTAAGTAAAGGCATTTGCAGTTAATTATTTCATTTAGAAATATAATAAAAAATTATACTACTTAGAACACTCATGATCCAATTTCATTCTTAATTTATCATAATATGTAGTTTTTAAAGTGGAATAATGGACTTTAACAGATCAGATGTCCTTGAATTTTCACTTTTAAAGGTAGTAATTATAAATGTCAGCTGACAATGTAAGTTTATTATCAAATCTGAGGAATTCTGGACAATTTATGTTTTTCTTATTGTCTCGAATATTTTTTTCTTTTGATATCAACTAGACATTGTTTTTTGGTTTCAATTGGATTTCATGTATTTATATTTCTTTTTCTATAAAAATGTGGCCCAATTTACTGATAACACTGACTATTTTTGATGTACAGTCCTATGAGTGACACATCAGGTTACAAATAATGTAACAGCTACCAGAATCAAGACATAGAACTGTTCCATCTCTCTCAAAATGTCCTTAAACCCCCTTGCAATCTCTCTCTCTACTTTCGGTCTCTGGCAACTATTGATCTGTTATCCCTTTTCCAGAATATCATGTAAATAGAACTAAATAGCATGTAGTCTTTTAAGTCTGGCTTTTTATTATTTAGCAGAATGCATTGGAGATCCATTCATGATGTTGCACATACTTTACTCCCTTTTCTTGTGGAATAGTATTTCTTTACATGGATATGCCACAGTGTATTCATCCATTTATTACTTAAAGTCCATTTGAATTATTTACATTTAGAGAAATTTTGATATCAAGTTATTATAAACATTCAGGTACAGGCTTTTGTGCGATCATAATTTTCATTTCTCTTGAGTCAATATCTACAAGTGGCATTTCTGTGTTGTAGAGTTACTTATATGAAATTTCCAAATAGATGAATATTTTGCATTCCCACAAGCAATATGCAAGAATTCCCAGTGGTAATATGTTCTCATCAACTCCTCGTATTATCTGATATTTTTTTTATTTTAGCCTCTGTTTTAGGTGTGTAGCAATATTTCATTGTGACTTTAATTTGCATTTTTCTTATGACTAAGGATAAAGGGCAACATCGTGTAGACTTACTTTCCATCCATATTTTTGGGTGAAGTCTCTGTTCAAATATTTTTCCATGTTTAATTTCCTTGAATATTTTCTTATTATCCAATTTGCAGAACATTTATATATTCTGGAAATTAGTTCTTTCTATTTGCCAATATTTTCTTTCAGTCAATAGCTTATATTTCTATTTGCTTAACACTAACTTTGCAAAGCAGAAGTTTTTAATTGTGAAGAAGTTGAATTATAATCGTGTGTGTGTGTGTGTGTGTGTGTGCGCGCGCGCGCTTTCTTATCTCTTTTTATTCCTTGCACCACCATCAGTGATCATTATTTGGTCTATTTCACTGAGCAAATGTAGCTGCCACTTCATCTCCTTAACATGAAGAGAACAAATATGAGGACATGGAATGAACATTGAACTGAGAATCAGAACATATAGATTCCTGTTTTGTCACTGGTTTGCGATCAACCTTGAGCTCATTATTTAAATTCTTTAGGCTTCTATTCCTTTATCTATCCATTAGAAACAAAACCTACCTTACTCATTTCAAGAATGATGAGGATGAACTGATACAAAACATACAAAAGCACTTGCAAAGTACTGGAAGGATTCTGCATACACAGGACATCATTATGGACATTTTTCTTTTCCAAGAAACTCCCATCGACTTTGACCAATGCATTGGACCCTACATTGCAAAGGTCCCTTCATAACTACAAATACAAAACTCTAATATATTTTGTGTAACCAGTGCTTCTCTCTTTCACTCTAGATTATTCCTCGGCAACTTCAAATTTTCTTTTCATGCTCTTATATCAATTTTTTTTAATCCCATGCACTATATTTTACACTAGATAACCTTTATATTTAGTTTCAGAAACATATAATTTTTAACTTTTCAAAAAAGAAATACTCTAATCAGCAAAAGAATTGAATAAGATTCCTTCCTTTGGATATTTGGCGAAAACATCTTTCATGAAATAGTGGTGTTATTCAACAACGGAGCATGATTTGTTTCTTCTCTCTCAAAGGTGGAAATTGAAGTATAGCATAAGATTAACATTCTCTAGAATATGTATGATTCCTATTCTAGTAAAACCAGATAAAAGAATATTTCTATGGGCAAGTATACTTGTAGTTAGGAATTATAGCTATTAAGTATCTAAAAATCGAAACTATCTAGGAGAGAAAATTTTTTAAAGTTTAGTCTATCTAACCATAGAGAGTTGATAATTTGTCACTTTCACAAAAATTTCATGTATTTGTTTAACATTTTGAATGTTAAAAAAATTAAAAGGCTTTTCTATAAGATATGTAGCTAATTTGGGTAAAATTGCTATTAGTCTATTTTGGGAAATAGGTAAATCTTACCCTGAGCTCTTATGATAACTGAATAGCTCAACACCAGAATAATTGTTTTAAAATGGAGGTCAAATCATGTCACCAGTCTGGTCAATGGTTTGCCATCTCATTCAGAATGATGGGCAGTCATTACAAGCCCTGAGCCATGATCCTCTCCCCGCTCTCTAATGTCACCTTGTGTCACTCTTCCTCTGGCCTGCCCCATTCCAGTTGACTGGGCTTCTTTTTTGCTTTTTGTTCCTTCAGCTCTTGTGCCCTTACTTGTATTTGCCTGGGTTGCTCTTCCCCCGACTATCACATAGCTGATTTCTGGTCCAAGACCAGCTATATCATTTGCTGGATCCAATGTAAAATGAAGATGTCTTTTGTTAAAAAAAAATTATTAAGAATATCAAGATGGCAACAACAGATCATTAAACCATGTATAGGACCTGTAGAACTGTAGAGGAAGCACACCATGAAGCCTGCTGCCCTTGTTTACCTTCATATTTCTGTTCCAAAGTCACCTTATTTTACAAAAGTTGTCCCTCTGTCCATTCTATATAGAATAATTATTCTGGGCACATTTTACTCCTTTAGTTATTGATTGACTGATTGATTAATTTTCTATCTTTCCCCGGTGGAATATAAAGTCTCTACATGCTATATCACCCAAAGCGTAGAGTATGTCCAGTAAGCCACTCAAATATTTGGTGATTGAATGAACAAATGAGTAAATGAGCAGTAAGAAAAATCTAAACTTGTATTACTAAAAAGAAAAAAAATCAAGAGACACATCAGATTTTAAAACTGAATACAGAAACTTTGCACATGTGGAGTGGGGTCCAGATTTGAAAATTCAAATTTAGAAATGAGGAGAATAGATTCATCCTCAGCTCTAACATTGGATGGTCTGTGATTTTGGATAGATCCCTTGACCTCTCCGAAACCCAGTGAGAGGCTTTCCAGCACTTCATCACGTGATCTTAGATGACAATATCAAATTTATACATAAGACAGTATAATATAATAATCTGGATAGTTGAAAATATTTTCTGTTCATTTGGATCAAAAAACAAAAATGAGATGTTCTTTGAATTACTGGTCTGACATGTCTCCAGTCTTCCCCTCCAATGTGATGGTCTAGTTATAGATTACAGACATGATACATACATATACACTGCATTATATACTGTGGCCCTAGAAAATTATTTCCCTGAAGGGGGAAAAATTTATTCTGCTTTAACAAATGGCTAGAATTCTTATATATAGCTTTATCATGCACCCAAATTTGGGTAACTTGATCATTTAAATAGGTCATTTTAATGTGCTTATTTGGGCCCATGAGCTGATAATATGTTCGTTCTTTATAAAAATATAGAAGCTTAGATGTGGAAGCTTCTGAAACTCCATTTTTATTGCTGCTGGGTAGAACATTCTGGGGTGTCTGTTGCTGAATCATTGTGGAAAACAATCCTCATTTAATATGCCAGTCTCCTTTTTTGTATTATTAATTTCAAAAATCATGAAGAAATGTTCTGATCATAAATTCTCTTGGCATAGATGATATAAAAACACAGAACATTAAAATGCCTTCTGGCTCCATATGTGCCTGTGTTGAAAAATATTTATTTTCCAAATCTTAGCCTCTCTCCATTTTGGTCAATAATCATGCACATTATTTGCTTCGTGGTTTGTTTTTCATGTCCATTCTGCTTGAGATAATATCTTGTGTGCTTTTTATTCTTCTGATTAATTTTTCCTTTAATCATTGTAATTTTTAGCAAAAAAGCAAACTAATTTTCCCCCTGGAACCCACAGTAATCCCTCCCATTGAAAGACTGCTGATGTGCTTTTATCATTATTTTTAAATAATCCCCATATTCTATCTGATGGAATGAAAGCAAGATAGACTCCAACCACGTAAAAATAAACAGAGGCAAAATAAAACAAAAAAAGAAACCCAATACAGATGTTGTCGGCTGTGAAGGGCACAGGCACCTTGCCTCCTTATTGAACACACCTTCACATCAAGAAGAATCCACTCAAAGAAACACCCCTGAGGAGTCTCATTACCTTCTGAACTTATTAATATAAAAAGATCCTAAACCTCAAGTTGAGCCTGATGCTAGAAAGGGATGGGAATTTAGAGAATTTTGAGAAGTGGTAAATGTATTAGCATGCTGGGGGACTATAAATGATTTCTGGCCACAAAGTGGACTGTGATAGACCAAAGATGGTCACGAGTTCTTTGGTACTCTCCTCTTGAAGGATGGAGTCTAATAGTCCTTCTCTCTCATCTGAGCTGGCTTTGTTGACTTGTTTGACTGATCAAATGCTGCAGAAGTGACACTCTGAGACTTTTGAGATTGGCTCATAAAAAGCCTTGAAGGTTTTACCTGGGTGTCTTATTCACTGGGAGCCCTGAACCACCACGCTGGAGATGTAGGTACTCAGATGACATTGTGATAGGCACAGTCCTCCAGGTATCAGCATCGAGGAGTAGACATAGTAGAAAACTCTCTTGGACCCTCTGGACCAGCTCATCCCCCAGTTAAATGTCATGTAGAACAACAACAAAAAAAAAAAAAAATGCCCAGCTAAACCCTGCCTGAATTTCTGACCAATAAATTGAGATAAAAAATAATTTTTCAGTTAAGCTGCCAAGTTTTGGGGAAATTTGTTACATAGCAGTAAATAACCAGAACAAGGTCTTTTTCTCTTTCTGGGTCTCAGTTTCCTCATCAGCAAAATGTGAGATTTGAAAGATACCTCTAAGTTTCTTCCAATTTTAACAAAATTAGCAAAATAACATAACTATTTTTACTACACTGCAATAACCTTAGTTATAAAGTTATCCATAGATGATAAGCAATTACAGATTATGTCACTTCGGACTAAAACATCAGAACTAGAGTTCAAACACTGGGGAATTATTGTCAATATGCACTAACTGCCTTTCCGGCTAAAGGTAGGTTAGCAAGATTCATGTTCTTACTGAGAGATGAACTGATTTCTCCTCAATGACTCTCCATGGAGGCAAACTAAATGTACCCAAATTACTTGATATCTAAAACATCCAAGTCTTTTCAACAAAATTCCCCCTTGAACAAGGCATATAAAAACTGATCCAGAAAATTAATTCCTATCTGCAAACAAATCTGTGACTATATGTGGGAAATGCCTGCACTTCTGTCTATTCATTAAGCACAGGAGTTCTTAATTCAGAGTCCAGGTATCCTCAAGGTTGTCCACGGAAAGAACGCAGAGGGAACCTATGTCTTTCTATGGGAAAAAGTATTTATTTCCTTAACTTTTAACTAAATTTAGCATTAACTTCAATTATCAATACCAACCAGAAAATATTAGTGGTACCTGTGATTTTTGTCACCAGTAGAAATCACCAATATTTCATATCCCATGACAGTTGTTGCAAACATCTCAAATTATCACTTACGTTTATCACGACTTTGAATTTGGGGTTATTCATTCCACTGTTAAAACTATTATTTAAAACACTAATAAAGATATGTACATTATTAAAATATATGCCCTACTATATCACAAATTTGCTTTTGATATTTTGGTAATACTTTATCCTAATTGATCTCTTTTCTAGCACTATATATTTTAATTTATATATTAAAAATATTATTCTGAGAAAGGATCCATAGGCTTCTCTGGATTACCAAAGGGGTCTCTGGCCACAAAAGGCTACGAACTCCGAATTTTCAGCCCATGCTATAGCTCTTAGCTCACTTGACTCTCCAGCCAGCACATGTCCAACACCTTCGATGGGCCCAATGTGGTCCTCGAGGTCAACATGACGAGACATTAGTATTCTCTCTTGCTTTGCTTCCTCCTGTTTCCCACGTTAGTTGCTCTGAACTTAAGCCCCCATGCTATGATTCTATCTCACTTCCAGCCCCTTACTCTTCATTGATGACTCGGACTTATTCTTCGTTACAGAAAAGATAGAATGTCCTTGTTTCATCCATGTCCAATGTTTCTATTGCTACAGAGATGTCGTTCTGTCTCTAATGTACATTTTTGAATCTCATGTCTCTTCTAAGTTTAAAGGTCTAAATTTCCAACTGCCTTCTCACCTTGAATATCCTTCACATACTTCGATTTCAACAGGATCATTCATTATCAGTTCCTGCCGTCATACACTATGACTCACGCTGACACCTAGGCACACATGGTGACAGCAATTCTGCGCCTTAGATAATTCCCTCTCCCTGACCCCTAAATTCAGTCAGAGTTAATTTGTCCCTTTAAGTATTTCTGAAATCCACTTCTCTTGACTCAGAACTTGCTCGATGCTCACCATGACCATCAGGACAACCTTTTAAAGGATCTAGTATCTCATTATTTTTTAATCCAACTAGAATTATCTTTCTAGAATTCAAATTAAACCATCACACCTTCCATCTTAAAAGCTATATTGCCTAGCTCTCAAGAGGAAGATGAAGAACAAGGTAAAAGCAGGGCTCACCTCCTCCCGGGTCTGCACTGAAATTACAACCAAATTATAGAAGAATCAACGTGGAGAATCGCCTGAAGTTCAGCTGATCGTAACTCTCATACATCTTATAATATAAAGAAGAAGCCACATCGAAGCTGGTAGGAGGGGGGCAAAGTTGCAAACTGGGCTGGACCTGCACCCGCAGCAGTAAAAGAAACCAGGAAGGAGAGTGAGGCTGCAGAGGCACCCCCGAAGGACAGTGGGTCCTAGCCTCATCCAGGGGCTCCTCAGCCCAGGGTCCAAGCCTAGGGTGGAGGAGTTTCCAAAAAACTCAGACTGTAGAAACCAGAGGGGATTCTGGCTGTCTGTGTGAGACAGAAGGAGACTGAAACCCTAGATGCCCCTTTGAAGGGCCCATGCACAGGATCTCTCACCTGCAGACACTCACCAGGACCTCAGCAAGGGGTCAGAGGCTCACACAAAACTCAAACAGGGAAAGATTGCATTACCTGGCGCCAGAAGAGGGCTGGATGGGTGGCCACCATTGTGCTTTAGTCCGCCTCTACAGAGCAATGTTCAGATCCTGCCAGCTTGACTGTGCAGCCTCCTCCCACAGAAACACTAAGAAGCACTGGCTTGAGGGGATCAGCCCACTCCACCCAACCCGCAGATCGCTGGAGGCTTTTGTTGCTGGATGGCCGCCACGCCCTGTGCCTATTCAGGGCCAAGCATTCACAGCTGGCAGCTGGCACTGGGAGCATGTATTTCGGAGATAGTTTCAGGCAGATCACTGCTGCCAACAGGAGCCTGGATGGATCTCAGGGATCTGTGGGCCAGTCCCAGACAGCAGCTGGTCTTGCTGTGATCTGTGAGTTCTGTGGAAATGCAGTGGTTACGGAAGTTACAGCAAGACTGAGGCTGTATTGATCTGATGGTCATTGTCTCCCTGAGACCCCGCCCCACCCAACCCACTAATTGCCCCAGGTGTCCCATTGACGGCAGACTGCCATGGCCCTCCCCCTCCCCCTGGGTCTCCCAATTCACACAGGCAACAAACTAGCTCGCACAGGGCGGGCGCTGCAGGGAAATCAGTGACCCGCTGACCTCTGCTGCCCACAAGAGCTACAGCATCATGTGGGGGGAAAGTAGAGGTCTCTGGGACTGCTCCAGACAGCAGCTGGTCTCACTGTGATCTGTGACTATAGCGGAAACTCCCAGGCACAGAAATTGCAGCAAATCTGAGGCTGTATCAGCCTGACGGCCCCTGTCTCCCTGAGATCCCACTTCACCCAAGCCGCAAAGTGCCTGCAGCCCATTGACAGGCAGCCTCCACTACCCTGCTTTTCTCTGGGTTTGAGCATTCTACACAGGCAACAGACCTTGGCTAGTGCAGTGAGTGCATTTTGGAGAAAACAGTTGTGAGCCGATCACTGCTGCCTGTATGAGCTGCAATATCTCTTGGAGGGTATTGTAAGGGTCTATGGGACTGCCCCAGACAGCAGCTTGTTTCCCTGTGCTCTGAGACTCCTGTGAAAATGTGCAGACACAGAAAACTGAGGCTACTGGCCTGATGGCCCCTGACTCCCTGAGATCCTAACCCCTCCAATCCACAAAGCGCCCTCTGCACATTGACAGGCAGCTGCCCCTGCCCTGGGGAGGCACGTTCTGTGCAGTCAACAAATCTCAGCCAGCGAAGGGAGCAAAGTTCAGGGGCTACAGTGACAGGAAGATCACTGCTGCCAGCATGAGATACAGTATCACTTGGGCTGATCTCAGGGGTTTTATGGACCCATCACAGATGACAGTAGGTCACACAGTGATATATGACTTTGGTGAGAGCCCACAGTGTCAGAGCTGGCAGCAAAGCTGGCATTATGTAGGCCTGACAGCCCTCGCCTCACTGAGATGATGCCCCACCTAACCCACAAATCACCTGTGGCCAGCCTGTGCCCAGGCAACCCAGTCCCTTCCTGTGCTTTTCCTTGGGTCATGAATTCAACAGCAAACAACAGCAATCAGTTCATGCAGCCCACACAAAGCCTGTTTACCTGTGAAAGCATTCAGTGGCAGGCCACAAATTCATGCCCACAAGCTTCTGTAACTCTTAAACAGAGCTTGGATGTTTGCAAGCCTGATGTGGGCAGCAGCTGGTCTTGTGTGATTGGAAACTTGTACATGGAGCTACAGAGTTAGTGCGGCATATAAACTGACACTGCAGTGGCCGGGGGAAATCTACTCAATAGATCCAGGAGATTCCCAGGGTCCCTCCACCACCCAACAAGCATATCTTCCAGAGGCTCTTCCAGTTTCAGAGACTTACAGGCAACAGACAGGCAGGGTCAGGCCTTGAGGAGCACTGGTCCTTCTGCTAAACTGCCCTAGGACAGAAATAGGAGATAACCGGACTGCTGCCTAAACAGTGTTGTTTCTTCCACTTACCTATAGATCCACCATAGGCAACAACCATTTGTGGATCACTTTATAGCTCCCACCAGGTAGCCTTGAGCAATCAGAGGCAGCAGCTGACCTTGGCCTACTGGGGAGCCCCTCCCTAGGGACCACAAAACCAATGCATCTGGAGGCTGGCACCAGACCACAACAGAGCAACTCCTTACTAGTCCTATAAGTGGTACACACAAAAGATGGTCTCAACAAGTACACAATCCTGCTAGGGAAAATCCTTCTTAGTAGGGTCAGTGCCCACACAGGAACTTACCCTGTGGGTGCAGCTAATTCCCACAGTTAGTCAGCCTAAGCATTAATCCCATCACTGATGTCCTAACACCAATAAAAGCTTAATGACAACAGAAGATCACACACAACCCACACAAAGATCGTGTCCAGAGGCCCCGGCCTGGGGGATCAGGGAAAGTACCCACTGGGCCACACAGGAAACCTTCCATATAAGGCCATCTAGCCAAAGCTGAGAGACAAAATAAATATTCCTAACACGTAGAAACAAATAGAAGCTAATAAAATGAGAAAAAAAAATGCCACAAATGAAACAATAGGAGAAAACTCCAGAAAATGAGCTAAACGAAATGGAGGAAAGCAACCTACCAGAGGCAGAGTTCAAAATAATGGTTATAAGGATGCTTAACAGACTTAGGGGGAACATGGATGAGCACAATAATAACCTCAACAGAGAGAGTAAGCATAAAAAATAGACATAGAAACCATAAAAAGGAACAAGACTGCAATGAAGAATATACTATTATTCAATAGTAGATTCGATGAAGCAAAAGATAAAATCAATGAACTAGAAGACAAAGTAGCAGATACACACAATCAGAACAACAAAAGCAAAAAATAATTTTTAAAAATGAGGATAATTTAAGGGATCTCTGGGACAACATGAAGCATAAACAATATCCACATCATAGGAGTGCTCAAAGGAGAAGAGAGAAAGCAAGAGACTGAGAGTCTATCTGGAGAAATAATGACAGAAAACTTCCCATACCTCACGAAGAAATTAGACATACAAGCTCAGAATGTACAAAGAGTCTCAAACGAAAGGAATTCATACAGACCACACAAAGACACATCATAAAATGCCAAAGATCAAAGACAAAGAGAGAATCTTAAAAGCAATAAGAGAAAGGCAGCTAGTTACTTACAAGGGTACCTCTATAAGAATGTCTGCTGATTTTTCAATGGAAACTTTGCAGACCAGAAGCAACTGGAAAGAAATATTCAGTTATGAAATACAAGAATCTACAAGCACAAATATTCTACTCAGCAAGGCTTTTGATTAAAATGTAAAGTGAGATAAAGAGCTTCCCAGACAGGAAGAAGCTTAAGGAATTTATCACCAACAAGCCAGTAGTAAAAGAAATGTTAAAGGGACTTCTGTAATAAGAGAAGTAAAAACGAAAAAAGAAATATGAATAATAAAATGGCAATAACTATGTACCAATCAGTAATCACTTTAAAATTAAATGCATTAAATGCGCCAATCAAAAGACATAGAGTGGTCAAATGGATAAGAAAACAAAACCAATGCATATGCTGTCTACAGGAGACCCACTTTAGATCAAATGACACTCACAAACTGAAAGTAAAGAAATAGAAAAAGATATTTAATGCAAATGGAAATGAAAAAAAAAAAGCCAGGGTAGCAATACTTATATCATATAAAAGAGACTTTAGAACAAAGGCTATATAATAAGAGACAAAGAAGGGCATTAGATAATGATAAAGAAATCAAGAAATCAAGAGGACATAACCCTAGTGAGTATATATGCATCCAACATAGGAACACCTACATACTTAAAGCAATTATTGATTGACACAAAAGGAGAGATCAACAGTAACACATTCATAGTAGGAGACTTTAATATTCCATTGACACCAGTGGACAGATCTTCCAGACAAAAAATCAACAAGGAAACAATGGACCTAAATGACATACTAGACCAGATGGATTTGATACTTTCAGAGCACTTTGCCCCGAAGCAGAAAAATATACATTCTTCTCAAGTGCACATGGAACATTTTCCTGAATAGACCACATGTTAGAACACAAAACAAGTCTCAATAAATTTAATGAGATTGAAATCATATCAATCGTCTTCTCCGATCACAATGGTATGAAACTAGAAATCAACAAGAAGAAAAAAACTGGAAAATACACCATCGCATGTAGGTTAAATAACATGCTACTAAATGATGAATGGCTTATCAATGAGATCAAGGAAGAAATCAAAAGACAAATAAAAATGAAAACACAATGACTCGAGATCTATGGGATGTAGCGTAAGCAGCACAAAGAGGGAAATTCATAGCATTAAAGGCCTACCTCAAGAAACAAGAAAAAGTTCAAATAAACAATCTATCCTTACCTTTAAAAGAACTAGAAAAAAAAAACAGCAAACAAAGCCCAAAGTGAACAGAAGGAAGAAAATAACAAAGATCAAAGCAGAAATAAATTAAATAGAGTCTAGAAAAACAACACAAAACATTAATGAAACCAAGAGCTGGTTTTTCGAAAGGATAAATAAAATTGACAGACTTTTAACTAGACTCATCAAGGAAAAAAGAGAGAGGACTCAAATAAATAAAATCAGAAATCAAAGAGGAGAAATAACTACAAACTCCACAGAAATACAAAGAATAATAAGAAAATACTATCAGCAATTATATGCCAACAGATTGGACAATCAGGAAGAAATAAACACATTCTTAGAGATATACAATCTCCCAAGACTGAATCAAGAAGTAACAGGAAATCTGAACTGAATGATTACCACTTACTAAGTAGAACTGGTAATCAAAAATCTCCCCAAAAACAAAAGTTCTGAACCAGATGGCTTCATAGATGAATTTTACCAAACATTCAAGAAAGAATTAATATCTATTCTTCTCAAACTATTCCAAAAAATTCAAGAAGAAGGAAGGTTCCCTAACTCCTTTTATGAGACCACTATTACCTTGATTCCAAATCCAGAAAAAGACATTACACAAAAAGAAAACTATAGGCTGATATCTCTTATGAACATTGATGCAAAAATCCTCAACAAAATATTAGCAACCAAATTCAGCAATATATTAAAAAGATCATACACCATGATCAAGTTGAATTTATTCCTGGGATGCAAAGTTGGTATAATATCTGCAAATCAATTAATGTGGTATAACACATTAACAAATTAAAAGAGAAGCATCATATAATCATATCAATAGATGCAGAAAAAGTTTGACAAAATCCAGCATCCATTTATGATAAAAAAAAAAAAGCCTCAGCGAAGTGGGAATACAGGGAACAAACCTCAATGTAATAAAGGCAATATATGACAAATCTATAGCTAACATCATACTCAATGGGGAAAGGCTAAAAGTGTTTTTCTTAAGATCAGGAACAAGATAAAGATGCCTACTTTTACCTCTCCTCTTCAACATTTTATTGAAAGTCTTAGCCGCAACAATTAAGACAGAAAAGAGAAATAAAATGTATCCAAATTGGAAAAAAGTAAAACTTGTTATTTGCCAATAACATGATGCTATATAGAGAGAATCCTAAAGATTCTACCCAAAAACTGGTGTTAGAACTGATCAATGAATTCAGAAAAGTAGCAGGATACAAAATTAATATTCAAAAGTTAGTGGCATTTTTATGCATCAATCATGAACTTTCGGAAAGAGAAATTAAGAAAACAATCTCACTTACAATTGCATAGAAAAGAATAAAATAACTGGGAATCAAATTAACCAAGGTGGCAAAAGACCTGTTCTCAGAAAATTACGTCATTGAAAAAAGAAATTGAGGAATATACAAATAAATGGAAGCATATACTATGCTCATAGGTAGAAAGAATCGACATCATTCAAATGGCCAAAGTAATCTATTGATTCAATGCAATTCCTATCATAATACCAATGGCATTTTTCAGAGAGCTAGAACAAATAATCCTAAAATTTCTATGGAACCATAAAAGATCCCAAATAGCCATGGTAATCTTGAAAAAGAAAAGCAAAATTGGAGGTATCACACTACCTGATATCGAACTATACTACAAGACTATAGTAATCAAAACAAATTAGTACTGGCATAAAAGCAGAAATATTGATCAATGGAACAGAATAAAGAGCCAAGAAATAAATCCACTACTATACACTTACTTAATATATGACAAAGGAGGCAAGAATATACAATGGGGTAAAGACAGTCTCTTTAATAAATGGTGCTGGGAAAATTGGATGGATACATGCAAAAAAAAAAGGAACTGGCCTATTTTCTTACACCGTATACAAAAATAAACTCAAAAATGGGTTAAAGATTTAAACTTAAGACCCCAAACTATAAAACTTCTAGAACAAAATAAAGGAAATAAACTCTCTGATATTGCTAACAATAATTTCTTTTTGGATCTATATTGCCTTGGGCAAGGGAAACAAAAAAAATAAAGAAAGAAATGGGGCTACATCAAACTAAAAAGTTTTTGTACAGCAAAAAAACCACCAACGAAACAAAAAGACAACGACTGAATGGGAGAAGATATTCACATATGATTACATCTGATAAGAGGTTAATATCCAAAATATATAAAGAATTTATACAGCTCAACAACAGAAAAAAAAAACAAACAATCCAATTAATAATTGGGCAGAAGACTTGAACAGATATTTTCCCAAAGAGGAAATACAGATGACCAATAGACATATGAAAAGACACTCAAGATCACTAATCATCAGAGCAATGCAAATTCAAACCACAATGAGATATCACCTCACACCTGTCAGAATGTCTATCTACAATAAATCAAAGAACAATCAGTGTTGGTGAGGATGTGGAGGAAAGAGAACTCTCATACACTGTTGGTGAGATTGCAAATTGGTACAGCCACTATGGAAAACAGTCTGGGGGCTTCTCAAAAAATTGTAAATGAATATACCTTTTGATCCAGCCATTGCAATTCTGATTATTTATTCAAAGAAAACCAAAACGATAATTTGTAAAAATCTATGCACCCCTATGTTCATGGCAGCACAATTTACAATAGCCAAGATATGGAAGCAACGTAAATACTCATCAACAGACAATTGGATAAAGAAGTTAGAGTTCATTTATACAATGGAATATTATTCAGCCATTAAAAAAAATGAAACCCTACCATTTGCAACAACGTAGATGGACCTAGAGGTTGTTATGCTGAATGAAATAAGTCAAACAGAGAAAGATAAATACCATATGATTTCACTTATATGTGGAATCTAAGGAACAAAAAGAACAAACTAATCAAAAACAGATTCACAGATATAGAGGACCATCTGGTGACAGCCAGAAGGGAGGGAGGTTCGGAGCCTGGGAGAATGGGGTGAAGGGTTAAAGAAGTACAAATTAGTAGCTGATAGATGGTCATGAAGATGGAGAGCACAGCATAGGGAATGCAGATAGCATTAATGTAATGGTTAGGTGGAGGGCTAGGGGAGGTAGAGAGTAATTAGGGGAATTGTTTTATAAACTATAGAACTGTCTAACCAATGTAATATATACATGAAACAAACAAACAAAAAGTTATATTTCCTAGACCAACGAGTGTCACCTGGATGATTAATTAAAATACAGATCCCAGGGCCTCACTGCCAGAAGATCTGATCCAGTCAGTGTGTTTGAGGGCCTAGAAATTTGCATTTCTAACCAGTTCTCTGGTGATGCTGATACTGTTGCCAGGAAACCACACTTGAAAATTACTGGCCTAAACCATTTGTCTTTCCACCTGTTTGATTTGCAGTTCTTCCAGGAATAAATGTTTCAGTATAAACCTTGACATATGTATACCCTTTTATTTATAAATTGCATACGTATTCCAATGTACTAACATAGTGGGTACATTATGCAACACACTAAATATAATCATAAAAAGATAAACAAATAGAAAATTCGAGAATATTCTTTCTGCACTCAAATGGACTGTGTTGTATACTCTGCATCAGAGGATTTTGGGAGGGACAAAGATTAAGAATAAACCAGTGGCTTGAGATATAAAGTCCTATACTCTTGGTCTTTCTGGTCATTCATACCCAGCCTGCTTGCAGTCTAATCCTGCCTGCAGGCCATAGGTTACAACCTTATGAAATGTCCTTAACCTCTCTAAGCTTCTATGTCTTCCTCTAAAAATAAATGGAGATAATATTAATAGCTACCTCATAGAATCACTTTTAGGATGAAATAAGTTATATGCATAAAAATGTCCCTAGCATTTAGTAAATGCTTGTTTAATGTTGACTATTATGATTGTTCCTAGTTATGTTATAACCATGCTAGTCAGTTCACTGTTTCCTGAATAAAGATCTATAATTTAATGTCTTTGCTTGTGTTGAACCCTCTACCTGGAATATACTTTCTTCATCTCAACTTGGTGATATTCTTATCATTTTTCACAGCCCAGCTGGAAATGTTATGTCCCCTGTGGGAACTTACCTGAATCTCCTGGAGTAATTAATTGCTCTCTCCTCTGTGTCCCTAAAGCATTTTTGTAAGCCTCTGAGTATAACTTTGCACAATGTATTATGTACAGTTGCTTACATGCCATTTCCTCCAATGCCACAAGCTCCTTGGTGGTTTGAACAATGCCTAGTTGATCTATGTAACCATCACATCACTCAAGAAAATGCTTGACACATAACAGATGCTAGATACTGATTGCAAAAGAGGGTGAGGACATGAGGGTAACAATGCTTTCCCAGCACCACAGCCTAGCCTGTGACCTGTGTTCAGCTATAGATGGTGTCTTTCCCAAGTGACACCCCACTTCAGTACCACTGTCCTGATCTCTTGGACAATGAAGCTGTGATATAAAAAATAAATATTTGATACTTGTTCTGGGTTCCCAGCACACAGCTTCTATACCCCTAGGAATCTCCAGACAAATAAGAGTATGTTTTGCATGCTAATGAGATGTCTGATTCTGAGGGGCCCCCAGATAGCTTCAGGATGTTCAGCAGAAAGACCAAGCCTTTAGTAGAAACGTGGAATTTTCAGTTCTATCTCCCAACTTCCAGGAAGGAGAAAAGGGCTGGTGGATGAGTTTAATCACCAATGGCCAATAAGTTAACCAATCGTGCTTATATAAAGCATTCTCCATGAAAACCCCTGAATAACAGGATTTAGAAAGTCTCTGGATTGATAAATGCATCCATGTGCCAGGAGGGCAGTGCACCCCAATTCCACAGGACAGAAGTCCCTGCACGCAGAACCCTTCTGGATCTGACCCTACGTACCTCTTTATTTAGCTGTTCTTTTGTGCCCTTTATAATACCACTTCTAATAAACAAGCAAACATAAACAAAGTGTTCTCTTTAGTTTCATGAACGGTTTCGGCAAATTATCAAAACTGAGGAGGGGGCTGTAAGAACCCTATACATGTAGCCAGTTGATCGAAAGTGCAGGTGTCAATCTGAGACTTGCAGCTAGCATGGGAGCAGCCTCATGGGACTGAGTTCTTAAGCTGTGAGGTCTGTGTTAACTCTTGGTAGTTGCTGTCACATTGAATTGCACCATAGGACACCCAGTTGATGTCTGGAAAGCTGGAGAATTGGTTGGTATGTGGGAGAGAAAACATACCCATTTGATGTCAGAGTATGAGTAAGAGCAGTTCAGAGCAGCCAGTTAGGTTCATGTAAGAATCTGCAGCCACTTGATGGAAAAATACCACCTAACCTAAAAGGCACCCCACCTGGACCTACCATCTCATCAGCCCCTCATTCTGTTTATCTAAATAGTATGGCCACGAAATGGTTACAAACCAAGCCTATTAGAATTGACTTCTCAAATCTTCTCCCTGCTTTCTATAATTTCATAGTCTTGAGATATTAAAGAAGAAGAAGAATGCCTGTCCCCAACACTATTAATAAGATTTTCTATGCTCCCAAAGCCCCGAAGCCTTCTAATTATGTTTCCCTCCAGTTGACCCTTGGCTCCTGTATCACAGTGCATTCCACTGCACGTTCATATCCATGTGACCCAGGGGTAGAATGTGTGTCTGTACTCTCTCCTTGCCTGCATCGCCATGGGTGTCTTCAGGGTTCACCTGTGGTTCCTTCAGAGTTCGTAATGGGGTCCCTAAGTGGGCTTGCTTTTTGTAAATCCTTCTTGCCAACTGCATGAAAGAAAATTGGAATCGAACTTCACCGACATTTTAATATACCAATCAAAGCCCTTCCACCACCTGCTAACCAGATTATAACATTGTCACCCTGTCTCTGCCCAGAGTCCCCGTTCAATGGAGCTCTGCTTACACGTAACACATGATTACTGGGCTATTTTATTGTGAATGAAAAGCTAGCTTCATGTCACATCCAGTATATTCTTAAACCATGGCACACAGCATAAGTGAGCCAGATATGCCCTTGTCAACCCTAATGAAAGAAGAATATCAGACCCATTAAAAGGCTAAAGTCCAATCACCCTTCAGTGCTTTTCCTTCTCATCAGCAAAAATGCTCATTAATCCTAATATCTTTGCTTTCAGGCATGAACTATGAGATCTGAACAGAAATTTCATTTGTAATGAACACATTTTGACAGAAGAATTATGATTCTACTGGTGGTAATAATAATAATAAACCATATCAAGGGAACCAGAAGATTCTATGTTCTCCAGGCTGGCAGGAGATCTGCAAGACCCTCTGGCAGGGACATGGTCTTGTGAGACTTCAGAAGCATCTGGGTAAACACTGTGACTACAAATCATGAGGCTGATCTTTTAACCAACAGGCTGGAATGCATACATCCGGAAAGCACACCTCCATAAGTGACTTGATCTGGTGGTGAGGATATGGGCTCCTCCTTTGAATAACCCTGAAAGCCTATGTCTGAGCCTGCATTTAGTTCATGTACAGAGGTGGCTTTTCTGAGATAGAAGGCTATTATAAGGATACTTGAGCAAGTAGTTAGAACACCACAGAGTCACCTTGGAACCCAGAGAGTCCAAGTCTGGGTCTTCCTAAAGAAGGAGGTAATCATTTTCTATGATTAAGTCATCAACATAATAACCAAGATCTTCTTATTTGACTCAGCATGTACATTCCCCATTAGAGAAAATCTGGGATCTATACATCCAGTAGGTATTTAACACATTTTTGCTTAACAAGTTAAATGAATAGGTTCTGCTTTGCCACTATCCAATTGTTTTCCTGATCTTTTAGAAATAAGGCTGCTCAGCCCTAATCCCACAGCCACGCTATGGGTGGAGAAAGGCCTCGTGGAACCACCATAACCATCTCCAAAATTGTTTAACATGAAAGAATAGATGACTACCTTTTTAAGCTACTGTACTTCAGTCTCTGCTACCAATGGCCAAATACTGACATACACTACAGTCCCCATTCCACAGAGAAGCAAACCGGTTCAGAGAGATTCCGATGCTTATACCAAAGCGTACGGTCAGAAAGCATGAAGCCGGCCTTTTACACCATGGTCTCTGAGAGTGAAGTCTTGTTCTTCCTAATGAGCCCATGACTGCAGTGGCCATGAATCAATAGAGCAATTAGAATTGTTATGTCTATTGTAATATTGAGTTAGAAAAAGGATTTGGTTTCAATAGATCAAAAAGAAAAGAAATTAGAAAGAGAGCCTGTGGGGAAATGTGTATGTGGAGAGCTGCCAGCAGAGAGGCCAGCCAAAAAAGGATTTAACACAATTGCTTATCAAATGGGCAAAGGACAGGGCATGCAATTCATAAGTGAGGACACACAATTAGAAGACAAATGGGGGAAACATTTTATTTCTGTAGATATCAAGGAAAGGCGAATTAAAACAATGGTTTACTGCTTTCTAAAACAGCAGCACCCAGTGTTACCAGTGGTGCTGTAAAACCCATATATGGCTGGACCCTGGTGAAAATATAATTTGGAAAACCCCTTTGGAAGAAACTTACCGATAACTGTCAAGAGTCATGCAAATGCTCATGCCCTTTATTGTAAAAAACATATATATCTGAAAGAAAGAAACAGATATAAATAGATAAAGAGGCAAGCCACAGCAGTATTCAAAACAATAAAAATTTAAAATTAGTGTCAGCCCCCATGAAGAAGAGGTTTATGTTTATGTTATGTGGGCAATTAGCCTGGTGGAACATCACACAGAGTTAGCTCAGGCCCTCTCTCCTCTGATCTTGATCACTGCAATAGGTTTGTTCCTTGTCTCCATCTTTGTCCTCTGCAGTGTGGGCACCACCTTACCACCACATGGGTTCTATGAGTATGGCACTCCCATCACCTGCCTGGTGAAGTTCAGAGTTCTTAGAGAGGCCAGAGGGCCGCCACGAGCTTTGTGGTACCTGCCTCTCCAGCCTCACTTCTTGCACATGCCCCACTGGTTGGCCTCTGTTCCTACTGCCCTGAAGACAACATAACCACTTTCATTTCCTGAATAAACACCCATAATTCAATGTCTGCTTCTGTCGTAGCCTCTTCCTGGAATATTCTTTCTTCACCTCTGCTTGGTAAAATCCTTATCATTCTTTATAACCCAGCCAAAAAGTTTAGCTGGGCTTTGCTTGTGCACCTTCAGATTTAGTGTGGCCTTCTCTGCAACAAGTGCCAGTTTGTCTTCAAGACTGAGCTTACTTATGGACTCTTTTAATGATTTTCTTGATTTTCTATATCTCCATAGCCAGGTGGAAGCACCTGTGCTGTTCTTGGGCCTCCCAATGAACCCCGTAGAAGTTGGTTATAGCTCCTGCTATTCCTCATTGCATGTATTTTGATATATGTCTCTCTCTATTAAATTCCTTGAGGTCATGGATATATCATCATAACTAATCATATCAGCATCTTATTCACCAGCATTTACTTAATGTTTAGTATATGTCAAGCACTGCGCTGTGCATTTTGCATTTTGTCTCTATGTCTCATTAAAATTTTACAACTCTAATAAAGTATGTTGGTAATTAGTCTCCATTTAAATAGGAGGAAACTGAGGCTCAGAGAAGTTGCTTGCCCAAGGTAAAAAGCAAGCAAAGGGCATAGTTAAAAATTAAACCCTGATCTTTTTTATTCTCTACCCAAAATACTGTCTCATTCTCTTTTCTAATACAGTAGCTGACACATAATAGATGCTCAATAATATTTACAAAAATAAAATTATAAGACAATACAAATAAGTGTTTACAACATATGGAATAAAAGTAGAATGTAAAAAATGCATCCATACATCAATTACAACCCAATTAAAACTATGCGTATATATTTGACAAAGACCGAATGGATATCTGGCAATGACAAAGATCAATTTATTAGAGAAAAAGAATTCTGGCAGTTTTTAAATTGATTTTGCCTTGTGTAGTATTCTTAAATTGCTTACCAATGGCTCAGCACCGTTCCACCATCAGAGCACCTAGGACTATTGAGGTATCAGCTGCCTGGAGGAACTCAGAATGCAGAGGCCCTCCCTGGTTGGCTACTACATGGTCCTGGTGGAAACTGTATGCACATCACCAAGCCAGAAAAATTGATAAGTCAAAAAAAGAAGAAATTCCAGGTTCCTCTTGTGCTAATTACTATACATAAAGAAGACTTTACCCAAGGCCTTAATTCTGTCTGAAAAAAAAGACTGCACCAGACCTTCTCAGGACCATTTCCTAGAAATAAATTCCATACCTGGATCTCTAAGTGAGCACTCCATCTTATGTGGAGGGTATCTTGAAAGAGTAGGAGAGAAAGGTAAGAAGAAAGAACAACAGAAGGGAAATAAAAGGAGAAGGAAAGAAAAAATAATAAATTTGTGATTTGACAAAGCAAAAAAAGCAGATGAAACGCAAATAAATCCACCCGTGGGTTTCTTTAAGATTCCTTTCCTGGAATGTTCCCTTTTAGAATGTGCTGTTGTTTAATTTCACCCCGGGAACAGGACAAGTGATGGTGCCATAAACGGAAATGGGAAATCAAGGAGGCTCTTTGGGAAGGAATATAAGCCTTCGAGAAGACTCTATAAATGTTTGTGTACAGACCATTAAATGAAAGCGTCTTATTTGTCGAGTTTCAGTTTCCAATAGGACATTTTTCATGGCCTGCCAAAATTAGGAACACCTCCTCTCAAGGGGCAAGACGACATTTCAGTAAATTTTCTATTTCAATAAGATAGAAATTGCAAGTCAACGAGAAAGAGACAGGTTACACAGTTTTCTTAATCTTGTATTCCCAATCGAATGCAAGGCCCAGAAATAGCCAGGTTATACCTATATAGCTCCTGCCCTCTGTCTGAGGTGACTGATGATAAGGGGATTCTTCAAGTGTCCAAGTAATCCTGGCCTCTGCAGTTTAAGGCATGTTGGGTGCAGATGAGAAGGAGTTCACTTGCAATGGAGCTGAGCCAGTCTGAGCAAAATCATGGCACTTTCTTTATACGAAGGGTCTCACCTTTGTATTGCTTCCCTGAGGACAGAAAAGATGCGTGCTTCATGGCACCCAGTTATTACTTGGGACCCCAAGGGTCAGAATTATTCATGGGTTTAAATGAAAATATTAAAAAAAGAAAATATAATTCCCAAAGAATAATTTTAAGCAGGGAATTTAGAATCATTTTATGATCTTGCTGTGGCAGAAGCTGACTTCATGCAAAAGATCTCTCATCTCCAAGGAAGAAAACACACAGATCATTGAGTTACTGTTTGGAAACAATCGATAGTATTCATATGCTTTAATCCCCTTTGCTTCCATAAGCAGGAAAAACTTGTTCAATGGTGATCTCTCTGGGTCCCAGGCTATGAGCATATTTTCTGAGGGGGACAGGAAGGAAAGGCTGGAACTTGAGAGGGTAGACTGGTGGAGGTAGACTGAGGGTAAGATGGGACAACCCTGGCATTCAGGCCCCTTTGAGGGCTTACAACATACTCCTCTTTGCAGCTCTAAGGGTAACTGCACAGCTTTATCTTACAGAGACTGATGCTTCTCTCCACTCCTCAGCAACCAGCACCTCCTTCTTTTCCTCGCTCTATAAGTCAACTGGAAGAATAACATTCCCGAAATAAGAGATTCATTTCTCATCAAAATAGAACCTTCTTTTATGTAGCTACCCATAAGCTTTCTTATTGAAGCACCAAATTCGAAAGCAGCTATAAGTAAAAAGAATTTGCTCTTATCATAAATAAAAGATTGTATACGCGAACTTATTTGCAGTAAAATCTTACGACAAAAATATAATTTATACCCTAGTTTCTCCTGTGTATTTTATGTAATATCCCGGTAAAATATTTTCATTTTACAACATGTACCTATTAAAACCATTCCTTATAAAACTGTCGGTATAAAATAAAATACAAAAACGGGAAGAAAAAAGCAGAGGAAAAGAAAATATATCAAAAAAAAAGAGGTGATGAAAGGTGGCAGAAAGTGGAAATCCTCCCAGGGAGATATAAATAACAGTAATATGGAGGCAGTAGAGGTGCTGATAATTAACTAGTATATTTTAAGGTAGAAATACTTATATTCTTCTTAGAATGTCATTCTTTTTTCTATGCTAACAAAGAATTCTATCACAATCAAATTTGAAGACAGGACCTTAATAGTGAATTAGAATGAGTCTACAAAATAAGTCAATTGAAAAGAAAGGGTCCTGGAAATGGCAAATATTGTCTCTGAAAATGCTGCCCACCATTTGATTGACACTTTCTCTGGAGTAAACAGATGCTCCTCCCACCTGCAAGGGGAGTTGCAGCCTGTTAGCCAAGGTCCCCTTAAAACCAGCTAATTAGATCTGTCAATCTTTGTTAGGTTGTGTTTATTTTTAAATGGTTTCAAATGTGCAGAAAATTTGCAAAAATAATAAAAAGAACTCCAGATACCCTTCTTCCAGATTCTACATCTATTAAAATTTTAGCACATTCTCACTCCCTCCTACATATTCAAGTTATTATATATTTATATATTCAAATTATATTTATTTAAATTCTATACATTTAAATTATATATAATTAAATATATACATTTATTTGCTCATTTGAGAATAAGTTGCTGATTTATGAAATCATTTATCCCTAAAACTTCAGTGTGTATTTTTGGGGGGCACTCTCTTATGTACCTATAGTAACATAATCAAAATCCAGAAAATAGTATTTAATATTATCTAATTGACAAATTTTTAAAAAATTTTTCCAATTGTCCCAACAAGAACCCCTATATCATTCAAAAACACAATAACTATACAAGAAAAACACTAAAAAAAAAATTCTAGTCCAGAATCACTCACTGAATTCCGTTATGCCTGTTTGGCCTCCCCGATCTTAAACCATACCTCTGTCTCTTTGTTTTTTCTGATCTTCACTTTTTTGAAGAGCACAAGCCAGTTATTTAATGGAATAACTTGGTTTTGTCTGAAGTTTCCTCACGATTACATTCAGATAACACTTTTTTTGGCAGGAATGCCACAGAAATGATGTTTTTCTGAGTGCATCGTGTCAGGAGGCATATGCTGATTTGTCTCATAAATGATGATAATGCTGACCACTTTGCTGAAGTGGTATCCATCATAAAACTACTTAATTTCCCTTCGTAATTAATAAGGGCAGGTACTTTTACATTAAAGAAATATCCTCATCAATTTTTTACCCAATAGTTTCAGCATCTATTTATGACTCTTGTCTAAACTGATTATTACTGTGATGGGTGTCAGGGTACATGCTATAAAGATGGAATAGGAGTACGAGATTCAAGAACGAAGGCGGGAAGGGTGATTTTAGACTGCATGGCCAAAGGAGGCCTCTGTCAGGAGTAACTATTTAATCAGAGACTTGAATAATGAGAAGCAGAAAGCTACACAGAGATGACAAGAGCATTTGAAGCAGATTTAAAAACCCAAAGGCAGGAAGCCACTTGGTGTGCTTGAGTAAGTGCCAGAGGCCAGTGTGGCTAAGGGGTGCGGGCCCAGTGCTGGAGTGACAGAGGCAAGATGGAGGAACAGGGAGGTGCAGCCTTTGTAAACCAACCTCTGTGCAGCCTTGGGATTAAAGGCTTGGGTTCTTCAAGTCCGCTAACCTGGACACACCTCCTGGGTCTGCCTCTTACCATCATGGTGGAGATACTTAACCTCTCTGTCCCATGGCTTTCTCGTATATAAAACAGAAATAAGAACAGCAGCCACTTCACAAAATTGTGTGAGAAGTGAGTGGGATAATGCTCAGCACGGTGCTTGGTACAGGTGAGCTCTCAAGAAGCATTAGCTATTACCTTCTGGCCCACTCTGGCTTCTCCATCAATTGAACATCTGTGGCCTTCACAGAATAAAACACACAATTCAGGGTTCAAGGATATGGTATAAAATTTTCTGTTACAATAAACAGTAAGGCTAGAGAACTTGCCTTCTTTGGCTCCACAGCACCTAGCACAGAGCTGTACACAGTAGGTGCCCAATACAATATCTAACCTGAGTAAATATTTATGAAAGTGGTTCCTGGCTGAAGTAACAAGCCAGCCATAAAATGCAGGCAGTAAATCATGCTCCCCTATGCCCGGCTCTATACAAAATTCACAACAGGCACAACTTGTTTTTAAACTCAAGCTATGTGAACTGTTTTTAGATCATCCTAACATATTCCGATGCATGCTCACCTTAAGTAATGTGTTGTCTCAGGAGTGAGTCCCTGGCTCTGCCATAATAGCTGATTTTTATCAACAATTAGGAAAAGAGGCATTTGTCTGATTACTCGCCCAATTTCTGAACAAATGGCTCCTCAGCCAACCATTGCAAATACCTTCCACCACCACAAGCATCTCCACGTTCACAATTCTCATTCTGATCATGCTAGGAATGTAATCAAGTCCCTCCATGGAGATAAGTTAATTATCTCCTCAGGCTATGAACAAACACATGAGTTTGGTTTCTGACCATGTTGCCTAATGAGAGGACACCCCAGTGGAGATGGAGGGCTTGTCAGCTGCCACCTCAGGGCCCTTGATGGCATCTGGAAGCCATGTTCCAAAATGATCTGGCCTTTATCCCCCAGGTTCGCCCTTGCCCCTGCTCCTGGTGATGCCGCCCTGGACACAGGACTCGGCTCTGTCCATCTCCTCCGGCCAGCCCAGCCGTGCCCCCGGAGAGCTGGTGCTGGGCTCCTGGAGCTCACCTGGCCCTTTCTGCAGCCCAGCACATCTCCCAGCACAGGATGTCCCTCTGGAAAGCTGATCCAGCTCCACTGAGCCTTTCAAGATAGATAAGGAAGGAAATCAGCTTTTCTGTCCTCCATCACCAAACTGCCAGGGACAGCAGGACCCAAAGACTCACACATAAATAACCTGCCTATCTCCATGTTTTAAGCTTCAGCTTTAATCCAGCTCAGAGTGGGATTAGCTGCCTCAGAGACTGCTAATTGCCAGATGGCTGTTGATAGCCGACCGCAGAAACGTGCATGTCAGAGCCTGCCATGGAGCCTCAGAAAGTTGGAACTAGGAGGGACCCAAGCGAAGTCGGCCAAGCCTTTGTTTCTCATCATAACAGTGAAACCGCTGGCAAGGCAGCTGGCTCTTGGATGCACAGTGAGTTCATAGCATGGGCCTGGGACCTTTCTTCAGGTTTTGCTTGGAGGGGAGAAAGATAGCAGAGCACTGAGAGACAGCAATAATCATTCCTAGCTGATTATGCCCTGCTGCCCCCATACCCCCAGAGAGAGGCAGAAATAAGAGAAAGGAAAATTAATTTACGGAACACCGTCTACATTCTGTCGGCTGTTTGCATGGGTACTCTCTGGGTCCTGACCTTGCTCTGACACTGACCTCACAATGACCTTGAGTAAAGAAGTCCCCTCAGGGGAAGTCTTTGTACCTCACATGAAGGTTGAGAAGAGAAGACCGGACGATCGCTAAGACAGTGGCTCCCATCCTCTAATGTGCACCAGAATCCCATGGAAGACTCGTTAGAACACAGATCGCTGGGCCCCGCTCTCCATGGCAGTAGAATGGGGCCTGGGAATGTGCATGCCACACACACGCCAAGGGATGCTGGTGCTGCTCGATTACGGCCCACACCTGAATGGTGTCGCATCACTCTAAGCTTCAGCCACATGGCCAAGGTTAAACAGCAAGAGCAAGTCCATGAACAAGAAACACACATACACTCTTTTAAAAAGACTAAAAGAAACACCCTAAACAAATAGGTCACCTCTAATGGATCGAAGCCAACAGGTTTCTTAAATGCTTGAAAACAACTTGAACATTAACATGTTGCAAGCCAGATCTGAACTCACTTTTTTGTCATGTGGCTCAAGTTCTTTCCTTGAAGAAAAATCTAGTACCGTCTTATACCCAGAGGGCCTACAAGCCTGAAGAAAGAAGTTTATTAATGCGGTCACATTCAGATGGAGACCCGAAGGGCATCTCAGGGAAGCAAGTATCTGAATGTCTTTGGCATCTGGCACATCCAGACATTTACAGTGTCCCCTATGAGGACTGTTTCCAGCTGGGGTATCACTGGAATGGAGACAATGCAGGAGTGCTCACCATCACTTTTGTGGCATGTCCAGTGGTCCACACCCCTAAAATCCCCACCCAGCATATTGCCAGCCTCCCAGGACATCTGCAGATTCCAGGAAATTTCTCACACATACATCAACCCAAAGGAAGGTGGGAAGAAATACACACACACACACACACACACACACACACACACACACACACATACCTGGACTGCTCCTAGGTGAGTGTTTGACTCTTGACAAACTATATACTCATGAGCCAGATACCCAAGATCGAAGCCACCCTGAAAGGGTCTTCTGGATCTTATAAAACAACAACAAAAATACATGGGAAGGAAAGAAACACAGGGCAAGGAAGCCAGCGAACTTCCAAACAGCTCTCTGCCTCTCAGGCAAGATGTGTGATGGCTGAAATCTAGAAATTGGTGTAATTTTTAGCCTCTGTTCCTACAAACAGGTCCACTATCATCACAGACAAAGTGAGGTGGCCAAGGATGGGAGACAAGATGAAAGAAAGAAGAAATCTCCTTTTCCAAGTCCTCGCGAGACTACCCAGGAGATGCTGAACTGCGGGCTGGAGCAAGGTCTCTCACCCAGAATGACATTCAGCACCGTCTCCCCAGCCCTTTCCTTCCTCCCTTTGTAACAGAAGCACTAAAAGCATTTACACTGAAAACGATTTCTATATAATTGTTATAAATGTGGTCACAAAACAGAATGCAAATGTCATAGATAAGCCTTCTGGTAGAATATATATAATGTAAAAATTCAATTTAAAAATAAGAAATTCAGTAAAAAGGATCACTTTATCACCACACAGCCCAGAGCGGGGACAGAGTCCAGTGCAAGAAGAAAAGAGGGGTGTAAGGGAGTGGTAGGAATAGGTATATCTCTTCATCTTAGGTAGCAGAGAATGAATAGATACTTGGCATTGAGAATAAGTGATATGTAAACTAAAATACTTATTCATTCAATGAAATCATTAATAGAATTCAAAAGAGTTTATATTCCACAGAAATTGCCAAAAAGGAAATTAGAAAATAGACGACATAAAATAAAGAAAAGAGCAAAATCACCACCACCACTACCCTTCCCACGCCCCCTCCAAAGGAGGCATAAACAAGAGAAAACAGTAAAATAAGGGAGCGGAATTAAGACAAAGTTTGCTTTCCTGCCAACCAAACAAAAATGCCCACTGCACCTCTGATGGCCACGCAGAGCTTTATACCCACCCCCTCTCGAGCTGCCTGCCACTCACCACCTTTTCTCCCCCGTTCTCACCAAGGATGGTGGCACCCACGGGCAGGCCCTTCCCCAATGCTGGTTGGATCCAGGATCCTGACCCAACATCTTGGCCCCTCAATTCTTCTGTTTCTTCATCTCAAGTTCTTCATCTTCACTGATTTCTCTCCACATCAGCTGCTCAAAGCCTCTGTCATTCATTGACCCCTGTCATCCCCAAAAGTGCCCCACCTCCAAGGGCAGCTAAATCAATCACTGCATGTGGTATCCCTTGACACTTCGGCTGCAGAAGGGGAGAGAGCAGTCAAGGGAGTCTTTGGCTCCTTCTGGTTCTTGTAAAAGAGAATGAGATTCTGTTTAAAAAAAGAAAAAAAAAGGAAAGAAAAGAAAGAAAAGAAAAAAGCCAATGGGAAAAGTTACAGTCAGAGGAAGAGGATGAACAAACAGGAAATAAGAGGCAAATCAATCATAGTAAGTTCTGAATATGGCAGTTTTGAAGTTTTGAGGGAGAGATGCAGTTAAGAGTCAGTGGAGCCACTGGCCTTCGAGTTAACCAAGCCTGCAAAGTATAAACTATAAACCAAATAAGAACGAGACCAAAGCAGCATTCAGAAAAATCCTGAGACTCAGCTGTGTTGCTTCAAAAGTCACGAAATAAAGTAAGCACCTCCCTTAAGAAGTCAGAAAAAGAACACACTAATATGTGAAAACCTTCTATAAGAAAGTAATAAAGATAAAAATTGTAAATTAATACTTCTCAGAAAGAAATCTACAGGAATAAATAAATAATTCCAAGAACTGACTGACTTTTTAAAGAAAATAAAATACGTAGTTGATACAATTAAGGAAAAAAAGGTTAGGAATAAAAATGTGATTTTAACCCAAATATGAAGTTTATTTTTAAAAAATAAAATGAGACTATTTTTATCTTGTCGGTAAACTTGAAAAGATTTTCACCAAAATCAATTTATGAACTAAACAACCCAAGAAGTTCAATATTCGTAGATAAACCTGAAAGAGTTCAACAGACTATATATATATATATATATATATATATATATATATATATATATATGCATATATACACATATGTGTGGATATATATAATTACATGTAATTATATATATTTAATAATGTAGAATATATAATTATATACTACTATATTAATAAATATAATTATATATAATTTTTAAAATTATATAATATATCATACATTCATTTATATAATACATTATATATATATATATATATATATATATATTTTTTTTTTTTTTTTTAGCAAGCTATACTCAGGTGAAACTTTTACATTATCAGTAGAAAGATAATCTCAGTAATATCCAGATCTGCAGTTCCTTATTTACCATTCTAAAATCCCAAATTCTCTGCAAACTCAGTTTTTTTCACAAAACATTTGAAGACAAAACCTGGCTTGAACTCATTTAACAGTAAATTTGACCTGAATTGATATTTATATATGGTTATTATTCCAATTATTGTTTTCATGCTATTGTGTAAAATTGTCACACATTTTATTCTGTGCGGCGGTCCAGATCCCTCTGGGTGAGGTATAAAATATCCAGTGAATGTCCTTTATTACCTTTCTAAAAATCCGCAGGTTCTGAATTCTGAAACACATCTGGTCCCAAGCATTTCGGAACAGGCCTTGTGGGCCCATATAAACTGTTATAGAGCATAAAGTTATTTAAATTAAAAAGTTTAGAAGTTTCTCACCTATTTTAAAGTAATTAATCTTGATCTAAAAGTTTGCAAAATAGAATACACTCTTAAAGAAAATTGCAATCTGATTTCTTTTGACTCTAGAAGCAAAAATTTAGATAAATATTTTTTTTTTCAACTTGGTGATGAAAAAAGATATGGTTATTGTTATGGGCTAATGTACTCCTCTCAAATTCATATGTTGAAATCCTAAATTCCAGGACCTCAGAATGTGACTGTATTTGCAGAGAAGGTCTTTAAAGAGCTAATTCACTTAAAATGAGGTGATAAGGGTGGGCCCCCATCCAATCTGACCAGTTTCCTTGGAATTTGGACTCAGACACACACAGAGGAAAGACCACATGAGGACATAGGGAGGAAGCAGCAAGCTATAAGACATGGGGAGAGGCCTCAGAAGAAACTCACTCTGCCAACACCTTGACCTGGGACTTTCAAGCCACCAGAACTGTAAAAAAAATAAGTTGCTATTTTTTAATCCACCCAGTCCATAGTACTTTTTGTCACGGCAGCCCTAATGACCTTATACAGTCATACTTTAATACTCAAGTTTAAATAGTTACTAGTATTTATCCCACCATTATGAAACATCTCTTTTCATTCCTTCTGGGTATCACATTCATGAAAATTCCAAGAATCTTAAGGATACTTACTCTGTACAAATAGTCAGTACTGGTTACTAGTTTTGCAAAAAGAAAAAAAAAGCTAGAAAATCTGATCAGTCTATTAGATGGCAAGGTGTACTGCTGCTATTATTCATGGACCACACACATGGTATTTGTTGAAAGCATGTGACTCAGAAAGAGGAGTCATCCTTGCCCATGGACCAAATCTTTTAAACGATCCAGACACCATGCTTCTGGTGGTCCACGCTTCTAGGCCACTGTCACGAGTATCGGGGTGCTTGAGACAGGCACCACCCAGGTTATTTCTATAGAAGTTCTTAGGACACAGAGAAAGGAGAGGACACAGATCTCTCCAGGTCATTATGCCTGATATGGTGGCTACGCATCCTTCAAAGTCTGAGCTCCCAAAGCTGCCATTTCCTTACACAGCACTTTTCTCACATATTTGGCCATTTTTTTAAGGCACTGGCACAGTGCCAATGTGACTGAGTTTAGGAGGTTCCAGACTCAACCACGGACTCTGACCTGAAATCCTGCCCCACACTCTCGGTTTCTTGGTCCTCAGGAGAAAAAAATCAGTTCTTCTCTCTCAGTCTAAAGCCTGCCTGTGCCTGTCAAACATTAGTCACATTATTTTCAGGGGAAAACCTGAACTTGTGAAGTAAAACGTGGCCTGGCAAAATAAAAGCAAATTGAATCATGCAAAGTCAGGAGTCGTGCTACATAACTAAGTGAACGTTATTCTGGGAATGCAAAGATAGCTAAAGAGTAGAGAGAAAACCTGAAACATCATATCACTAAGTAAAAGGAGAGAAAATAACATGTCTCTTAAAAGATGAGGAGGTGACTTCAATAGCATTTCGAGTTTATAACAGTAACCACCACAACCAAAATATTTCATGACCTAAAAATGGAAGATTGCTGCTTGGTATGGTAAAATACTAAAACCTATCTCAAGCAAAATCCACTGGCTGCTAGTTAAAATTAAGTGGTGTTTCCACTTTCAGAAAATATTAAGACAAGGCTATTTGTAATCATGGGCATTACTTATCGTATTTTAGAAGTTTTAGACTGTGCTGTACAAAAATGACAACCACTAGCCACATGTGCCTGCTGAGCACTTGAAATGGGGCTCATCTGAATTAATGTAAAATATTTATAAATTTTATGCAGATTTAGCTTAAAATTATATCCCAGATATATTCAATAACAATATATTATTTAATTTCATAGGTTTTTTTTTTACTTTTACCATAGCTATTAGAAAATTTTTAATTACACATGTGACTGGCATTACATTTCTATTGGACAGTGCTCTTCTAGACAGTGTGACAAGTTAAAAAATAGAAAATATTTAATCATGAGAAATAAGAAGGTGCAATTATTACTGTTTGAGATGAGATGACTGTTCAGATGAGACAGTAGTAGACACTTAAAAAATAATTATTTGTAAATTAATGACTACTTTATATGCCAGCATTAGCCAGTTAGAGAATATAATGGAAAAATAAATCCCATATGTCCACAAAATATATCCTATACGTAGGAACAAGTTTTACACAAAATGTAAGACATTTACATAGTTTTAAATGGATTTAGTTTCTCCTTTACCCAGCATTTAGGGAAGAATCAAAGATGCCTTCTGCCCAGCACTACACAAGTCACTACACTCATCAGGGTCACCATTTTTAGTGGCTGTAGAGGACCAAATATCCACTTTTAATTAACCAAGCTCTGCATTGCAAAGCTTGGTACATCAGCTATAATTACACACTGACTTTATGGTTTGTCTTTTCTCTTATTCCTTTTTTTTTTTTAATGTAGGGCTATTTCTTTCCTTTCTCCCAGATGACATTTCTCAGTCATCCTATGTCACTTTTTCAAAGACTAGCACAATTCCTGTATCTGCACTTCTGCTTTTTATCTGAATAGACACCTCTTTTTCATTACAGACATTTGAAAATGCAACTCTTAGTACTCTTAATCCTGACAAATATTACAAAGACTGAAAGACATTTTAACCTATGATTTATCAAGGGCAGAAGTATCTATACTGTTTAGTAAGGATGTGAAGAACATTATTTTGTAAATAAATCTTTCATAATTTTATTTGGATGCTAACTTTCATGCCATTTAATATAGGAGGGAATTTGTATATGGTGTCTGAATCTTTAAGAGCCCAGAATTAGTGGCCCGGAAAGCCAAGGCAGGGACTTGTGTATCCTTGGCAAAAGCCCACCTCTCTCCTTCTATGTTCAGAGAAAAACTGAGAGAACCTCAGAGGGCCTCCAGGACCCAGTACTTTTGCTATGTGTCTTGTCTATTATCCTGGCCTGCAGCTTGAGATTTCCTAACCTCACTGATGAAAGAACAATGACCCTCCCAGAAGCCCAATGGACAATTTCCAAGTTCCAAGAATTATGGAGCCTTGCAGCATCTCCTCCATCCAAACATGAAATTAGGAATCTGATCTGAGAACCATTTCTTCTGTGAAGGGCCCTGGGAGCTACCAGCTGTGGAAAGTAGAGAAGACGCAAAGATCTAGGCTAATAGGGAGGTGTGCCATTTCTTAATGCAAAAAACGGTGGAGAAGTAGCAAATTTGAACAATGAGGAGTTGCTCTTGGGACATTTTTATTTTGAGGTGGAATTACCAAGTGAAGATATATTAGTAGCTCTTCAGATCTGGAATTCAGGAAAGACATCTGGCTTACAGACACAGATGTTAATGACTATAAACCTAAATCTCTTTAGTAAATTGCCTAGATTTTCATTTTCAAGAGCATACAAGGGACATGTTTCCGATGAAATACAGGAGGATTTCAGAGTGGTGACATTGAACCTTTCTCACAATGCAGATGGCTAGGAACTTCTGAGTGTCGCGTATCCATTTACAATTACTGCAATAATAAATTATCACTAACTTAGGGACTTTAGACAATACGCACAGCTCAGCTGGGCCTCTGCTCAGCATGTCAGAAGGCTGCAGTCGAGGTTTTAGCCAGGCCGTGTCCTCATCTGGAAGCCTGACTGGGGAGAAACCTGACTCCAAGCTCGCTCACTTCCTTGTGAATTCTGACAATAACTTAGGGCTCCAACTTCCTGCCAGCTGATTATCCAAGGACCGAGCTGTCCTCCACTCCTATAGACCACCCACCATTTGTAGAGGTCCAAGTGAGTTTTCCCAATGTGGCCACTTACTTCATCAAGACAGCAAGAAGAGTTTCTAGAGAAAATCTGCTAGCAAGACAGAGGCTTATGTACTGCACAGTAATCACAGGAGTGACATCCATCCCTTTTGCTATATTCAGTTGGTTAGGAGTAAGTCAGGCCCCATCCACACTCAAGCAGAAGGTATAATAAAGGATACAAACAGGAGGTAGGGACCAAGGAGGGTCGTCTGAGAACCTGCCCGCTGTGTAGTGTATGGATGGGAGAGTCATGGAAACATAGTTGAAAAGCCATCCCCAGGAGCAAACACCCAGCAATGTGAGGCCCAAAAACATGGTCATATATGCTGTCATGATAAGCCAGGTAAAAGATGCAAAAGATCATAAATTTGGCAGTGCAATGAGGAAAATAACTTTGCCAAATGCACATATCAGCCACCTAATTAGTAAAGTTCCTTATTCAATAAATTTATTGATAAGAGTCCATTGTGAGAGTCCCTATCATAGATTTTAGAGGTACTGATGGTGAGAGGGGCAAGCAAATAAACTAGCCTGACAATAATACTCGAGATGTATCTATGGCCATGCCACCCTGAACACACCCAATCTCGTCTGATCTCAGAAGCTAAGCAGGGTCAGGACTACTTAGTACTTAGATGGGAGACCACCTAGGAAGACCAGGTGCTGTAGGTGTTTAAAAAATAAGAATAAAATAATGCTCAAGATGCATTACCTGGGATGTCCTTGGGATAGTTGATTGGTCTAAGGATCTGAATATCGCATGGGTGCCATTGACCATTGACGGCGACTGGTCAAAGAATATTTTGATTGATTTCCCCACTTTCCCACCAGGAAAAATGGAGTCAATGAGATCCTGGAAAGAGGAGAGATTTAAAGACTTCCAAAATTCAATAACCAAAACCCTACATGAAATATCAGATACATGCTAGGTACTAAAAATAGGATCACAGATATCTCATTCACCCATGGCCTCTACATGAAGCTTTGGCCTTGGCTTTTCCTCCTGTGACCTAACTAACCTCCCATCCCAGAACCTCCCCTGTAGGAGCCAGTGGAGACTCTCCGAAGCTGTCAGCTTGAGGAGGTCATGCCATTTCGGCTCAGTCTCTCCTCCACCAGAGCACACCCATGACACTGTCATCTGCTCAGCCACACAGTATCCCAGGCACGAGGAATGCTGCTCGGGACATGAAGCAAGTTACAGAGCCATCTCCTCTTGACACCTCAGAACTCACCTCCCCTCTCAAACTATACGAACAGATATGCCCAAATGATCAGGGACCCGACTGGCAGGCCTGCAAATATCTGTCCTCAATCATTCTGAGACGTCAAGTACATTTCGTAGTGGTGGAACCCAGTCTGCTTGAGAAACGGCTCCTGCAAAGCCAGGTTCCATGAGGTAGCTAATGATGAGAAGGGGCTCTTGCTTCATCGCAAACCAGCAGAGGATGTTCCAATTTCTGTGTGTCCAAAGAAATAAGCACACAGGGAAATATGGCTCTCCCAAAGGGGCAGATGGGCAAACCCTCTACTCGCCCCTCCCTTCCCTACCCTGTGACAGGCAAAGGGCAAAGAAGCTACAAGAGAAAACATTCAAGCCAGCTAGGGTAGGAGAGGTGGTACCTGGAGAACAGATGGATAAAAATTTAATTTCAAGTCTTGAAGTGGTGCCCTTTGGATGTTCCTTGTCACTTTGTTTTGTTTGTTTGTTTGTGCTCTGGATGCAGAGGTGTTTGGGAAGCATGATGTCATTTTGCAAAAAAAGAAAATCTGAGATTTTCAGAAAGACGGCCCCAGGTCTTAACACTAATGTCTCCATTCATCCTCTGCCCACCTTTTGACGCAGCTCTAATCCCTTAAATCTGCTTCTTCATCTGCTGAGCCGGAAACACGTAACAGGTGCATAGGTTTCCAGGGTTGCTGCAGTGGGAGCTTGTGGGGAACCGGCATAGTGCAGAAGCCTCCTACACCATGTGGCCTCCTCCTACACCGTGCGGAACTGCAGGGCGAATGCTGGCTCCCCATCCATCACACCCATTTTAACCCTCTGCATGCCTGGACACTGAAGGTCTTGGTGGGAGAGGGACTCGGCCAAGTTCTCTCTGCCAGAACTGCCTCCTACCCATGTCTGCCAGGCAGGGGAAAGAGAGTTGAAAAGTAAAAATTCTCAGCCTTTTCTTGGGCTCTTGAGTTTTACTCTGACACCCTGGCAAGAGTCCCCCATCCCAGCCAATGAGGACTCCAATCTGACCCACGGCCACCCTCGGGCTGCGTGACTCCAGCTGTCCCCTGCCACTGGGCATCGCAGTGACCCATCATCCCAGGCTCTCAGATGCCCGCCACATGTCCTGAAAGAAAGAGCTGGTGGCAGAGGCAGCTGAGTGGCAGCTCCAGCAGCAGCCATGCACTCGGGCAGGTCTGCAGCTATTACTGGGGCAGCTCCATCTCTGTGCATCAGGCAGCTTCACGGACATATTTGTTTACTCCATTCGCAGAGATGCAGTTTGCATAATATTGAATCTGGAAAGGACACTGCATCCACTGACAGGAGTTTTCCCAGCTGGAAAAAAAAAAAAAGGAAAGAAAAAAAACAACTTTACATTTTTTACATGTTGGGGTAAAAAAATAAAAATGCCAGTACCATGTGCCAGGCTTTCTGCTGAATGGTTCTCAGAGATGGGGGGGGCATGTCTGCGGTCAGGCCACACCCCCAGATCAAAGTATTGTTGGACGGCTTTCTCCTAAACACTGTTGGCAGCTCCAGGGATGGCTCTTTTGGTAAAAAGGATGTGCTGGAATGAAACGTGGGCCTGCAGCCAAGACACATTTCTTCCTATGAAACAGAAAACACGCACATGTCAAAATGGAAGCAGTCAAGCCTCTCCAAGACTGGAGGCATCCTCTCCTTCGCATCCCCAGAGAATGAGAGCAGCAAGGCAGAGCTGGCTTTGACCAGGAGGGAGCGAGGAGCTGGGGGACTGTATACTAGCTTCCACACCCTGGGCCAGATTTTCAATCAGGTGCCTTTTGTCAGCTTGCTGACAGTCTCAGATTATATTCTCTAAATGCCTAGTTCCGACAAAAGGTCTGATGAGGCGCCTCCTAGTTTGTAGAAGCAAAGACACGAGCACAAAATCAGGCTAAGGAGAAGGAGGCCCACCAGGGGTGTTCTTCGCAGGCCTCAGTCAGCCTCCGGGGCAGGCTCTGGAGAGTTCCACAGAAGCACCACTTGTCCAAACATCAGTGTACGCATGGCACATCCCTTGGACCCTTCTACTCAGAATGTGGTCCCCAGGGCAGCAGCACCAGCATCACCTGGGAGTTGCCTAGACATACAGACTCTCCGGCCCCACCCCAGTCCTGCTGACTCAGAACCTGCATGTTTGTTTTCAAGATGCCCCAGGTGATATGTAGGCACGTTGAAAGTTTGGGAGGTACTGTACCAGGGGTTTTTAGAACATCCACATAATGGGACACTAGTGTCTCTTTCAAGGTGTCGCCAGGTAAGGAAGATGGACAGTCAGTGAAGCATGAAGCAATAAAGCCCCTACACCAAGCAGCACCCTACACAACCCAGGTGTGGGTGAAAGGCATTTCAGACATTAGATCTGCTGCCCCCAGGACTCCAGCTATCCAAGCCACCAACACCACAGTGAGGAAGCATCCGCTCACACTTTTACCCACCCTATAACCTTCCCAGACAGGGAAGACCAGGGAGCTCAAACCCAGGATAATTCAAGACCTCAAATGTGAGTAAAACATTAAATCTGGGATTCCCCACTGTGAATTTCTCATCCTTTAGCCAGAGCTTGGCTTTGCCTGTGCTAGGGACAAAAGATTCAGATCCCGTGTAGTCTGGGTAAAGTCTGAAATTAAAAGTAGCTGTGTCCCTTGGACGGGCATGGATAACACACACCGTACTGCAGGAGCACTGTGAGCACGGAGCCCCACTCTTTCTCATCGCTGGGATGTTTCAACGCTGTCACCCTTGTCTGTTCACTGAATCTGGAGAGCTCATGAGCTCATTCCCAGGCACATCACCAAGCTCTGCAGATGACTTAGTGTCAGACTCCTATCAGGGACCAAGGAGCCCTGCACAGCAGCAAGGCTCGCAGCCCTGAAACCTCCTTAACATCTAATATGATGGCGACAAAATCACCAGCCCCACCCCCGGCCACTAAACACAACTGCATGCCCATAGTGCTTCTCTGGGAGAAGCAGGGGGCACCATTCCTTCCTGGTTTGGGCCCCCAGGACCTGGGCTCTAAATAATATGAGTGTCCCAATTTGCATAGTGGGTGTGGCACCTGGAAATGTCTGTTCTGCATTAGCTGGTGCTTAGCACTTATACCTAATAAGAACGGGAACAGAATTATATTTACTTTAGACAAGCTATAGATGAGTGCCTTAGAGAGTTTTTATTTGGCATCATACACAGATTGCATATTGAAGTTTTGGCCTGTAACGTCCACTTATCAGTCATCATGCCTGGAAAACATAAAGTCCAGGGTGAGACAGGAACTTGGCCAAGTTCACTGTCCAAGTTTTGTTCTGCTTTCAAGGGCTGCAGCAGTCATAGGTTACATCTGTTTTACAATGTTTTTCAGGTCAAAGTGACGATAGCAGATTACACTGTACGAAACTGTGTGGCCTTGATTACCATTTGTCCGTGTGTTAAGGCAGACCCAAAGTGACTTTCTGAGAAGGATCCTGGCCTTACCCACAGGCACATCCTGGCTTATCTCCAGAAGGAGATATGACAGCTTTCTATGCAGGCAGGAGTTTTTGTAAGGTGACACAATTTTGACAAGAGTGTTAATCTTACTCCTACCTTTGGTGATGGTTAAACATGAGCCTCTACACCTACCCACTTCCCCACAACAGAATATTTGCACTCCTAATAGTTGTCGGGGAATGTAACCCTGAAGTGGGTGTTGCTCAAATCTTTCAATTCCTCTTGGCTCAAAGAAATTTGTTTAGAGATTATTTCCTGAGGGGGACTTGTAGTCGTTAAAATAATGCTAGCTACGCCAACAGACAAATCCTGAATTTGATGGTTTGACACAATAAAAGTTGGTTCCTCATACACATCGCAGTCCAGTGAAGGTTTTCTGGCTGGGTATCCTCCTGCCAGGCCTTCAGTAGCCCAGGCTTCTTCCTTCCTGTGGCTCTGTCCTCCTCTGGCTCTTTATAGCCTTCTTCTTTCTGCCGGGAGATAGGGAACAGGAGCATGGATTCACTTCAGCTCAAAAGTGACACACATCACTTCTGCTCATTCTGCATCAAGCCCACACCTGGTTGCAAAGGAGGCTGGGAACACTACTCATATGCCCAGGAAGGTAGAAAACAGACGTTGGTGAGCTCAGCATAGTCCTTCCCTTCGAAATGTATTTCTCAAAATGCCGTAAATTGCCCCAGATTAAGCCAGTTCATCTAAGAGCTGAGTACCCACAGAGTGTCAGGCGGGCTCCCGCAGAATAGATTCTACAGAGCAGTGAGGACATGTGCCCTTGGTCTCAACAGACACGAGAGAGAAACACTGGGTAGGCTGGAAGGTGGGACAGGATATCACAGCAATGTGTGCAAGGTGCTACTGAGGATGGCGTCTGGAATGTGGTGACATTCCATTTTGAGGAGGAATCCAGGAGGAACATCACTCTGAAGAGGTGACACAATTTTGTTGTCATTGGTATGTCTGCCACTGTGCTGCTTCTCATGTCCTTGCATCACAGTGTGACTTAGTGCCAACTCAGCATCTGATTCTTCTTTGATTAGGCTGCGACTCATGTCACTTAGTGTGCTCCTGTCTTTGCCTTGGGTGGTGGGAAGCGTAGACTCAGATCAATACAGCCCATCTTTAGCAAATATGTAAGACCTTAAGTGATGTATATTTTGAACCAACCTCACACCTGCTTTCATTCATCTTTCCTATTCTTACTTCTCTGCCTCGTTTTTTGGAGGTTTTTTTTTTTTATACCATCTTGCTATAATCCAACTATCTTTGTAACCTACATCCAGTCCATTTAAGAAATACAGTGAAATACAAGCAAATAAATAACAGCATCACCAACAAAACATCAGAGTAGCAATGATACAGGAGCTACCAAGAAAGTTGAAAACATTTCCCTTTTTTCTTATCTTCTTGCCACTGTCAGCCTTACAGATGGGGCTGTTTACACGTGGTGTCACTTAATGAACAAATCTCTTTGCTGTGCTCTAGGTGGCTGATGCACACTCAGGGTGACAGAATACACCTTCCTAGTTCTTAGAATACCCACAAATTGGAGAAGGAGCCTTCTCCAGTTTCTCAAGGGGATGGCAGTCTTCAGGTTGCTCTTTTTCATAAAGACGTCCTAGTGTCAATGGTGCCTTTCCCATTGTGCTTCTTCCTATAATCTTGAATCACAGTGTGCCTTTGCAACTACACCCACCTCCAAGGCTTTTCTGAGTCCTATGGGTGGATTAGCAAGGGGCAGCACAGGTAATGGTAAAGAGCAAGACTTTGGGAAGCTCTATCCAATATGGTAGCCTGTCGCCACGTATGGCCACAAATCACCTGCTATGAGGCAAGTCTGAATTAAGATGCACTGTAAGTATAAAACATGCACTGGATTTTGAAGACAGTATGAAAAGAGAATGTGAACTATCACATTAATAATTTTAAATATTGAACAGGATTGTCATCTAATCTCTCACCACCAAGTAAGTCCCCAGATACACACTTGGTTATTAGGGTTTGGCCCAGTGCTCTGGAAGAGCCTGGGATTCCTGTTAAAAGGAAGGCATTGAGGATTCTATGCCTCTGCCTAAAGTTTTAGCTTCCTGTCTGATGCACTCAGCTTTGAGACTCAGCCTGGAGAACAAAGACTTCAAGGTATCATTTACCTGTATTGTGTGGTCTTTGTTTTTAAGGATAAATGAAAATATATTAACTTAAAGGAAAAGCCATTTGGGAATTTTTTTTAAGTAAAATTAAATCTTATCCAGAGTGACTTATCTTTCTCAAGCTCAGAAGTTCAATTGCCCACCCCAGCTCTCTGAGCATCAACAAGGAATGATTAAAATATTTTCTTGTTCAGAGATTATTTCAGTTATCACAGACACAAAGGAGATGGCAAATAAGCAACTGGCCTACAGACGTTCATTCATGAAGCCTGAATCTGTTGCTTAAGAGAAGCTGGGAGAGGCTGTTGGGAAGTGAGTGACCAGTGGGTGAAAATCTACACATGGTAATACCGAAGTCTGGCTCACAGGGAACATATGGAGGAAAAAACTCAAACCATGAAACAGGTGTCTCTGAAAATCATATACTTGCAAACCCAATATAGATCCTTTATATTGATAAGAGAGGAGAGTCCCCACTTTTAACTGCCAAGATGCCCCAACTCCCACTCCCGGCACCGTGCCTGGCCCCATGTCACCTCCCTTTTGTCACATGACTTGGCCAATTCAGCACTGAAGCAGCACCTGCCCACGCATCCTTGCCCAGCCATGCACGTGTCCTCCGCCCCTGTTCTTTATAGCACAAGCCAACAACCCAGTGCTTCTTACCTTGCACATATCACACTGGTTTTCTCTTGCTGTTTCTGTCCTCTTTGTCTTCTGATTCCTTAATGACACAACCCTCAATTACTCCAAGAAATCAATCCTCCAGTCCTCAGAAAGGGACAAAGATCCTTCCCAAAAGTAAGGGAACTTAAAAGGATCCAGGAGTATCCACAAATGCTATGGTTATAGTCATGAGAGACACATTCATTCATTGGTGGAGACTCACCAAAGCTGCATGGAATAGAATCCAGAGGGTCAATAAGCTTAGATGGGAAAACATCTATCTTTAATCTCGCTAACCTCTACCTGAACTGTACAATATCCTTCAATTGCAGAGGTGAGCAAGAAACCACATTTTAGCAATGCCTACCATTTGTCAACAGAAGAAATCAGATATTTCAACATATTAGGATAGTTGCAGATTTTCTCAAAATATTATTTATTTCAGATGTATGGCAGTTATTAGAAATATAAGTAGATCTTCCTTTTTAATGAGTTAAGAAAGAAGCACTGGTATGCATATGCCACATATCTGTTTTATTTATGTTTTGAAAACTGTACATAAATATAATTCATTTCTTTTTTAATCCTAAGTGTTTTATTGTGTGTGTTTAAAAACATTATTCTGAGGATGAGTCCTGTCTTAGTTCCTGCTGCTATCACAAAATACTATAGAATGGGTGGTCTAAACAACAAACAGTTAGTTCTCACAGTTCTGGAACGCCAAGATCAAGGTACTGTCCACTTCAGTGTCTGCTGAGGGAATTCTTGCAGACAGCTGCCTCCTTGTTGCACCCTAACACAGCAGAGAGAGAGATCACCTCTCTCATATCTCTTCTTACAAGGGCACTAATTCCATTCACAAGAGCTCCACCCTCATAACCTAATTACCGCCCAAAGGCTCGTCTACAAATACCATTACATTGAGGGTTAGAGTTTCAACATATGAATCTGAGGGACAGAAACATTCAATCCATAACAAGTCTATAGGCCTCACCAGATGCCAAAGGAGTCCACGAGAAAAAAGGGAAAAGATAGTTAAGACTCCCCTCCACGACCCCTGTGCAGCATGCCACCACGACAAAGAGTTTTAGCAAATGTTAGCCACAGAGTCTTCAATGGTAGCTCTCTAAGACCTTTACAGACTCAATTTCTCCTTGTGCCTCAGGAGGTGATAAATATCCACACTCATGTCAAAGCAGGAAGCTCAAAAGCTGATGTGCCACATATGGGCAGAAAAAAGTATGAAAAACTGAGAGGCCAGGAGCCCTGGTCTCTGGAGCTGCTCAGAGTCCAGTGTCTGGGAGCAGAGCTGAGCGGCCGCTGCCCTCAACTCTATGAAGGCCCACCTACGACATGCACAAAGGCAGAGGGTCTGGGGGATACAGCTAAAAGGCCACCTTCTCAGAGGCAAAACCCATCCCAAAGTGTGTCTCCAGCCACGAGGTACCTGCTGATTCCAGAATGAGGCAACTCTTCCACCCTCTCGGAGAAGGGAGAGGTAGCTCTTTTTCAAACATCATTCTAAACTGGGTGAGAGATATTGTTAGCTGCTCAATTCCCTACCCCTCACACTAATTAAACAAGCACTTTGGGTTAATTAATTTGTAGGAGAGGACCATATTGCTGAGCATACATTTTTTTTTTCTGGGTTTCAACTGCTCTACTTCTCAAGTTGAAATTACTTTGCTGCAACTTTTCTTTCTTCCTTCTCACCTTTAACTCTAAGTCTGTTTGCATGTTTTCCTTTTGCAGTTTGGGGAAAAAAAATTTAAAGGGGGGGGAAAAGAAAGGTTATTTGATCCTTTGAAGAGAGAAATCCTGCTCATGGATTTTCTGCGTTTAATTCATCGGAGAGAAAAGTTATACGAAGTGAATAGAATGGGAAAGCGAGGATGAGGAAAGGTGTGAGGGGCTTTGATCTCCTCCAAGTGCAGGTAAGGCAGCTGCTCCCCAAATCTCAGGACAGCTCAGCCCCATCAGCCTTTGGAGAGCCTTCCATAGCCAGGCCATGCACACAGGACTGGAGACCTCTAGGCTACGGGTTCTTAAAACGGCCCTGAAGAAGGGAGCATGAGACTCAGGCAGAAAAACCCAGCGCCTCCCTGGTGCTCACTGCCTCAGGCACTTTGATCAGAGAAATAAAAGCTGAGAACTAAGAAATCATTCTGAGTGCGAGCTGAGAGGGGGAGAGCTGATAAACACGGAAAATACTCTTTGTAACATGGGCTTGTATTTCTTCTTTCATCTCTAGGCATAAAGAGGCAAGGCAAAATACGTGGTCATCAATACTGGGTGGTGAATGCTCAGAATTGGGTCAGCTCAAGGGCTCACTCCAGCCTGTGAAAGAGTGAGGGTATGAATTGAGCTGAAAATACAGACTCTCACTGCTGTCCCTACTGCAGAACCTTCTTGTAATAAACCACTGAGTTTGGGCAGGACCAAGATGTCAGTGGGCTGGTCCCATAGGTCAGCAATTAGGAGTCAGTTCCATTCAATTAAAAAAAAAAAAAAAACTTTTGTACTCAATATGTGCTTGACATTGTGCTAGAGAAAATTGGTACCGAAGATGGATGGGAGATAGGGTATCCACTAACCTGTAAACTGGTAATAACTAATCAATAAGTGCTATAAAAACTGTATTTACAAGGTCAATTAACTGGCATGAGGAATATCTGGGAAGGTTTCATTACAGAGCTGATAGGACACTGGTTTTGATTTAAAAAAAAAAATTGAAGCTCATCAAGAAAACATGGGATAAGAGTGATGTGCCCTGTGGAAGGAGCACTCAAAGACACAGAGATGTGCTCAGCAGCGAGGGTTGGCTTGAATGTGATGTCTGAAAGGCAAGTGTCACGATAGCTGATCAGGGGATCAAGTCGCAGATGACTTATGCCCCACCAACCTGGCTTTTCTGGGGATTTTACCAGGGTGGCGGAGTTTTAAGCACGAGAATAACATGGTCAGAAGTGCATGACTGTGTATGTTATGAACGTTCTTTCTGCAGGAAGGTGAATCAGGGAGTGTGAAATCCAGGGGTTTCCCTCTGGGAAATACCGGTTTAAGGCCCCTCCGGCAAGAACAGCAGGAAGCGGTGTGATCTGCGTTTTGGGAGCTCTGGAGAGGAATCTGTGCAGGAGATGTGAATCTGGGGGCTGCCAGGCTAGCGGGGAAGGTGGAGACCATGACGAGGAAGAAACTGACAGGAGGCCACCACCTCTGAACGCCAGATCAGCCAAGTCGCTCGCTGCTTTAGAAATTCCTAGAACGTCGAACTTGCAGGGTTCAGAGAACTTGCAGGGTTCACCCCTCACTTTGCAGAGGAAGGCTCATAGCAGCTATGGCCCTAGCTCTGTGATGACCTGACTCCCACCCCTGCCTCAGCCTTGACCTGCCTGCTCACTGCATCGAAAATGGGCCAGAGGTGAGAGGACAAGAGGGAGATGTACAGCATGAGGTGGCAAAGGTCAGATGTAGGCGGAGTCAACCCACAGCCAAAACGATGAGGGGCAGACAGAGGGTAGCAACAGACCCTGGTGAGGCAGCAGGAAGAAGAGGTCATAGGTTCCCATGGTGATGCCTTGACCTTCTTCCTACCCAGTGAGTCCTCTCCCAGCTCAAAGGCCAAGTTGTCTCTGAAGCCATCCTGACAAGCAGAGCCCGAAGTGACCTCTCCTTTTCCTAACCTATGTCATAACTTCTTGCGAGGGGTGCATCCCACATATAGCCATGAACTGCAGGTGTTCACATGCACAGCTGATATCAGGGTCTGAAGCCCCAGAACTGAGCACATCGCCCCGCCATGGTGGCGAGGCTCCATAAACAGAAGCCAAAAGAACTGACGTTCGTTCGCTGGGAGGAGGCAGCAGGGCAAGGCCACAGAACCAGACCCCTGGATGTAAAATGAGTCAACAGACAAAGAAAATGAGAGCAGAGCTCAGGAGAAACCTATGGGGCTGTCATTTCCCAGGAGGCCTAGCACAGCCCCCCGCTCCCCTGCTCGAGGCCCAGGCTGAAGAACACAGGAGCGATCTGACACCAGTCATCCCAGGGCGAGATGATCTAATAGATGTTTTCCAGCCTTTGTGTCTCCTACCCCCAAACAAAGTGACATGCGCTTCCGAGTGGCTCCTCTCTGGTTACGAACACTGTAATTAAGCAGGAAGTACACGCCCACTGCAGTCTGCACAGAGAGGGTGATGGCACAGCAAAGCTGCTGGCTGAGGCAGTTGCCCGAGCCCAACGGCTAAGATTGAACAGTTCCCGAGAAGGGGAGTGAGGATTGAGAAAAAGAGAGACAGACAGACAGAAGACAGAGTCGGGAGGGCTAACAGTGAATACTGAGCCCCGAGTTTATTTAGCACAGCATATATATACCCTTGGAGAAGCAACACCCACACATATGCAAATGATCGCTGACCTTTACATAAGTTCTCACAAAACATCCTTGTTCCTGTTTTTGTCTCTTATTCCCTGGGGCAAGAAACATTCAACATTAAGCCAAACTTCCTCCTTCAGTAAAGGAGCCTACCTGCTCTGCAAACTTCTAGCTTGCAGGCAACTCCAACCATATCTGTAGGGCATTCATCAAGAATGGCTCCCAAAAGGCAGTGGAGAGTCCCAGCTTCAGAATGCTGACTCTCATCCTCGGCTGTCCTATGGTAGCTTCTGAGAGCTCTCAGCTAAGCTCCACCTGAGACCTCGGGGCGTTGAGGAGGAAGAAGCGAGCTGGGAAGAGTGGTGGCAAGATTCTATCCTCCATCCTGCCATTGTATGGGGGTCTAGTCCCATCTCTGAGTCTCTATTTTCATCTGGTGTCCCCACCTGGCTACTCTCCACTACACATGAGCCTGGGTCCCCATTAGTGACAGTCCAGAGACCTCAGCAGCTATCCCTCAAGTAGCAGCCATGCCTCTGACAGGCAGGAGACCTTTGGGACCCCAGCAGTTGCCAGAGCCCCTCGCAGCCAGCCCAGGTCTGCCCAGAGGTTGCTTTGGGAATGCATGCCTGGAGCCTGCCAGCAGCATTCAGTGAGCTCGGAGTCACAGCAGGATTCTCCTTCCAGACCCAGTGCTGAGCCCAGGCTGGAAGTGACGACTCTTGTGACAGGGACCCCGAGCAATGAGTCAGGCCTTGTCATCCCAAAAACGCCAGCCTGCAACAAGCCGAGGGATCCAGACCAGTCAGATCCTCAGAGGGGTCCCTGGCATCCCGGCTTCCTCGAGCCATACCTGCTGACCCGCAGGGACGCAGATCTGCCCTGGGGCTTCTTTCCTGCAGTGTAGTTCAAGTCAGCACACTGAGCCCCACCCCGCAACCCCCTTCCCAGCTGGCCTTCCAGCGATAGATCACTTGCATCTCCTCCAGCCCGGGGCTGACCCCAGATTTTCCTGCCAGTTGTCCTTCAGAGTCTGTCTGATTTGGGCCCACCAAGTCCAAGCCAGACTCAGGAAAAGCAGATTATATGAAAAAGACACATAGCAGCAGTAGCATAAGATTCTACATCTAGAGAAAGTCCCCCAGCCCTCAGATCTCCTCTCCCCATCCTGGGAAGTCACCACAGGAGGCTGCTGCTCCTGCCACAACCTAGAAAACCAGCCTTGGACTGAGGACCACGATGCTCAGCCCCAAGTCCCATGGTTCTTCTTCCCTCTCTCACACCCATGCCCTCCCTCTGCTCCTCAGTCCCTCAGAGATGCAGAAGCCTTCTCGCTCCAGCACAAGCCCCCTGCACCTGCCGGACGGTCCTTCATAAAGCAGCCACTTCCCAAGGTCATCCCCTGGCCATGAACCACAAGGATCTCTAAGCTTGGAAGACAGGACAGGCTTAGCTCATTCTTCACAGCCTCCCAGGCTGCTCCTAAACCACTCCCCCAGTCCCATCCCTTACATCCTCCTCTCCCACATGCTGCTCCCCAGCCAGCTGGAGAGTTCTTCTCATGCTCTCTTCTGCCCTTTCGACATTCCCTCTGCGAGCACAGTCTGGCCTGGCCTCCACGAAGCAGCTCACCATGATCTCCCCAACCACCCCACCGCCCAGGACTACGGCCTGGCCCTTGGGATGCTGCCTCTCGGTCAACTTTCACATGGTCTTGTGAACTGTGCTCCTCAGCTCCATCCTCTACGCCCTGCCCCCTCACAGGGGGAGAGGCTGTGGAGAGGGATGTTGCCTATGGGGGTTTTACCACCACCATTTCCATCACTTAAGGGCCCTCCTGCTTTCAGACAAGAACCCGCCTATGAGGGGACCCTGCACCTTCCTGTCTGCATTTTTCTCCATCGTCTTTACTACCTTGACACAAAGTTTATTTATTTAATGTATATCTATGTTTCTCCTCCAAACAAAATAATAGCTCTGCCAGAGGAGGATTGTCTGTTTTGTTCACAACTGTATCCTGAGTCCAGAACAGTCTTTGGCTTGTGGTAGGCACTCTATAAATATTTGTGAACAAATGAATGCCCAAGTGAATGAATGAATGAATGAATGCTATCCTAAGTCATGTAGCACTTATGTGTAAGTGGACTCCCCCTTCTCGGCCCTTGAAGAAGGCCGAGCCAAGGCAGAAGGACCTGGGGGTCAGGTCCCCAGAGATCTGAGATGAGCAATATTTCCTGTCTGTGATCTCAATCTCCCCACTTGTGAAATTAGGGGGCTGAGCAGGGCCCGGCATCGGGTCTGTCAAGTGCTGTCCCTCTCGTCAGCCAGCCCTGTGCTGCCCCTCCCTGAGATTCCAGACCTGTCCCAGAAACTGCCCTCAGGCCCACGCCCACAGCCCTGGAGCCCATGGGACACGACCCTCCACCTATGGGATCAGATTATTTTAAAACCTAGCCTTGAGGTTTGTGTTGCCATTTCTGCTGGGGGAATCCAGTGGGCTTACCAGATCAGATGGAAACTTCTTCCCAAAGAGCATTGCCTGAGGAGGCGGCCTCCCCACGGGGTCTGAGGGAGTGGGGCCAGAGCCGGGGCCTCCTAGGGCGGGTGGAGATCTGACTTGGCCAGAAGACAGAGGCTGGGGGATCTCAGCAGGAAAAGAGGTGTGACCGAGGCTCCAGGGCTGCTCCTTTCTGAGCCGGAAGATGCTTGCCACAGGCTGCAGCGGCCACCAGGAAGGTCCACACTAGCTTCCAAAGGCCTGCCCAGGAGGCCTGGCCCACAGGGTGGGCTGGAGAGAAGAGAAAGCTTAGGGAGAGTATTAACCTGTGCAGAGGCTCAGAACACAGGCTCTAAAGCAGACCACCTGGGGCCCCACCTGGCCGTACCATTACCTCCTGGCCAGGTGGCTAGGCGAGTTTCTTAATGTTGCTCCTCATTTGAAAATGAGAATAACAGGAGTTCCTCACAGGCTTGTTGTGGCAATTAAATGACTAAATAACAGTAAAGGCTTAGGCCAGTACCTGGGACAAAAAAAAAAAAGCACCCAATAAAGGTTGGCTATTGTTATTATTATATATTCCTCCCAAGCACTATCTCCTCACCACCACTAGCAAAGACATCCCAAATGATCAGCACATGGAGAGTCAACACACACCCTCTGGCCTCCTCTCCCAGCCAGAATGCCTCCCCCAAGCCCCTTCTCGGTAGAAATTCTGCTCCTCCTCTGAAGGGCCAGATTCCCGTTCCCAGGGAAACAGAGCCCCGGGGCTGTGTCAGAGGTCCCCGCTATCCTGCCTGTCAGAGATTACAAGGGGGCCTCTCCTCAGAAGGTCTCAGTCAGCACCACAGCTGAGGAGACGGCCCCGGAAAGACACCCGTGGGGAGCTCCTGGGAGGTGACCTGGCGGACTGGCTCTCAGCGTGGATGCAGAGTCCTTCCCCGGGCCCCTGGGCACTGCACTGACAGTCCATTTCCTCCCTGCCTCCCCCGTGCCATCTCTTCCTTCCCTCCAGAAGGCAAGGTTAGAGCCCCGTGCCCAGGAGCATCAGCAGTCTTTCCAGACCAGTCAAGAATCCACCTCCCACAGAGAGACCCACTACCCATCTCCAGTCTCCAGTTCAGACCATGATTTCAACTGCCAAAAAAAAAAAAAAAAAAAATTCACATGCAAATCAAAGCCAAATTGAAAATCTGTTCATCACTTCTTCTGGTGCCTCGGGTCCCTTGTTGGGGAATTTTTAAATGGCTCAGCTCATCTGAAGCCAAGGAAGAGAGAGGAGACAGATGGAGTCATGCATTTTTACAGAGACTCTTAAGAATCGTCCTTGTGGAAACCCCCTCTGCCCATCCATGCTGCAGTGGGGACGTCTCATTCCATGACCTGCTCTTACTAAAGATATTTCTCCCCACACCTGACAGCCCGGGCACATTTCTGCAGAGACTCATTTGCACAGCGGCCTTCAGGAGCGATGTTTCTTACATGACTGGCTCAGAAAAATCTAAGGCTTGCTTACGAAAGAACAATCTTTCTGCTGCACAACAGAATGCGAGAGCATCGGTTTTAACAAGAAAATGCCCACTGGTAGAGCGACTCCTTGTCAACTAAAACAAACTCTATCCAAGAAATGGAAAACCTAGGAGTGAGCCGGACCCCACCCAACACGCTTGTCACATGTCTGTATGGAAGGTCATTTGAAGAGTCTTCAGAACTCACTTTGCATGGGCTCTCCTGGGCAGAGTCTGGTGGGCATTGGACTTGGCTGCAGAAATTGACTCAATGTCTGGTCTTTAAATGCCATGCAAAGGGAGCCTGGCTCTCAGGAGCTGCCCTCAAACTACTATCAATCACTCAGCAAAACCCCCACGTAACTCAGGGTCGTAGCCAGGGCTCTCCAGAGAAACAGAACCAACGGGATATAAGTAGATATAGGGAGAGAGAGAGAAATTTATTTTTAGGAATTGGCTCATGAGATCGTGGGGTAGGGTGAGGGCTGGAGTGGCATGTCTGAACTCTGTAAGGCAAGCCCATGGGCTGATCATTAAAAGTTGGCGTTGCCGTCTTGAGTCTGGATTCCGCAGGGCGGCAGGCTGGAGATGCAGGCAAGCTGTCCGTGTTGCAGCCCCGAAGGGAACCCTTTCTTCAAGAAACCTCAGTCCTTGCTCTTAAGACTTTCAGCTGGTTGGGTGAGGCCCACCCACCATATGCCCAGTAATCTGTTTTACTAAGGACTATTGATTTAAATGTGAATCACATCTGAAAAACACCTTCACAGCAACCTCTGAACCGGTGCTTGACCAAATACTTGGCACCGTAGCCCAGCCAGGATGACACGTGAATTAACCATCATACTTGGCATACTGTCTGCTCTCTGGCCATCCCACTTAGCCACCTGTACCTCGGACGGTGACTGCTTGCTTCTCCTTGGGCACCCACATGCCATCCCTGGCCTCTTCAAATCTTTCTCTCCCCCTCCAAGACCCAACTCCAGTCCCACTTCCTTGAAGGAGTCTTCCCTGAGCCTTCCCTGGGCCACGCAGTCTCCCTCAGGATTCCCAAGTCCCCAACTGTCTGTAGCACGGAGCCAGCCTTTGATCACACACCTCCTGAACCCCTCCTTTTCCTAGTTCTATTTCTGAATTAAGAGACAGCTCATGTTCCTCCACCTCCCACCTGGGGAAGGGCTGGAAGATTGAAATTTGACACAAACGCCCATCTGGTGGTGATTTTGCCTGCAAAGAAAAGTACAATGGTGGTAAGCATCAGATTAAATAACAAAGTCAGAACAAAAACAGGAAACGCAGAGGACATCGGCGAGTCTTTTTGTTTGAACTTCGCTGAAAACACAAGTCGAAGCAGGGAGGTTGAGGAAGGTGACCAGCACGGGGAATGGCTCCTGCCCAAGCTAACCTGTGTCTGACTATGTGAGCTGCTTCCCGGAGTGGATGGGGCTTCGGGAAGGCATCAGGCCACATGAAGGGGGCACTGAGTGAGTCACTCACTGGCGACCTCTGCAAACAGCTGAGTTCAAAGTTCTGCTTTTAATCGATTCAGTGTGTGATATCGCTGGGCAGCGTTTCCTCCGAAGATAAGGGCAGCGTTGATGATCAGATACGAAGCACAGGCAGCTGCGAAGAGCAAGGAGCCCCTGCCAGAGGAAGGGGTGGGGGTCAGGCAACACCAGCTTTGAGATGGGGGCGCTGGCTGCTGCTTTGCAGGAATGGGTACCACTAGCCGCTCAAGCTCTGATCCTGCCAATCAAGAGGGTTCAGACCCTCCCCACTATGAGCCACTGCCAGCCTGTGGCAAGGAGGGAAGGGAAGGGAAGGGAGATAGATAAAGACCTCAAGCGTGACGGAAAGGCAGAGTGTGGCAAATCTCAATGTCTGCTGCACCTCGACGCATTTATTAATGTCAAACACGAAAAGGTGCCATACCTGTGCCAAGCGCAAAGGATGTAACAGACAGTGCCGAGCCCCGCCTGTAGGGGGCACACCTTCCAGCAGGAAAGAAAAACATAGGGCAAGTGTTGCAATCATCACCAAAAAAAAATCAGCTTGATCACACACAATTTTTAAAGGGTGAGGTAACATTATGGGGGTGGAAGGCTCTTCCTCGCCAGGGTCGCGGTGGGAAGTGGATTTCCTGAAAGCTGCTCTCGTATAAACAGAAGGCTTCCAGCTCTCCCTTTGCCTCTCAGGGTTCCCTTGAGTCATCTTCCTAGAGGCTCCACCCAGCCTGGCGAGGGCTGGCTCCAGATCTTAGACCAAATTCGAGGTCCCTCCTACATGCTTCTGCTATGACCAGTGGTGCCCCACTCCCTGCCCCCACCACCACCAGCAGCACCTACAGAACTTCTGCTGTATTGTAATCATCTGTCTAGTTTCCAGCCTCATCCACTGAACAATAAGCTCCTGGAGAGCAGGGACATGTCGGTCTCACTCACAGTCTTATCCCAGGGCCTCTAGAGGACAGGGCACACAGTTGGCTGTAGCTTTGAGTGCCGCCTGCTTTACGTACTTTTAGAGAAACTTTGCTAATAAAGATGGCTGGCATTGTCTGGACAGGCTCTGTGTGTCAGATCCTGCTCAGCAATTTGCAAACACTAACTCATTTGTTCCTTGCAGTAACCGTTTGAGTTGTGCATTATCATCACTATCAGACCAGGAAGAAACTTGAAGTCTGAAGAAACTAAGGAGTCTGACCAAGGTCACAGAGCTTGGGACCGGGCACCAATTCAGAATAGTCCCTGGTCCTCACAGATGCTGGCCTGCGGGTCCCCACAGTGAAAGCGTGTTCTCTTCTGCAAGTGTGCCGGAAGAGGGAACTGATGTGGAAAAGACACAAAGAGTTTTGAGTGCTCAGGGGACACATACCCAAGGAAGGCAAAGGATGTGCAGTTGTCAGGACCTGAAGCTCCCAGAGATGGGGCTCCTACGCTCACCAGACCCCCTGTGAGAAGGTACCAGACTCTACAGGCCTTCTCCAGGAGTAAGAGGAAAGCCTACAGCAGGACCTGGGAAGGAGGAGGGTCACACACCGTGGAAGGAGGCAGAAGTGTCCAGAGCCAATGCCCTTTCATTTCTTGTCATCTCTTTCAGGCTTATTTGGGCTTCTCCCTGAATCTCAGGGCCCCCATGCAGGAAGCCCTAGAACTATGCTCAGCCCCAGCTCAATCTGGGACAGGAAGCAGAGGGATAGGAAGAAACCCTGTGGTCGTGAAGATCAGACGAGAGGCACCGGCCCCAAAGTGGCGAGTGATTTACCTGCCGTCACACCACAAGCCTTTGTGAGCTATGCAGAAATGGTGCAGGCCGTTCTGGCTGTGGAGAAATGCTTCTCCCGAAAGAGCCACTGCAGCCGGCTGCGACTCCCTGGCGGGAAATTAAGAGAGGAGCTTGTCATCACCAGAAGAAAGAAAAGTAGCCTGCTCATTTCATCACAAAAACTCCGCGAGCCTATGGCAAATGGTCTCAATTCCTTCCTTCCACCTGATTTATACTGAAGCCATTGTTCACTCTGATGGTATTCAATACATCACGAGAATGAACACTGTGCATCTTGATATTTCACCCTCCAAAGCCTCATAGAAAAATGGATGCTAATGAAGAAACCTTCCGTGTTTTCCTAAGAAGGCTATCACCTCTGATAATACAGAGTGTTTCAGCAGATCAATAAAGGCAATAAATCAATGCGATTTATTAAATACAACAAGCACTTTTCCAGGCAAGCTCTGAGAAAGAGTCCAGAACAATACTTCTCCAGCACTCAGAGTGGAGAAAGGTGGCTACTTATTATGAACAAAGTTTCAACAAATACCTCGATAGAGATTGATAACCAGGAGCAGTGACATTTGTAACCACCCACCCCAATTCCTAGCAGAGCTCTCCCTGTGGGTGTCCTCATCGGAGCTCTCGAGACTAAATCCAATTTACCATTCTTTCTGCAGAAGAACCCAGGTCAGCTCTGGGGACAGAGCTGGCAAACATTTAAGTGAGCAAGGGCAAGTTCCTCTGGGCAAAAAAAAAAAAAAAAAGCATGAGTGAGGCAAGATCAAAATAGTGGGTCTCAAGAACGTGGGAATTGATCCTGGGATCTGCCTATTCTCTGCCCAGAGAAGGAGCAGAGGATGGCTCCCCAAAGAAGAGCCCACCTCTCAACCGTGGTCTCGACATTTAGATAGAGCTGGTTTAACAATTCGTCAGTGTAGGCAGACTACTCACACCCGTTCACTTCCTGCAGGCAAGGGTTTCTAAGACAGCCACTGAATTGATGGATGGATCACACCCCTCCCAACCAAGGCAAGGTTGGGACTGCCATTTCCTCACCTATGCTCCAGATTCATTCTTACCTCTCTCTACCCTAATGCCACTAAGGAAAGAAAGGACACAGCAGGGTGCTGTGGGATCATGGGCCAGGCTCCAGATCCCCAGGGACTGGCCTACAATGGGCTCCTCCCTAGACAGTAAGCCTTTGTTAGAGACATGACTCTAACCCTCCATGACACCCACCCATCCATCCATCTACCCACCCATCTATCCACCCTTCCATCCATCCATCTATCCACCCACCCATCTATCCACCCTTCCATCCATCCATCCATCCATCCATCCATCCATCCATCCATCCATCCATCCATCCATCAATCCATCTATCCATCCATCCATCCAAATGATTGCTCAGGGTTTCACCATATACATGGTTCTGTGGGGATGCAGAGGGTCTCTCAAGGATAGAGAGTGTTCAATTGGTGATAAAATAGCCTGATGGAAATGGTCTGAGCTCTGGAAGCAGCTACACCTGGGTCCTCATCCCAGCGGTGTGTCTTTGGTCAAGTTATGAAACTTCTCAGTGCCTCCAATGGAAAACAGGAATAACAATGGTACCTACCAAACAGGTTCTTGGTGAGGATTAAATAAGATAATGAAGTGTGTCCTATAGGATGATAAGGCATACCAGAAAATAATTTTAGTTGAAACAGGAGAGAACCTTTACCTATGTGTATATGTATATGTATATGTATACGTATACGTATATGTATATGTATGTGTATATGTATGTGTATGTGTATGTGTATGTGTATGTGTATATGTATATGATATGTATATGTGTGTATGTATGTATGTATGTACATATAGACATATAGGAGATAGATAGGTAGATTGATTTAACATCAAACTCAATTTCATAAAACTACTTAAAATAATCTAAAGTTTAAACTAAATTTACACAGGGTGAGAAAGTTATTTGTAATTTGTAGCACATTACCAAGCAAGGGCCTTCGTCTAGAATATATAAAGAATTTCTACAAATCAATAAAAAGATTAAAAAATAGACAAAATTCTTGAGCAGGCATACACAAAAGAAGATATTTAAATAGAACAATATGAAAAAATGCCTAATCTCATTAGTAAGCAGAAAAATGCAAATTAAGACCCCAATAAGGTATTACTGCATAATCCCCAAGATGGTTAAATGAAAGCAATGGTCACACTATGTGTTGGTAAGGATGAATAGCAAGGGAAACTTGTAGAGTTGGGACTGTAATTGGTATAATCATTGGAATTGATTTTCTTTGTACCAATCAAAGAAAGCTACTACCTATGAATGTTGAGCATACATACCCACATCTTATAACTCAGTAATTACACTCCTAAATATATAGTCAGCATAAATGTGCTTTAATAAGTGTTCATTCTACCATTATTCATAAAAGCCCAAAACTGGAAACAATACAATATCCATAAACAGCATACTAAAAAATAAAGTTTCTGTATTAGTTCAATAGATTCCTACACAGCAAAGAAAATGAATGAACTCCAGCTGCATGCAGCAACAAAGGTATTCTCTCAAACATGACACTGAATTACAAAAATCAGACACATAAAAACGTACATATTGTATGATCCCACAAATGCAGTGAGCAGACCCAGGCAAAATAAATAAGAGAGAGTGAGAACCAGAATAGGGCTGGCTCTGGAGAAGCAGGAGGGGGCCCTGAGAAGGGTTTCTGAGGTGCTAGCCCTGTTCTGTTTCTTGACATTTCATGATAATTTATTGATTTATACATTTATGCTTTGTGCTCTTTTCAACATGTTATATTTATAACTTCCGTTAAATTTTACAGAGTCTTTAAATATTAAGCAAATACACTGGTGCATGATTATAGTAAAACAGTGAGAGTAATAATAACTAAAAGTGGGAAAATACTGAAGTGATAGAACTAACTAACCTTCACAAGACACAGATCCTATTTCATACATTTTACACAAATTATCTCACTTAACTGTCACAACAGTTCTATGACATAAGTAATACTATTAGCCTCCATTTTACAGATGGGGAATCCAAGGCATAGGGATGTTAAGCTTGTTGTCTAAGGTCACCCAGCTAGTTAGCAGCAAAGCTAAGATTTAAAGCCTAGCAATCAAGCACCGAAGTCTTGCTCTTGACCATCACCCCATGCTGCCCTCATGCAAAGGGCCAGCATAATAACTAACACATAGCCTCACACAGACTAATAAATAGTCTTTTCTCTTGATCTCCTGCATTCTGCTCAGGAAACCCACCTGTCATTCATCTCCCAGTTTATTTTGTGTTTTGGTTTTGATACTCCTTCTTTCCCCTCCCAAATCTTGTGTCCATATATCAAGGAGTCTAGTAAACACTGATTGCATGGGGTCTACGAAACACCAAAGGCACAACAGCACAGCCTTCTGAAACATAAAATAGCCAGGCTGATAGCTATATTAACTGAAAGCACGTGGGTGGGATTGGCTTCACCTGATGATGCTGTCTCAGAGAGACCACCAAAATGTCTCCAGCTTAAGGGGTGAGGTGTTGACCTGGGCTCTCAGGCTTCCCCCAGATTCTGCAAAAGCACAGGAGCCAATGGTGACCAAATGACAGGGAAAGCCTGCTATGAACAGCAGGCATCTTCACCTCTAAAAGGAAGGAAGCCAGGGATAGATGATGCAGATGCTTTCAGAATAAATCAGGAGGAGAAAGGGTTCACAAATGTTAGAACAAGTAAGAAAAGATGCTCCCAGCGCCAAAGGGCTGGAGGATACTTCCTGAAATAGGCTCAAGCTGAATCTGCTCCCAGAAGCATCACCCTCTGAGACTGTGTGATTATCTGCCCAGGAAGACCACCTGCCCCTGAGCCCCTTCAGAGCCTGCTGGAAAGTCTGGTTGGTTCGTCATCTGAAGCCACTAATATGGCTCTGCATATCTGCATGGTCCTTTGGTACGAAACATATTTGTAAGCACTGCAGCAGCCTGTTTAATTATAACTAATGGGTGTACCTGTGCTAAGTGACATGCCATTGGAAATCCCCTTCCCCCAACTGAGACTATCCACGAAGATGCTACAAAGATGCTGGGCAAGCAGGCAACTCTATTTGAAGAGACTAAGTTCCTACACTAGAGGCTCCACTCGGACAGAGAAATTTCACCCGAGAAATTTCCCTCCAGAATTCCTGTGTGGACACCTTCAGCCTTCCGGGCGGCGGGGACAGGGTGTTCTATTCGTGAGCTGCCATTTCTGAAAGCTGGATGACAGGGGCAGAGCCCCCCTCTCCAGACCTCCTACAGAGGATGTGATTTACCATGCACATTATTAATGAGCTTCATCCTAAAGTTATTCTGGCTGCATGCGGAGCTTAGAGGACTTGGGAGCACAACTTGGCAGGCAAGAGATGCTTTAAAATGCAGCGCTTGCCCAGACTGTTTTTTAAAACACGTAACATCAAGGAGGAATTCAGAAACTGTGGTGTGGGGTGGGGAAACAATCGCAACTATGGCTTGGAAAGAGTAAAATGAGAGGAAAAAAAAACTAAAAAACTTTTTTTAGTAGAAATATATATACATTCAGCTCTTTTTCTCTCTCGCTCTGTTTCCCCCAGTCTCGGGGTCACTCTCTTGCCGGGAAGGCCCTCCTTCTCTTCTCCTCTCTGTCCAGGCAGTCCTGCAGGTCCTATAGGGCTACCTGAGCCACCTCCAAAAAGCCTCGCTGACTTCCCCAGATCTTGAGCACTTTCCCTTCTGAATATTCCTTCTGAGTAGCCATTTGGCACTTCCTGTATTTAATTATTCATCAAAAACAGTTATGATTTCCTCTTGGTGCAGCAATTGTGGCAGATGCCACTCCCAGGTCTTAGATAAGGCAGCTGTCCCTGTGGGTATCTTGTCTTTTTCCAGAAGCTGATTCCCCAGAGCAAGAAGAATGGCAGGTTCATGGCCTTGCTGCCTAAGGCCTGGCATGTGTCGACCCCTCAGGGAATGCCTGCTGGGTGGCCAAACTGGACTCAGCATGACCACCCCTGACAGGATGTGGTCAATAGCACTATTGCCTATCTTCCCAGAGGACAGCCAGGAACAGAAGACTTGTCCCTCAAGAAGAAGGCTCTTGGATGCAAACCCTGCTGTTTCCTGTGCAAAGATAGAACCTCTGAGGAGCTGAAGCCCAAAAGTCATTCCACCCTTTAAGCCTCCTGTCTGGGGACTCAGCATCCAAAGAACAGAGACAGTGACGGTGATGGGGGTGAGAAGGAGCGATGAATGGCGAAAGACAGTTATTCAGTGAACAAGTAAGGACCACAAAAGACCTTGATGAATGCAGAGCTTTATTGGAAGACAGGAGTGAAGCAGCGGTAGAGTCTTGAGCTCTGTTGTGCTCTCAGAAAGAAAAGATATGGATGGGGGAACAATGGAAGAAAATCAATTCCTGACCTCTATAGAAATGACAGAGTTATCACAGCCCATTTTTTATCTAAGCCCCATTTTTCAACTGAGATTTCTCTGGTTATGGACATACACAAAAAGGAAATCCTGTCATTTTTCAAGTTTCTCACAACCATGATTGCAATGCTTCACTTATTAAAAATTTAGCACATACATATAAAGTCGATTTTCCCTGATCAAAATATTTTCCAGAAGTTTCTATGATACATCAATTACTCTTCAAGGTGCAATGAGAGGCAGAGTGAGTCAGCCGTAATTTGGCCTAGACTTCGGGATGTCAACCCAAGCTCACCACGTGCTCCCCCAGCAGAGGCCCAGGGCTCTGCTGCTCTTGAGTCATCAGAGCTCCTCGGCCCTCTCCTGGCAGGTAATCATGCCAGGAGGTCTCCTTGCTCAGAGTTAAGACAATACCACTGATAAATTCTTCACAAAGGAATAAAGTGAAACTTTCAGATAAAATTTAACTTTGTCACCATCTCAAGAGCCAGGCTAGACTGAGATTCTAGGTGATGAAAAAACACGCTTTCCTCTAAGCTCCCTGCTGTACCCACATTTCCACAGAACTCACTTCTCCACTTCAAGAGAAAGGCAGGCAGCTAGCCATGCTCCTATTGCAACATGTGACAAAGGGGCAGTGTCTAGCCAAGGTGACACTAAGTGGGAGGGCTGGGACCATGGCCCTCATTCCTTCCTCAGGCACTGTAAGAATCTGCTATGGAAGTTCCCCTTCACTGGAAGATGCCCCGCTCCAAATCTCAAGGTATAGTTACTTTTTCCAAGAGAAAACTTTGGCCAATCCATCACCACATCAATAAGTGCATCGAAATGAGAGCAGACAGACCCAGGGTGAATCTGTCTTGAGCCAGAATCTCCTGGTTACATCTCACAAACATCAAATGGTCCAAACTTTTCTCTGCATAGGCAGTCATCAGAAAGCACCCATCTCTCAATCCTTTTATAAAAGTCTTGATTCGTGCCCAGTACCAGGTGGTGCGACAGAGGAGTTTGCCATTTTCTCTTTCACTCTGTCCCTGAATGAAGAGGTAGCATCACAATCGCTCATCTTCCAGCCTGTGCAGACCTGTCAATGTATTCTCTTCTTTCCTGGACAGGTTGCAGTCAGAGTTAAATAACAAGTGATTCTAAAGTGTCTTTCTCATTGACATGAGAATTAATAGTAATGCAATTACATACTGATGGTTTCGCTGTTCTCCTGAAATGGAGCAACAGCTTCACACTCTCATTTAGAAATAAAGCCATCCTACAATAATTTCAACAGAATGTCAAGAGGCAGAAATCTCAAAGGACTCTACTGGGTACCATTTTTGTAAGACTATTCTAAGAATTAGAGGAGAAAGGGGAAAAACACAACTCTCCCAGTTGAAAAATGTTTATTCCCATAAAAGATAAAAGTTGATTTATTTTTATGAACTCCTAACAAATATACTCTTACAGTCATGAAATTCCTCGGCTACCTCACCCCAAAGTATTACTTTGTGGAGCTTTTAGGGCCTTCGAAATACAACACTGCAGCTAAAATAGGGCCATTTCCCAAGCAAAAGGATTGTAAACAACATACTAGAAGAAAAAGGGATTCTTTTAGAAGGCTACCATGCATTTATTGCAATCCAGATGGTTTGGTCTGAGGGCAACTGAACAGCAAAAGACTCCCAACTCAGAAACACCTGTTATACCCATCATCTGAGCTCCACACTTACGAGTCTTCCTTTTGAGTCCCTGTCAGTTTGTCATCAAAACAAATGGGCCACTCAAATTGTAGAACTCTAGGACTAGAAAAAAACCTCAGTATTCAGATTTTTTGTCATTTAGGTCAACCCACTCATGTCACAGTGTGAAAATGCAGGTCCAGAATCTCAGCCAGATTCATGTAACCAGAATTGGGACCTAACCCAAGGCCTCAGGATGCTCAGCCCAGTATCTTGTCCATTACCCAATACTATGGGGTGAATTGTGACCCCCAAAGATATATCAATATATTAATCTCCAGTACCTCCAGTTACTTTATTGGGAGATGAGGTCTTACAGAAGTAATCAAGTTAAAATTGGGTTATTAGGGTAGGCACTAATTCAATATGACTGGTATTCTTATAAAGAGGTGAAATTTGGACACAGAAAGAGATGCACCGAGGAAAAATAATTGAAGGGACAGGGAGAAGATGGCCATCTGCAAACGAAGAAGAAAACCCTTGAACACGTCCTTCTCACACAGCCCGTGAGAGGAACCAACCTTGCCAAGACAATAAATTTTTGTTGTTTAAGTCCTCCAGTTTGTGGTACTTTGTCAGCCTTAGCAAAGTAATACACCTGATACCAACTGTCTGGAGTGGAACATGTGTCTGTAAATGTCTGTTTATATTTGCTGGCTTTATCTCATAGTTCAAGTAACTATAACCTTTGTCTTCTATAAAAATAAAAAAGACATACTTTCCCTAAAAGTATCTTTTTAAAATGCTAGGCTCTAAAAGATACAAACCTTTGTCAAAACCCAAGAGTAGAACAATAGCCCTATCAAGTACATATTATTATTAACTCCTTTTTAGAGATGAAGACACTTAGACACAGAGCATTTGAAAAACTTCCAAAGAACAACCAACTAGTGAGTGGCAGAGCTGATTTCAAACCTAACTCTATGTGGTTCCAGAGCACAAGAATCTGAATAATGCACTAGACAAGAGGTAGTGAGCATCCCATCAATAGCAGTGTTCGAGCAGAAGTTAGAGGACCATCAGTGAGAGATACTTTCTCAGGAATCCTTTCCAGTAGCAGAGAAGGAAAGTGAAATGTTTTCTAAGGCCCCACCAGCCTTGAACTTCCCTGTGTTTACAATCCTATACATATTGCTAGTTTGAATAGTCAAGGGAAATTTCAAAAAGAAAATAAGATGAGAATGCAAAGTCAGAGTTAGTACAGACAGAAAAGCAATTAATGATGGGAGTGGGAGACAACTTCAGTAGACAGAAGAAAATTAGGAGGAACAATAAGGAATGTGTTAATAAGACTTGAGTGCTTGGACTTTCTGAGTTAGAAGCTACCTGAAGCCCCAGCTCCATAGATCTGCTGCAGGGTATGGCATCAGCTGAGCCTCTCAGCTGAGTCTCCATCCTGTGTGCAGCCTGATTAGAATGAAGTGAACCTTTCAGCTTTACAAGTCATGTGGGATTAAGAATGGATGAAGAGCCAGTGCTCTGAGTTCTTAATTTAGCATTTTTTCCCAGTCCTCAGTTAAACACATACTTACCCATAATGCTTCCACCATGCTCTGAGCTAAACTCTGCTAGTGTCTGAGGCCCACGTATCGTATACCCTCCTTAAGAAAGCTGCTTGCACGTGATTTGGGGAAAGAGGAGGTCTCAGAGCCCTTGGTTCTCAGAACGGCTCCTAAATTTATGCAGAGTCAGCATTGCAGTCGTTTGAGGGACAGTCTTCTGTCTCTGCTACCGTTCAGGCGGCAGACACGTACTTCCAATGTGGCAGCTGCAGAACATGCAACTTGCTCCCGTTCAAGTGAAATTCCTATTTTCTCTGGTTTCAACAGGTTGCTGTGCAGAATATCTACTCAGCACTTGACATCTTCTCAGCTTGCTTCAGAATAGAAAATGCAGACTCCCAAAAGGATTTTCTAGGTCAGTAGGAGAAAAGAGTTGTTCAGAAGCCTGGCACTTGCTTCTTAGAGAGGCTGGTGAGGTGGCCACCCAGGGGAGGGAGGAAGGTTGCTCAGCATCAGATATGGGGTGCCCCAGGGCCCACATGCCATGTTGGCCCCTCAGGAAGGGAGGCTCTGGCTTCACATCCACTCCTACAAAGAGCTGACCCTGCTCGTATCTCCCACACCTCAGCACAAACCTTCATTCGTTTCTCAGACATATCTGTTCATTCCCACCAAAGGAAATAGGAATCTCTAAGAGAGGGAGAGTAAACAGAGCCGCATGCAAGCATCTGGGGTAACCCGCATCTTTACAGAAGTGCTGTTGATGATTTATATAGTCACATGCTCACTGCGCCTCTTACACAGGTGCCAGCAAACACCTAGCTCTCTGATTACAAAGGGCTCCTTCTGAGCATGAAATGGGGCCTTCTCTTCTCGTTGGCAACCAGCAAGCCCAGAGTGTTCCTTTAGTATTTACTTCAAAATGCTGTTTTCATCCCAGGTTTGTGGTAGGTTTTCACTCCATCACCACTGCCTATCAAATGACATTTGATCAGTAATTGCCTTTCAGTGATTCCCTTGTGACCACACCTCTTACTGTAAGCTGACTCAAATCCTCTTTGGAAACAGTTAATCATAAATAATAAACACCTTGACAAGTATTTAAGATAAAATGGGTGAAAGGACTCAGACCAGGAGGGAGAACCCTTCCAGTGATTATATGAAGAATTTTGGACCAAGAAGAGAACATCTAGTTCATTGTCTCATTTTTCAAGTGGGAACACTGATGCCAAGGAAGGGAGTGCAATGCCCAAGGTCACACAGCTCGTCAGTGGATGAACGGACTGAAACAGAAGTCACCTGATCACATCACTGAGCTCTGTACCTCAAAGCCACTGTTCAGGCCACAATCTGTCACATGGGGCTCCGGCCACCTCTACAGATTCTCTCACAGCCACACCTCCTGTGTCCAGCGAGATGGAGAAAGAGGACTTTCCTTTCTTCCCTTGTGTTCTATTTGCTTTGCCTGAAGCCCTTGTTTAGATTGCAGTGGCATCCACTCTGCTTTGGAGGGTTAATGTTTCGGGAAGGGAGGTGGCATCATCAGACATCGCTGGAGGTATGTTGGCCACAAGCATGCTGTGACTCCAGTATTTTCCAGGAAAACATGCAGGATGTAAGTAAGCATCAGGGGGATACCCGAATGCCCCCCAGTGACGTGTAAAATACTCTGCTGGTCCCCAAAGTCCCAAATATCTCATGTCAAATTTCTTTCCTCCCATCCCACAAACAACACTCTGGGGAAAAGCATAGATTTGTCTTGAGAATTTGTTGTTCTGCTTGTTCTCAGCTCAAAGTGACAGTTCCCTGAGTGAAGGGCCTGTGTCTGCCACGAAAATAAGAAAACAAAGAGAACATGCACCTGGTGACAAGGAACAAGGGCCAGTGACCCCTTGATGACCCATGCAGTGTCCCTGCCTGATACCCTTCAAGGCTCCCCACACCGATGCCTTCACCCTCACAAAGTCAAGTCCACACACCTTACCTGGTCCACAAGGCCCTCCCTAGCCTGCCCCTGACTCTCTCTCCAGCCTCAACTCATCACTCCTTATCTTTCATCCACATTCACGAAACACCCGGCTGCTCACAGCTTCCTACACACACGGTGTCTGTTCTTGTGCCCGGACTTGCTCGTGCAGCTCTTTCTGCTGCTCCTCCATCCTGCTGATCTCTCCCATCTCCCCACACCGGGTCCTGCTGTGGCCACTTCCCTTCTTACTGACGTGACTTGACATTCTTTCTCTTTGCTGTGTAATATAGCATTTCCACTATCAGAAAGATACGTTTCAATCTAGAACTCCTCAGTGTCCCTTCGAAGTTCAGGGGACACTTCGAAAAGTATCCAGAGAGTTGGCTCTTCACTGCAGGCCATAAACGTCAGAGTTCTCCCATGGCACTGGTTGCCAGCGCCATGCCCCCTCTGGTCTGAGAGCGTGTTCCCATGGGAGAAGCTATTTAAATCCTGCTTTAGCCACTGGTCCTTTTTGCCACAACCAGAATGGCCAAAAAAGTACTTTTACTTCTGTTTCTTGGGAAATAGCCCACAACCATCAATCAGTGTGCGTATCTCTCTTCTCTACCTTAGGAAATTTGGGGCCTCTCAAAGCCCCATGAGGTCAGTTGGTCACGGCAAAACTCAGGAGCAGATAAAAGACAGCACTCAGGAGATCTAACAGTTTCTCTAAGTGTTGCAAAGCAGTAAACACAAGTGGGCAGGACATGACCCAGACAATTTCCTGGACCGAGTCAAAATCCAAGAGTTGCACTTGGTTCATGTGATCTTTACGCGAATCATCTGAGAAGAATTTATTTTAAAATTCTCTGGCATAACACTCTATACAATTATAGAATCACAGGCGGCTAGGACTTGTGCAAGATCTTTAATCCACCCACATTTTTCAGATGGGGTGACCAGGCCAAGAAGGGAAAATTAAGGAACCCAAGTTTCAGCACTGGAACCAGGCCCTCTGTTCCCCAGCCCCACCCACGGCCGCCTCCTGCAGGGGATCTGGCCTCCATCCACAGGCCCCTAAATCACAGACAGGGAAGGAATCTCCGCTCCTGCCATGAGGTCTTAGAGCAGCTGTAGATCTCCCAGCTGGGGCCGCAACGGCAGTGCCATTAGCAAGGCTGCCTGACAACAGCCATGGGAAAATAGCCTGTCTCCTCTCCAAAGTGACTGAGTGACTAGGCACAGGTGTGATGTTGCCTGAAGGCTCTTGTCCCCTTTCTCTCTTCATCCTCTGGCCCACCTCCTGGAGCAAGATAAAATAATAGGGTTCTAGGGATCCTCCCTCTGCTGTTGCCTGGTGGAATCTCTCTTATAAGTAGAATCATCTCTAGGATTAAAAGCCCATCATGGACAGTAACTGAGATGCTCTCAGAGTTCAACACAAGGTCAAGGTCAAGGCTTGCTTCCCAGTGCACACAGCTGTCTCCCAATCTTGGACTCTGGAGCCTCACAGTGTATTTTCAGGCACCCAGAACTATATTTTTTAAGACGTTATTTTTTTGTAGTAGTAGTAGTTTTAGGTTCATGGCAAAATTGAAAGGAGGATATGAAAATTTGTCCCCACATGTTCACAGACATCCACATCATCAACATCTCCCACCAGAATGACACAAGGATGAACCTACATTGTCACATCGTTATCACTCAAAGTCCATAGTTTGCAGTCGGGTTCACTCTTGGTGTTTTATGTTCTATGAGCTTAGACAACTGTATACTGACTTATCTCCATCATGATGATGTCATCCAGAGTATTTTTACTGCCCTAAAAATCTTCTGTGTTCTGCCTATTCATCTCTCTCCCTGACCCCCAACACCACTGATCTTGATGCTGTCGACCTTAGTTTTGCCCTTTCCAGAATGTCGTATACTTTGAGCCACAGAGTATGTAAACTTTCTCGCGTTGGCTTCTTTCACTTAGTAATATGCATTTAAGTTTCCTCCATGTCTATTCATGGCTTAATAGCTCATTTATTTTTACTGCTGAAAAAAAATGTATTTTCTAGATGTACCATAGTTTGTTTATCCACTCACCTACTGAAAAGAATCTCGGTTGCTTCCAAGTTCTGGGAATTATGAATAAAATTGACATAAACATCTTGTTCAGGTTTTCATGTCAACATAAGTTTTCTACTCTTTGGGGTAAATACCAAGGGATGAGATCACTGGATTCTAAGAGCATGTTTAGTTTTATAAAAAACTGCCAAACCGTCTTCCAAAGGGTGTGTACACTTTTGTATTCCTACCAGCAATGAATGAGAGTTCCTGTTGCTGCACATCCTCCCCGGGCTTTGGTGTCGTCAGTGTTCTGCATGTGGGCCATTCTGGTAGGTGGATAGTAGAATCTCATTGTTGTTTTAATTTGCATTTTCTTGGTGACATGATGTGAACATCTTGTCATATGCTTACTTGCCATCTATACATCTTCTTGGTGAATTTTTTTTATTATTAAAAAAATAATTATTTTTTAATCAAGTTGTTTGTTTTCATATTGTTGAGTTATAAAAACTGTTTGCATATTTTGGACAACAGTCCTTTACCAGATGTGCCTTTTGCAACCCATAACTTTTGATTTTGTAATTCAGAGACAACAGAAACACGTAAGATCCCTGGTGTAGACCAGAGCTTTACTGCTCAAATTCATTATCCCCAAAGAAATGGATCTGAACTAAATAAAACACAGAAAAAACTCTGACATAGGGAGTTAGATGAATAACTTGTTCTTATTGAGAAAAGGCCGTTCATTCCCAGGAGAGAACATCACTGAGACTTTAAAAGTCAGACACATACAGTTCCCAAATACCTACAGGGCACTCACTATTTTCAAGGTATTAAATCTAATAGCATTTGACCAGAAATAGCCCTAGGCACAGCCATCTTTGGCAGGAGAAGCTGTTAGGTCTAATATCAATGATTGCCTGTGCTTTGTGTGGAATACCTAATTCTGTCCTCAGAATAATCTCGTGAGGTAACACAATTGTGGTAAGCAAAATAATGGTCTCTCCAAAGATGTCTACAACCTAAACTCTGGCACCTGTGGCTCTGTTACCTTACATGGCAAAAAGGACTTTGCAGATGTGGTTAAGTTAAAGATCTTGAGATGAGGAGATGATCCAGGATTATGTGGGTAGGTCTAATGTAATCACACGGGGCCTTGTATAAGAGGGAGGCAGAGGACCAGAGTAGGAGGGTCAGAGGAAAATGTAAGGGTAGGAGCTGAGATCAGAGTGATATGACTGCTGGCTTGAAGATGGAAGGGACCATCAGCCAAGGAAAGAAGGAAGACTCTAGAAGCTGGAGAAGGTAAGGGAAAGGATTCTCCTCTAGAGCAGGGGTCCGCAATCACAGGGGTGGGGACTGGTACCAGTCTGTGGCCTGTTAGGAACTGGGCCGCATGGCAGGAGGTGAGCAGCAGGCAGGCTGGCAAAGCTTCGTCTGTATTTGCAGTCGCTCCCCAGCACTAGCATCAACACCTCAGCTCCATCTCGGATCATCAGCCATAAGATTCTCATAGGAGCACCGGTCCCTGGTGCCAAAAAGATTGGGAACCGCTGCGCTGGAGCCTCCAGAAGGGGTGCAATCCTGCCACACTAGAATTTAGACTGTGAGACCCATTTCAGACATCTGACCTCCGCAACTGTGAGATGATAAATTTGTGTTGTTTTAAGCCACCGAGTGTGTTAAGTGCCATGGCCATGATCTCAAGCTAATAGAACTATCATTATTCCCACTTTACAGATGAAGAAACTAAGAAGCAGAGAGGTGAAATAATTCACCCTAAATGATATACCTAGCAAGTGGCAGGTCCAGAACTTCAACCCACATAGTCTGATTCCAAAGCCAGACTCTGAGATACTAAACGACACTGCTAACGTGAGGACCCACTGGACGTATGATGGAATAGTATTCAACCACGAAAAGGAATCAATTGCTGATGCATGGACAACATGGATAAACCTAGAAAACATGCTAATGGAAAGAAGCCAAGCACAAAAAGTTCTATATTATATGATTCTATTTATATGAAATAGCCAGGACAGGTAAATTCGTAGAGACAGACGGTTGCCAGGCTGGGGTGGGGCAGGGAGATGGTGGAGAGTAACCGCGTAAGGGTTACAGGGCTGCATTTGGGGCGATGCACATTCTGAAACTAAATAGAGGTGGTAATTGCAAACACTGTGAATGTACTAAATGCCACTAAATTTTTCACTTTAAAATGACTAATTTCACATTATGCGAATTTTGCCTCAATAAAAATAAATAAAGGACAACTGCAAAAATAAATTATCAAGGAGGGCTTTCTAGAAGCTGTACAACTTAATTTGGATCTTGAATGATGGCTGTGATTAGGCAGGCTGGGAGAAGATGGAACGGTGAGCATAAAAAAGAAAGAGAGAGAGAGAGAGAGAGAGAGAGAGAGAGAGAGAGAGCAAGAACTTCCTCTTTAGTTCCACACTCTTGCATACTTACAAGTTTCTGCACAGCCAGCACCAGGCTCACCTCACTTAGCCCCCTCTAAAGAGTTCTCCCAGCACTCAGAGATTCTATAGAAATCACCAAGGGCACTCCACATATTTGCAAATGATTTTATATGAATTGTGTGAAAAAGAATACTTAGTGAAGAGCAAAGTGTTAATATAAGAAAAATTAGGGCAAGTTCCAAATGACTCAGAAAGCCAGACAGCACCCCGAGTTAGTTCAAGGCTTGTACTCGGGAGATCCGGGTGCCTGTGCATCACAAGGTGTGACCCCAGGCCCTGGAGGCACCACGGCTCTGTCACACAGCCCACCCACCATGACTCATTTGGCTCTTCCCCGTTATCACCCCCCAACACACACACATACCCATTATTCTTGTCAAGGGCAAGGTCTGGGATCCCAGCAAAACTGCAGGGGTCCTGGGAGGGTTATCCTCTAGGAGAATATCAAGAAGCCCAGCTTTTCTCAGTCATCAATCACACAGCCTCAAGGACAGAGAAAATGCCAATGGCCTCACTGAGGACCGAGGTGGAAGCAGAAACAGTGAAAGGACCCGAGCGTGAGTGGACTCACGTTCAGTGCCACCCTCCAAGGGAGGGGCCTGAGGGGTAGCTTAGAGGAACTTCAGGAACGACCCATGCGTAAACCCAGTTTTCTGACTCCAAGCTCTAAATCCCTTATGTGGGAACTTGCCACCACTATCTTCAGTCATACCAGGGTCCTCTGCTCCTGCCCACCAGCCCGAGCCATCAGTCCCAGTGGGATGGGAAGTGGGATGGGGAGCAGAAATGAGATGCATTCTGCTCCATTTACAAATTACTTTCAGCCCTGTGGAGAGAGTTACTTCTAAATGTGAAGTGTTACTGTCACAGAAAGAGGGATGTTTGTGACTTGTGACAGCTTTGCCGGAAACCTACCATGGCTTCGGGCAAAGCCACTGTCTCTGCCGGAGTCCCCCACTCCTTCTGCAGAAACAGGGATCTTGGCGATATAGCCCACCACTTCTCCAGGGAAATGCACCATGCCAACCCAGCCCGGAGATCTCTCCTCTGAACTTCTATGTGCCCTGTTTGCAAACTCATGGTATGTCACAGACAGCCTGATTACCTTGTGACAGGTATGCTTGTCATCTGGTACCAGCCTGTTGATTCGCCCAAGGGGTAGAGTTTGTTTTCTTCACCCTGAACCCTCACTGGACATGTCATGGAGCTTGCACCCTTCTATGCTGGCCGACCAAACACCGTGCATTTATATTCTTATTCCTGTGTCACCAGCACCACAGGTTTTCGTGACCTCACGATTGATGCAGACAGGTGTAAGAATTTTTAACATTTATTGCACACCTATTGTGTGCTAATCATGGTGCTTTGTGTTTTATATTCACTTCCTCCAAACCTTACAGCTAACCCTGCGAAGAGCAAGTATTCTATGCTCAGGGGACCGTTAAGGACGATGCCATCTGTACAACCTCGACTCATTCTCTCTCCACGCTAACTAGTTCTCACACCTACCCTCCTACCACGCCACCAAAACTGCATTTTCTGATGGTGCCTATAACGTCTGTGTTGCCAGACCTGATGGCTACTCTTCAGAGCTCAGCCAGGCAGCGTTGGACCAGTCCGACCATAGCTCCGCCTTAAAACACTCTTATCTTCACTTTCTGAATGTCACACTGCTGGTTTCCTCGTCTATCCCGCCTCCTCGGGCACCTCTGTCCCAAATTTCACAGGGATTAAGGAAAGAAGTCCTGGGGCCCCATGGCTGAGTTCATACCCTGAGCTCCTTCACTTACTAACTGTGATCTTGAAAAAAATATTTAATATCTTGTGCCTCCATTTACTTCATAGAGTTGTTGTGAAAATAAAGGAATAAATATACGCAGCACATTTAGAACAATGCCTAGCACACAGTGAGACTTCAACAAATGCTCGCTTCTTGTATTATCACTATGATAATCCATTATTACACCATCTCTCAAATTTGAAGTTCCACAGAGTTGTTCAAGTCCTTTTTTCCATCTCACTCTAGCCTGAAGCAGCCTCATTCATCTCCATGATTCTCAGTGTCATCTCTGTGTTGGCATCTTCAAATTCGCATCTCCGACCCAGATCTCATTTAAGCTCCAGACTCATCTATCCCATCGCCCTCTTGACACATGCATTTGGATATCTCACAGGCATCTCAATCGACACGTCTAGAAGTGAACACTCCCCTTCCACTCTCCTTCCCCCCTCCTTAGTCTTCTGTGTCAGAGACAATGGCACCATCGTCCCTCCCTGACGGAAGTAAGAAACCACAGGATCGTCCTTGACACTTCTCTTTCTGTCACCTCCCACATCGAATCATTGCCATGAGCTTCTGATTTCACCTCTGAGAAACACCTCCATGTGATTCCCTTTTCTATAGTTCAGTTGTCATCACTCTACTGCGCGTTGCTGGCCTCCCTGTTTCATCCCTACCAACCCTAACATTCCTCTTCTCACACGAACCATGAAGAGGCTACTGTTGTTGGTGCTGTCATGTTAATGCTTTCATGTTGTTCTGATGTAAATCAAATCTTGACGGTAATCTCTGCTTAAAACCCTCCCATTGCTTCCCATTGTCCATAAGAGGAAATCAAATTCCTCAAAGTGGCCCCCAAGGCACTTCAGTATCTGGCCCCTTGGACCTCTCCAGCCTGATCTTGCCACCCTCATCCTGGCTGGCTCTACTCCTGCTCCAAGAGGCTCCTCCTGTCTGCCTTTCCTGTCTTAGGGCTTCAACAGGCTTCTCCTTCTGCAGCCCGCTCGCTACCTTGCCCCTTTCTGTGCCTTGACTGCTTTGGCAGTCTCCAAAAGCCCTTGAAGCCCAGCTCAGAATGCTTTCTTAATGTATAAAATAAAATGCATAGTATTACAAGAGGAACCAATTATATCAAAATACACATAATCAAAACATTATTTTAAAAATTCATCTGTGATGTACCACCACAGCGAAGGATTCCGATAGTGGGGGAAGCTACATGTCTGGGGTGGGGGCGGAGATGCAGGAGGTATGTGGGAATTCTTTGTAGCTTCTGCTCAATTTTGCTGTGAACCTAAAGCTTCTTTTAAAATGTCTATTAAAAATACACTCGTGACATGGTAATAATACGTGTGCTCCTTTACCAAGGTATTAACTAATAAGCTCTGGCAATGGGCCTACTACCTACCATAATGTCAATGATAGGAAACAGCTGCTATTTCCATTGGTGACAACATCACAAGCAGGCACCACTAATGCTACCAGAAAGAAGGTTGAATTCCCCGCCAGTTAAGAGCCTTGTTGTCAGAACCCAACTCTCCTCCGTTTTTCCACTGAGTAACTTCTACTCACCCTGCAGCCCCAGAACGCCCTCTCAGACCTCCAAACAGAGAACTTTCTACTATTATTCCCTTTCATGCTCCCTCATTTTTAAATCTCCAATTTTATTTCAAATTATAATTACATATGTGTTTGTTTGCATGTTTCATATTTGTGTCACTGGAATGGAAGCTCCACCATGATTCAGTGAGCGAATGAATGAACTGCCCATAACTGGTAGGAACATGGCTATAATAAACCCTGCTAACTCCAGATGTTTTGCTTTTCCTCTGCATCATGTTGAATGAAACACGTTAAGAGATGATTTCTACGTCACACAACATGTAGCTTCGTTTACCATCTTCCACTGATCTATCTGCTCAACAAAAAAGGTGTCTGTATAACTTTACAGAGTTGGCCTTTAGAGAGGTTACCTTTTTCCAAAAATCTTTGTATTTCTAATGGTAGCTTTTGCTGAAAAGAAGTAAAAATTGGGTTTACATTTTCGATTTATTTTTGTGAAAATGTAAGTGGTTGCAGATCCATTCAGGAACTAAGAACTAGGAGGAAGATGATGATGATGATGATGATGATGGTGGTGATAACATTTATTGAGTGCTGTACACACCTTTTATATATTATCTCATTTACTCTTTACTAAATTCTACTTAGTTTAGGAAAGATAAGGCATAAAGAGACGATAAACCCAAGCAAAAACCTATGCTCTCTTCCTTCTCTGCCATCACATATACCTATTTAAATTTTTCTTCGCTCATACCAAGAGCCTGGGATTTGATAACAGAGATTCATAATGCCAATCAATTCTCAAAGGGGTGACACTTTCGCTCATTCACCTCGCCTAATACATTGCCCAGGATTCATCTCCATCAGATCAGTTGGTCTTCCACTTTTGAGAATCAAAAAGCAATAATACAGGTTCAAAGTTCAAGACCCAAAACCCTACCTGTAGACAAGGGTCATCACAACTGGGAGCCCAAAACAGCAGACATGGGAATGGAGGGACAAGTGGAGAAGGATGTGCAGGAGATCAGAACATGCGCCCAAAATATACTGCTCTGCCATGAGGGTTATTTTGAGCTAAGAGCAATTGAGAAAAAGCAGGCACAAGATTAGCTCTCTGCGGTCCCCCATCTGCCTGAAAACAGATCATAAATTCCCTTTGTGAAGGTACCCACCCCCATCCACGTCCCATACCGGGAAGGAAATAACAACCTCAGCACCATAGATGAGCTGGCACCGAGAAAGTCTACACAAACCCCACTAACTAGTCCTTCCGCATCGTTTGTTTCCCCACATGTTTGCCTTCCTACAACTTGCTGCCTCTAGAATCTCAGAGTCTCTCTCCTTTGTCTTGTCACTTCTCTTTAAATTTATCCTCTTTTTTCCAAGTGTTATAAAAGCCTCCAAGCCTAGCTGTTACTTTGGGGTTTTCGCTTCTTTCAAAGAAGCCCCTCTGTGCCACGTAAAACTTTTAACATCAAATAAATTTGTACGCCTTTGCTCCTGCTAATCCACCTGTTGTCGGTTTTTCTCACAGACCCAGCCAGAGGATGTAAATGGCTAGCGGTAAAATTCCCTCCACTGCACATGGTAGGGGAGGGTACCCACTCAGAAGAACTAGACCTTAAAAACGTTTCTTAGTTGGGTTAGGTTTAAGGTCGGGTTAAATTTAGAGTTTGAAACTACGGTGGCAAGATTTAATTATAGTTAATGCCTGGGTCAAGGTAAGGGTTAGGATTAGGATAGTATTAGGTTAGGGTGAGAACCTTGTTTCGAGTGAAGCGTGGTGTCTAGATTTCAGCTGGGGCTGGGCTTTTATCTGGACGTTAGGGTTTGTTAGGTATTAGAAGCTGTTGAGATCTGGTTTGGCTTCAATGTTAAGAGATTAAAGCAGTTGTCAGTCCAAGTCAGCAACAGGAGAATAGTTTGGAATTCCAATCTAAGGCAGCATTTAGCTCTGAATTCAGACCTTGTTTAAGTTACTGACAAAACCTGGGGCAAGGATCTGTGGTCGGCCTGTGTTCTGGAGAGAGATCTGAGACAGGTGTGTGTGTTGGCGAGGTGTCCATGAGAGTCTGGTGGAGATGAGCCCGCAAACCTGGGAGGCATCTAGTGGACAAAACTACAGCCCGACAGCAGCCTCGCCCCTGGGTCCCCGGTATTGCCTGTGGCCATATACAAGGAACACGCCAGGTTTCAGACCTTTTCCCACCTCGAGTCACTACAGAGCCACTCTGGATCGCAGCCCTGTGTCCCTCAGGGAAAGTGGAGGGATGCCCAAAGCCTGGCGAAACTAGCTTATCAGGCTTTAGGAAGTGGAGAAAGGGCTGGTTATTTCATTGATAAATCTAAGAAATCATTCTAATGACTTCAACCCCAGGGCAGGGAATAGGTCCAAGCGTGGACAGAACCTGTCTGTGTCTGCCTCTCTGTGCCCTGCGCTGCAGCCCAGACCTGAACGGCCCTGATGGTCCCTCATTCAAGGCCCTCTTTACAGGCAGCTAGACTTAGAGATGAAGAACTGAACCTCCACGAATTTTTCAGGATAATAAGCGATGAGCACTGAGTCCCAACGTGAAGGAGCGAAGATCAGTTCAGACCAGTGGGCAGTGCCCGGGATGCTCCTGGCCTCGCCTGGGACCACAACCGTCTCTATGGCAACAATGGTGGTGGGTGTTGTCCAGAGGAGAGACCGGAACCTCGTAGGTAGAATCCAACTGATTGGATTGATTGTGAAGATTTAGCTGTTGGGAAATGCCAGGGGTTAACTTCGGTCACCAGTGTGAGAACAACAAGGGAAAATGGTCCTAAATTAAGAGAGGACAACACAGCTAAGCTACAGGATTATCGGGACCCGTGGCCAGTTTCAGGAGACCTCATGCTCAGAGAGGTTCTTCTCCATCTCCTTCCCAGAACAGCAAGATCTGATGTGCACATTTATTTCATGAAACTTTCCCGAGAACCATTTGTAAAAGCAATCATAAAAGAAACCACTTTTTTCGATAGGAAAAACACTATAATTCGAAGTGTGTTCCTCACCGAAGCCAGAACAAGGTAAGTGAAAGGGCTCAGAGCCCTGCGTTCTACCCGAGAAAGAAAATGCCTCTCGTGATGCCACGTTGGGAGACTGGCTTCTGGAGGATGCGTGCCGTCATCTGCGAAAGGGAGCCAGCTGCGGGACTGCACCTACCTCCCAGGGCTGCCTCGGCTACAGTGGAAGGGAAGGACAGCCATGAAAGCCAGAACGTAAGCACACACGTCTGTTCCTCAGATCTCACGCGTGAGATTCTCGTAGGGCAGTGGCCTGGGGAAGGGCAGTGTGCAGACGAGTCTGCAGTTCGGCCCCCGTGTCATGTCCCATGGGGCTGGCTCTGGAGGGGTGGGACTTCTCCAGGGGGGAGGGAGTCCTTGTCTAATTGACCTCCGAGGCACCCAGCACTCTCGCCAGGCAGCCCGCATGTGTCCTTTCCTAATTTGGGGCCGTTTCTCCTTGTTGTTCCTACACTGATGACTGAAATTAATCCCTGGCATTTTCCAACAGCTAAATCATTATAATCAAACTCTGCAGCTGCCAGATCTGCTGACTCAAACCCCCTATGTATTCATATGATATTTGTCGGATAATTACAGAATAGAGGTAATTATATTCATGACTCCATTACTTTCATAATTCCAGAGACCCAGAAATCACTTTTTAAAAAAATCCTCACAAGAACCAAGAGAAGAAATTCCTGCAGTCACCACCCTAACCCACACCTTCTCCTGTTTGTTCCTCATGTCACACTTTCTTCAAAACCTTCCCCATCAACAAGAGCGGCTCCCCAGCTCCTCAGAGAAGACAGAAAGCAGAGAGATGGAACAGATGCATGTTCAATGCTTGGTTAGGGCCAAAAAGGTTTCAAGTGGTCGAAACCAATGCACACTAGTTATAGCAATACTAACTATTGTACTAGTTAAGCCCTAAATTACCTATGAACTTTCAGATGCTTAACACAAAAAATTTATTTTCTATTCAGACACCTGTCATGTGCTCATTCAGGGACCCTGGTTCCTTCCAGCTTGTGGCTTTGCCTACTCTAAGTCCTTAGAGATTTCTCTCATCAGCTGACAGGTGGGAAAGATTTTTTAAGTCACGACTCAGGCACGACACTGGTTGACTCCACTCACATTCCTATTGCAAGGGTCCTGGTGGACGCAGCCCTTGCTGGACGGCCACTCGCAGCAACAGATCTACGTCCGGTGGGGAACCCGCACCTTTGGTGGTCAGCCGACCATTTCTGTCAATGATGTGATACTAACAGGCCATGTGTGAGCGACCAAGGTACTTGTGAAATGATGGACACCACTGAGTGCTATATGCCACCCAATGCAAATTAAAGTGATAAAACGAACATCCTGAAGAGATGACAAAGAAAATTCACTGTCTCCTTCTGTTAATGTAACATGCAAAAAAGATCCCCTCATAATCTTCTCCAAATGTAATGCTGTAGCCATTCTGGACAGAGCATTTAGTCCTCCTCCCTCCTCCCACTCCCTGCCCCTGCCTTTTATGTATGCTGCCACAGACCATGGGACAGCACTGCCCCTCGAACATCTCCCATTCCATTACAAATCTTCATTAGAGATCGCCCACCTCCATACTTGGTGCCTTGGCTGTGCCTTTCTGAAGGCTGTGTGTATCCAGCAATGTTGAGTGACACCAGCCAGGATTCTCACCACTGGTCCAAGGGGCGGGCTAGGTGACAGGTGAGCCTGATGAAACCAGAGAAAGAGACAGGTTGTGAAAGCAAAACTCAGGAGCCACGATGCAGTCAAGTCCCTGGATAGCACCTTGAAGGCTGCCCCTGGGGATGCTTGTTTCAGGTTTGGTGGCAGCAAAAGAGGTTTGGGAGTAGAGACATTTGAGGACATAGCCATGTGATGGGGGCCCTGGGGTCCTGGCAAGGCATGGGAGGGGCCTTGCAGCTGATAAAAGGCGTGGAGGGCACCCCCAGGGCTGAGCTGTGTTTGGAGGCATCAGTGAACCTGCCCGTGAGCAGCCTGGGTGGGAGACGGGGCTGCCGAAATGAAATGAGGACAGACAATGAGGCCAAACAAAAGCAAAGCTCTCAGGGGTCCACGTGAAGCATCTCACGCACATCGGAACAGCCCAACAGACAGGTGGCCCCGCCCCCACGTGCAAACATGTGGAATACTCAGAGGGATTCTTCCCCGTTTTCGAAACGCCAACCAAACGGCTATCCTCTATTTCCCGTTCTGAATTTTCCACTTCAGCAGTTTTCTTTCTGTTTGTTCCAGAAAAGGGATGGAATTACATTTTACTAGGCTTTTTACACTTGAAAACCTCTACGACAAAATACAGTTTTTCCCCAGAACTGCTTTTACAGCTCATCAGAGCAACCCCTTCGCAGGGCCTCCCGGGACAGCCTCCCATGTGTGACAGCACCTCGTCTCAGCTCCCACGCGCCAGAGCTGAGCGCCTGTCCCAGGCCCAGTCCTCACCGGGGAGAGTGAGAGGCAGGGTGCTCTCTGGGGCGAGAAACTAATCATCTTCCTCCAAGGCGTGGTCTGACCTGGTCCACTTTCTAACCAAGGAAATCCTTGAGATTTCCATTCAAGCCACTGGTGGGAAACTTCTTGTGTAGCATCACAATTTTTTTTTCAAAATGCAATACTTAGAAGCACGTATTAATAAGCAATAATAAAGAACAGATGTGGTTTATTTTTTTCTTTCTTTTTTTTTTTGATTCATATTTATGTGAAGGGCATGGAGGCTCCCACTCTGTGTGTCGCCTGCTTCTGCAGTTACCTTATGTCCTACCGATCCTACAACCTTGGCCATCTGGAGCTCAGTCGAGAAGAGAAGGGCCCTTAGAAAAGGCAGCTGAGAGCCGGGGACAGTGACCGGGGTCAGAGGCACCACCGACCGCACAGAGACACGGAACCTCTTGGCCTTCTCGTCGCACCTGCGTTTTAATAGCTCCGTGAGTTCAGTTCTTGGCCCATAGCACATAAAAACAGCTAATGGGGAAGGGGACAGCGATTACCACAACGGGCAGGTAGGAATAGTGGCAGTGGTGAGAGATGAGGCAGAAGATTTAAAAGCAGGTGGCAAAAGCTCAGAGACCCAGCTGGCAAGGTGGTTAACACAAAAGCAAACAGCTGGAGGCTTTGCCCCAGCCAGAGGGTCTGCGAGGAGGGGGGCGGTCTCACCTGAACGGACAGAGGTGAGCTGTCCAGTCTGGCAACATACGAAGGGGCCAGTATTCGTGTTCTGTGGACCGGCAGGGGACAGCGCCCACGGTGGGAGGACGGCCCCTGAAGGCAGCGCCGGGGCGACAGGCCGGGCTGGCCCTGTGTGGTCTGCACAGAGGGCAGGCTGGCCGAGGCATGTGTACATGGGGGCACGAACATGGAAGCCCAGACACATGCGAGGGGCAGGCCATGAAGCACACGGGCCATGAGGACCGGGGAGCAGCCCAGGCCCTGAGAAGCGGGGGCATCGTGGCGGAACAGCAGGCTCTCCGAGGTACATCACCACCTGGGCTGTCAGGTACATCACCACCACAAGTCAGAACACAGAGCCACCTTCACATTCCACTTCCCGTTTTCACATGCTGGCTCTGAGACCAGGATGAGGGCGGGTGGCAGCGGTGGGAACAGTTCCACACTCTGACAACGGGCCAGCGGGACTACCTGAGCTGGCCCTGAGACCCCGCCTCCCGGCCCCAGCATCTCTCCCCCGCCGGGGCTGCCCCATGCTCCCTCCTCACCCCCATTCCGTGGGGCTCCTGGCGACTGCGCTTGCCCCATGCTGGGGCCAGCAGACTCACCCATTCCCCTGAGCTCACCTGGTGAACTGGCCTCAACCATTTAGCCTTGACAGACGCAGGCAGCGGGGCGCCCGCCCGGCTGGGGAGTTGGCAAGGTTCGTTAATCATGCTTTCAGAGCACTTTGCGATGCAGAGATGAAAGACATCTGAGGAGAGCAAAGTACAGCCATTACAGTCTCCATCTTCCTAATTGAGGAAAATGAGGTTATTTCCAACCCCTCTGTGATGCAATGGAAAATGTGCTCGACAGGCCCGTGCTTACGGCTTCTCCCCCGACAGCTCCTCGGGGCTGAGACAGAGCAGCATGCGGAGAGCACCCAGCTCCCGTGCTCCAGGTCACGGCGGCCACTTGGACGTGCCCCAGAGTCGTCCCCGTACCTCGGCCCCGAGAGGGACCACCTCGACAAGACATCAAAGCTGGGCACCTTCGTGCGGCTCGAAGTCCTCCTCCTCTGCCCTGAGTAATTGGAACAAAACGACCCAGGTAGTCTTGCTGTAACATCAAAGCTGCGTATAATAACCTCACAGATGAATTCGAGAGTGAATGCATTCACAGCCACTGCTCAAGTTTGAAGTATGCTGGATTTTTTTTTTTCCAGCTTCAGAACTAAGCAAGAAGAGAAAGAGAAATCAGCAACCTGAGCTTTCTTTGTTAGCCAGATGCCTCCCCTTCTGGGCCGTGGTGAAAGGTGTGGGCTTTCAGCCCTTCGGGACTAAGAAGCCAGTTTGAGAACAATGATGAGGAGGAGAAGAGCAAGAATAGGGCTGGGGGTCAGGAAACACCGTGATTAACATGTCTGCACAAATGCAGACCCTGGCCCACCCTTGAGGCCACCGGCACACAGGGAGACCAGTGAGCCACACAGGGCCACTGACCGGAACATCTGTGATAGTTCCACCATCAAGGTCACAGTGGAGAGGCTGGTCACCCTCTGTCACCTGTAAGGAATGGCTCCTTTTAGGCCAGACGACTAAGGGTGAGTATATATTTATAAATAATAGAGCTACCAAAGAGAGCTAATACAGAAAACCTTCACTGCTGAGCTGCTGAAGTCCTGAGACTTTCCAGAAGCAAGTCACAGAACCTCTATTCCAGGAGGGATCTCAGGGGTCACAGTCACTGTGACCCAAGAACAGGATCGTGACACACATCATGGCTAATAAGTGTCTGTAAAATAGTATCCATGAGATAATAGAAAACACATATTAGTCTCTGTCCCCAGTTCCTGGCACAGAGCTTCTGAAATCTTTATAATTTCCTAAGCAATAAGACCACTAGGAGCATCTTTTGCTCTGATATTTGACCTTTGACCCTGTCCCCGACACAGGCCTCCTGAAACCCTTATAATTTCCTGGATGACAGAGTGTCTTTTGTTTTAATGAAGCAACTCGGATGGGCTCCTGATGGCTCCTGGATGAGGGCTAGTCACCAGAAAGACCAACCCATGATCAGCCCACCCCCGATTCACTTGAGAAGGGAGAAGTGATAAAAATGTAATTGATGATTTGTTGTGCCTATGTGATGAAGCCTCCATAAAAACCCCAAAGGTGCAGGATTCAAGAACCTTAGGTTGGTGAAGATGTGGAGATTTGGGGAGATTACATACCTGAAGAGGAGATGAAAGCTCTGTGCCCCTTCCGCGTGCCTTGCCCTATGCATCTCTTCCATCCAGCCGTTCCTGAGTTATATCCTTTTAGAATAAACTCATGATCCAGTAAGTAAAATATTTCTCTGGGTTCTTTGAGCTGCTCTAAAAAAATTAATTAAACCCAAGGAAGGGTTCAAAGGAAGCTCCAATTCAGGTCCCATCCGTCAGAAGCACAGGCGACAACCTGGACTCGCAATTAGCATCTGAACTAGGGCAGATCAGGCATCAGTCTTATAGGACTGAGCCCATCACCTGTGGAACCTAATGCTTTCTCCATTAGTGTCTGAAGAATGGAGTTCAATTGTAGGACACCCAGCTGGTGTAAGGTTAGCTTGGTATGGAGGGAAAAAACCACATAGCAAAATTATGGAGTTGGAATCTTAACATCATTTGGGATGCGACTGAAGGCAAAGCTTTAGAACATCTCCTCTCTCAGTGTGACACCACATAACACCTGCTCTCCACCCCTGGAGTCCGTCTATCCAGTTCCATCCCCCTTTGCATCACGGCCTACTGTTCCTTGTTGATCTTAACTCCCAGCCCCCCCAATTCTCAGACATGGCCTGCTACTTTTTTGCCGCAAACATGCATTGCTACCCTTTTTTATAACTGCCATGCTATAGGATTTCATGCCTAGTTAACACCCTGGGCATGTAAATGGGTTTATTCAACCCATTTCACAGTTGAGAAAACAAGGGGACTAAGACTGTAACTGCTGTCTTCAGTGAGAGAACATATGCGTGGCACGTAATTGCCATAAAAACCGATAGGTGCCTCCTCTCCAAAAGTCAAGGGGCCTTTAGATACATTATCACCCTCCGCCGGCCCCATGAAATGGCTCTCTGAAAGCCCTGCCTTTACTGCGGAGAACATAAGTACTTGATTACCCAGCAGCTCACAGGCTGCAGGGCTGCAACCCAACCTTTTTCTAAAGCTCAGCATCCTTCCCCATACACCTTATAGCCCAGTGGCACCCTTGCCCTCTGCGATGAGCTGAATTCTGTCCTACGAAAAAAGATGACGACATTCTAACTCTCACTACCTGTGAACATGGTCTTATTTGGAACGAGGGTCTTTGCAGATGGTCATGTTAAGATGAGGTCGTTAAGGGCGGGCCCTCATCTAACATGACTGTGTCCTTATAAAAAGAGAAAATGGACACGGAGACAGACATGCACACAGAGAGAAGGCCGTGTGAAGATGCAGGCGAAGGTCAAGGTGATGCATCTACAAGCCAAGGAACCGCGGAGGATGCCGGTGTACCCTCAGAACTTAGGGAGAGACAAGGAACGGATTGCCCCTCAGGGCCCCAAGCAAGAACCAGCCAACATCTTATCTCGAACTTCTGGCCTCCGGAACTGGGAGATCATACATTTCTGTTGTTTCAGCAGCTCAGCCCTAGCAAACAAATACACCCCCATTGTGCTCACTTCAACCCTTTTGTTCTCATCACTTATGTCCTTGCAGCAGGCCTGACCCTAAGCCTCCAAGCCACGGCAGAGTCAGAAGAAAATGATCGTGCCAAAGTGCTCAGTCTCTCTAACTTCCCCCCGTCACACTGAAAATGAGTAAGTGGTGATTTGGGGGACCCTCACGTTCATTCCAGGTCCCGCGTACCCACACCCACACAAACACACACACCCTCCCAAGACACCGTCAATCAGAGGCCCCGGGCCAACCTTGGCACATTAAGCAGCAAGTGGAAAGGCCCCGGAGACTTGTCCCCCGAAGGCTCCTCTAGCCATTAGCACCTTCCCTGTTGCTGGGCTCAGGAGCTTCCAAGGCAGCCCAGCTGGTCATCCGGGCTGCCTTACACTATTCCAAATGTCACCTCCAGGTTCTCCTACCTGCCTCAAAGCAATGAACTGCTCCGAGCTGCCAAGGCTGACCATGATCCCCAGAGCAAGAAGCCTTTGTTCTGAGTGCTTGATGCTAGGTTACCCCCAGAGGGCATGGGCCCCTTATTCCTCAGAAGGCCCCTGCTCCCTCCAGAAACTTTCCTGCCTCCCAGAAACTCACTGTCACTTTCAGTCCCAGCTGTGCCTTATGCGAACACCAAAACTTGAAAGATGTGCAGAAGGGCCCGACTCTTCCTCTGTTCCCCAATGTCTGGTTCCTCATTTTCACTGAGCGGCACAGACACCCCGTGATGTCCTGACAGTTCCCATGAGGTCCAGGCCATCAGCTAATGAGATGAAGGAGCAGTCAGGACCAGCGTAGGACCGTTCACACAGGCACAAGCTGGGAGCCCCCCAGTCCTCGTCAGAAACTCTGCCCCTGGGCCTGGGCGCTCACCCTGTCAGCTTCCCCTTGATCCGAGGTCCCTCTGTCACCCTCTTCATGGTCCTCCAGTCTGCGGACAGACATAGGGAGGAGGCTGTTAAGGTCAAACAATGGGAAATCCTCCCAGACACCAAGTCATCGCTCAGGAAACAATCAACTGAACGATTTCTACAGGAGTCTCTGCCTCGTCATGATTTTGACCTAGACGTTCAATTTTAGAAGTTTTCTCTTTGTTTCAGTCTTGTGGCTTAGCCTTACAGATGTGATTTTGCGTCACTGTTATTTTTTTCTATAAAAGCTTGTCAGTTCAGAATGACCATATTCTTTATAAACCAGAGTTCATATTTCCCCCCATTAATACGTATCTGATTTTATAGTTTACTTAATAAAAATTCCTGGGTTGGCCACTCCTCTTCCAGGAAGTGAGAGCTGGTGTTCTGCTTGCTTTGTGTTCAGTCAGTTCCTGCCTCCTGCCCATGGGGTACCAACACTCACACACACATGAATCAAATGAATTAAACACCGGGGTGGATGATGAAAAGGCTCCTCCACCAGGTGAAGTATGTGGAGATTTATCAGCATCTCCAGGGCACTCGGAGCCTCTCCAGGTTACCTCTGAAATGCACAGGATTTGGGAGGGATTAGGAGAAACTTGAAAATCTCTAAGAATTCAAGAAAACAATTAATGACTTGGAAAACAGGACTCCTTAAGACAGGTTAGGAATGTGGCCATATAGTTTTAACAAGAGGCAGTTGAAGAGACAAGAATACTTTGAAGAGCCTTTGAGTCCAGCAAGAAATCACCCACATCTAATCTACTTTTTCATTCTTTTATTATTAAAATAAAGCAACGGTTTCTTTCCCATTAGCCTCCTTCCCTTTGATTTCTACTCAAGAGCCCCTGTCCCTATCTTTATCTGCTTAGCACTCATTGACTCAGAGAGACATGTCTTTGGTAGTTTCTCAGTGGTTCCTTGTCTTCCTCATCATAGAGAAGTGGGAAGTGGAGAATAGAGAAGAGCACAACAGTTAACCAGGTAATAGCCAGCCACCTACCTGCCACTCGCCCGCAATTCTGCCCAGTGCCCCCAAAGGGCCCCCCTGCTCCATTGTCTAGTGTCTCTTCCATCTTCCCCACAGCACACCCTGTAGTCAAGCCCAAATGTCACTGTTGCCTTCCCTTTCTCCATCACTTACACGATGTCTGCCCGCCATGTGATTACTTCCATCAAGAAGGCCTTTTTCCCTTTCCCTCGCCATGTAAACATCCCCATCCCATGACACTCAGCTCAAGCCTCTAACCTTCCACAGATATAGCCTCTTTCCAGCCCCCAGAGAACAATCCCTCGTCTGAGAGCCAGCTCAGGTATGCAAGGGACCACTCCCAAAGCATCCAGACTTGTGTAGAACTTTATATTTTCATGTGCACATACGTCATCTCACAACCCGACCGTAAGCTTCCTGGAAGTCCGTGTGCTGAGCACATGGCTAATAGTCAATAAACATTTGCATACGTGAAGGATGGTGGCCAAGGGATCTCTATTGATTCTGACGGCGGAGTAGGAGGAATGGAAATAGGGAAGCATGTGGCTGAAACATAAGAACAATTCTAACGCCTCACTCATATGCTTCTGCTTCATCCTACTTGTCCAGCAGGTTGGCAGACATTCCAAAATTCCTGAGAAGCAGATAACGCAGGTATGCAGATAAGACCAGTGGGAACTATGTGTGCTACACACTAGGCTCTTTACCAGATTCTAGGGGTATAACAGTGACCCAGATGTCACCCCCACCAACACATCATGGCTCCCCACCATCCGGTACACCTGGGGCCACACGCTCGTCTCACCTGCTCTTTCTCTATTACGTTTCTCTTGGAGTTTCCCTAGAACTTGACCCTTCACCACCTGGAACTCCGGGATCACCATCCACCTCTCTCTCACTAGTTGTCCGCTCTGGCTATATTGTCCCTACCTCCAGGGACAGATGTAACTAGTCTAGGTGGGACCACGACCTTACTAGTTTTGAAAAGACCCACATGCGGGTCACATGGCTTCTCACATGCGGGCAGTTAAGACTTGCAGCACTCAACACATCCACCACGGTCCTGGCCAGGGCCCGAGAGGCAGAGGGGAGCCACACGCATGCCCCTCATGGCTCTTCCCTGTGCTCTACCGAGGCTGGGGTGTCAACAGACTCTCCCCAAAGTGTGTGGGCAACTACGAGGAGTGATAATGCAAGCTGTGCGATTTCAATGAGATGTAGTATGATTTTCCTAAAATTCAAGGAAATAATAAGCTCTTCATGAGCACCACCCCCCACCCCCCACCCACAATATCCTGACCTTGCTTCCCAGGGTTGGGGGCAGCCAACTCCATCTTTGGATAGAGAGCCACCGCTCAGCAGTTCAGTTTTTAACGCTCCGCACACTTTGCCCCGGAGGTTGGTCTCGGCCTCTCTTCCAGCCCTTCTGCTCAACAGGGCAATCCTTGAAACACTGTTCTCTCCATTGTCTGACTTATTCAATCTGTCATAATCTCACTGGTCCTTTCAGTGTGTCACTCCAGGGTGGTGGCTCTCCATGGTCCCTTCATTCAGATCCAGGTACCAGGAAGCCCTGACACCTCACTGTTCTTCAAACATTTTCAATCTCTCTCTCCCCACCCTAAGAACACAGACTAATTCTCACCCATAAGAGGCAGCACCACCTATGTCTATAATAAGAAGAGAAGCATTTTCTGAAAGGTCACGTGATCGATAAGAGTTTCAGAGTGCCATGAGCATCCCTACACATTACTGGGCAGAGCAGCTGCAGAAATGCGTCAGAAATGACTTGCTGAACAAAACCACGTTCCCTTGGGAGTCACGTTTATGCACCCAGAGTCCCTGAGAACAGTGCTTCATCGGCCCTTGCTACATAGTAGAATCGCTTGAGGAGCTTCGGAAAATTATCTGGGCCTTCTCCAGATTGAGTAGATGGGGAGCCCTGGAGAGGGGCTCAGGCACAGGGGGGAGTCATTCCTGCAGAAGTTCTGAACCTCAAGTCTTCTCACCTGGCAATAGAAATTTCTCAGCCGTGCAACTTCCCTCCTTCTCTTTACTGACAAAATAGAGGAGTGTATAAGTTTTCTTTTTTGTGACCTTCCTCTAAAATCCATATTGACCAATTCTCTGGAGGCAGGGTAAAAAGTATACATAGTTGTACTCTCTAGGATGGGCTGAATTGTGTGCCCCCAAAATTAATATGCTGAAGACCTTATTTCAAGGACCTCAGATTGTGACTGTATTTGGAGACAGGATCCTGAAAAAAAGCAATTCAGTTAAAATGAGGTCATTCGAGTGGGTCCTCACCCCATATAACTGGTGTCCTTATGAGCAGAGGAAACTTGGACACACATACACACAAAGGGAAGACCATGTGAAGCCACAGGCAAAGATGGCCATGTATAAACCAAGAAGAGAGGTCTCAGAAGAAACCGCCCCTGCCAAAACCTTGACTTTGGACTTCTAGCCTCCAGAACTGTGAGAAAATGCATTTCTGTCATTTAAATACCCTCTTCCCAAGTCTGTGGTACTTTTTTACGGCAGTCCTAGCACACTCATATAAGCCCCTTTCTTCAAGGAAATAACAAGAGTTTGAGACCCCAAGAAGATTCACAGTAAGTAAACAATAAGGTTCAAACCTAGGTCCTAACTCTGGGAGACTGTGGAGATTTATTCTCCAGAGCTAGAAGCACATGGATAGCTCTTTTCTATCAGGAACACTTTAGTTGGAGTCTCTCTAAAAGCCAGAAAAAAAAAATTAAAAGTATGTTTTTAAGAGCCCTCAGGTCACTTACATCCCCAGGGGCCGAAGGCGGCTAACTCTCTCCCCAAAGGCCCTTCCAGCTCCCTCAGAGGACCTGGCTGTGCCCGGACCTTGATCTGATGCAGAACCGCCTCCCCTGCCTGTCAGAGCCATCCCTCCTTCCTGCGCTGCCAGTCCGTGTCCCATTCAGGTTGTATTCTGAAGCTCCCTGTGTGGGGTGTGAAATGCATGAATGCTCTCAAAGGAGGTCTTTATCCCAGAGCCTGAAACTGTGACAAAGAGGGCATCTTCACCTGTGAATTAGCTTGATTTTTCCAGCTGCCGCTGCTGACTTCGCCATCAGAAAACCCAGCCTCAGTACAAATGGCACCTCTGAAAGCTGGAGCAACGTTCTCTAGCTAATAGCAGGCTTTTTTTTTTTTTTCCTGGCCAGGAAATGTCCTCTTTTAGCAGGTGACTTGAAAAATGTCCTTCCAAAAAACTGAGTTGTTAGTATAAACGTCTAAATGAACCTTTATTAGACCTATAAAAAAGGCTCCTTAACATGTAATTGGACCATCCTTCATGCTTAAAGACACTGTTAAAATCATGTCAATAGCTAAGTTAGAAACCCACGGTGAAAGGCAAACATTTTATCTGCAAGCTCCATTTTATAGTCTGGTAAGATGAGATCACATCAATCACTGTGTCTTTCAAAAAATGATTGATAGACATTTGCCCAGGTACCCCTACGCCATTCGATTTTTCCCTCATATTTACTGAAATTTGCTAATGGAAAAGTCATCCTAATGAGATCATTCCACAGTCTTGCTCCAAGCAGGATGGAAAGATGAACTGAAGTCCCTCATACCCCGATGTGGCTCGGTTTCCAGTTTCTTCTCTAATCCTAATGTTCATAGTACTGTTTATTATCAACCAGTTTATAGATCTCTAGTTAATATTTGCTCAGGGCTTATGTTGATTTCTCAATACATGCAATTTTCCGGTCTCATCTTTATCTTTAAGGATTAGATTGGATCGAGCTGCCTTGTAGTAATTTAGTTTTTATCTTATGCCTTACAGTTTTATGTTCTTGTAATAGCACTGGCTTTTCCTTTTTTATTTAATTAAATATATCTTATTTCACAACTACAGCATTTTTGTTTCAAGTTTATTTATTTAACAGCTGGCAGGGTGCTGGTATTTTGTAGAGGGAACCACGCTGGGTATTTTTAGAAACTCAGAAGTTGGGAGTGCACCAGCTGAGAAGAAGGAAGAGAAATCTAAACTTGGGAGATGAATGCTTGGAGATTAAACTTAGATTGCCTTGGCTGCATGATGGAGAACCACAGATTAAGTCCTTAAAACAAAAACGGAAACAAAAACAAACAAACAGCGACAACAAAGTATATTTAAAAGCATGCTCAAGAAAGATGCTCCAACATTCTATCTTTGACCTTCTACAGAACAGCTGTCTCTGTTCACTGGCTCTGCCAGCACAGGAAAACCAGGCACTGCTAATATCTTAGAACTGCATTATCCACAGAAAGTGCTACAGCTTTGTAAATCTTTCCAGCCATCTCAGTCTCCAGTGACCAGCTCTATTCAACAGCTCTGTGGACACAAAATTTAGATCCATATGAGTCATATATAGGTGTACACGTACAGGTGCTTCTGGCAAAATGATGATGGCATATGAGTTTGTTCCAATACGGACAATGATGGGACTCAATATACAGCTGGAGTCCACAGCCCTTTTCTCAGCCTGCCAACCTCACTGGGCCCCTTCCAGGCTGGAAGCAAAAGCAACAGCTTCACCACACCTGGGGGCTAGGGTAAGCTGAGCAAGACACCTGAGACACAAGATTTAATGAGGTGCTTGCATTCAGGTCAGGCGAAGTTTGCACAACCCTGAGTGATACCTTCTTAAGCTTTGTGTGCTAGGCACCTTGTTTAACTCATTCTGCCCTATCCCTAAAGTCCCCTGCTGGAAACAGCATTCCTGCAGGCCACTGCTACACTCAAGTTTCCAAACTGGAAGTGATTGCTGGCCCTCAGGTTTCTCATTGCACCTGCACCTGGAACCATTTGGAACTGTCAGCCAAACAACTGTCCTGCATCCCAACCAGGCCACCTCTGCACCCCGCTCCCCTGCAGTGAGACGCCATCATTCTTTCAAGTTCCCAGATAGAAAGACCTTTTGGAAGATTTGTCTCTCTTTCCCACGTGTTTCGTTGGGCAGCCAAACGTTGCTGACACTTTTCCTGTGGTATCTCTCCCTTCTCCTAGAGCCACAGCTCCTGTTTTAAGTCAGGTTGTCATCATCTTAAAGCTGGGTTATCGTGTAAACAGTTCCATGCTTACAGGCTTACCCACCCCCAGGCCATCCTCTACACCGGTGGCTTTCAAAGCAGAGTCCCTGGGACAACAGCACAAATTCTCAGGCTCCATCCCAGAATCACTGAATCAGAAACTCTGGAATTGGGGTCCGGTCATTAGTTTCAAGCTGCCTTCCAGGTGATGTGCTGCCTGCTAATGTTTAGAAATTGCAGCCCTACGTTACACAGATTAGGTTAAAACCCATGCTAGTTTCTCACTTAAAAACCTTCCCTCATCCCCCTTGAGATGAAGGTCACGCTCAGCAGCCATGTTATCCAGGAATTTTGTAATGTATTCCCTTCCCGCGTTTCTGGTCGCATAGCTCGCTGTCCTCCTACTCATACCTCAAGCTCCAGCCAAGCTGCTCTCCAGATTGACTCCCGGAATGGAACAGCTTTCTCCTTAACTACCTTCTGGTATCCAGAAATAACCATATTATTCTGTTGAAAGGATGCCCGCAGCCGTGTTCTGAATCCCGGGCATGGGTTAGCCATGCAGGAGCAGTGGACGAGGCCAGGAGTAGAAGGAAAATGTCCATGTGCAGAGTGCCTACCACGGGCCGGCCCTGCTGTTCATTAATTTCCCTATGTATCATTGAATACAAAATTTAAAAACCCAGTGAAGAACCGAAGGAAGACAGGGGGCCGGTAGATCCAAGTCCAAAGTGAATCTGAAAGGAAAAGCTTTCTGGCATAGAGAATGGAGTAGGAACCGGTGTATAAAAGATGTAAGTTGTGGGGAGATCCATGCCGGCCCATGCTAAGCCCAGCCCAGAGGCCAATGTCTTTCCTTTGGTGCCTTTCTGGGATCTTCTCATCCAAAAATCAGTCCAGGGCCCAGCCTATAAATGCATCAACCCATTTCCTTTCTCTGCTGCTGTTGTTGAAGCAAGTTAAAGAGGCCCTTCCCTCAGGCCCTTGATTCAAAGACCCGGATGCACCATTTTTGCTAAGTCAGGATAAGCAGAGCTGGCCCCAGAAAACACATGGGAGATACCAAGGCTGATGGCTGAGCACAAGTTTCCCAGCCACAGGTCTGCCACTCACTCATTCTGTGCCTTGACTTGAGGCAACACCTCCCACTCCCTGCCAGACCCCAGGGATGGGCCGTTGCTTTGCTGAGTTTACGCATAATGAGGTCACTGAGTCAGCCTTCCTCTGAGGGCCCGTTGGACATAAATGTCTGAGCAAAGCATGCTGGTCAGGCAGGTCGCCCCTCTGCCTCTGGGCATAATGAAGTGGTCACGTAAAGTTTCAGTAGCTGCAGAGAAGCTGTCATTAAACCAACCTTCATGTCCCAAACCCTGCCAGATGCCCCGTCTCCTCCTGGAATCTCTGCTGGAGCTCAGCGTGAACTGTATCTTAAGGCAGAGTGGAGAGAGGGCTGCTTTTGAATTTTTGCTCTTCTATGCTGAGCCTTTCAAGGGTGCTTTGCCTTTCAGATTTATTTCAGCGAGTTGCTGTTAATTGTGTTTTCAATTAGTTATGTTTAAAACATCTTGAGATTTGGGCAACTGATATTGCAGCGCATTAATAATTATTAAACAGAGGTTCTAATCCATTATTTATTAAATAAATTTTTAATACTAATGCAGAATCCATTGTCACTGCCACCATGAGTTTGGCCATTAAGGAAACAGCTGACAAAAGAAAACTGAAGCTCCAGAATTCTTAAATGAAGGCCTGTGGAGCAGAGCTTCCTGGAGGAAGGATTGGCAGCTGCTTCTTTCTTATGTCTGTTTAATCGAGGCTTTGTTGCCTAGAGAGAGGGAGTTCCCACATAGTAGGTACTCAGTAAATGTTTGTACAAGAAGGGAATAAATGAGTGAATGAATGAATGAGTAAATAAATACATTTAAGGGGAAATAGATTAGGAGAGACCCTCTCTGCTTTAACCATTCACAAACACACAGAACATTCTGCCAAGCAATGAACTTTCTGTGATGGATAAGACAGTAATCCCTTCTTAATCAGTCTGACAGGTCATCATAATGCAAATTTAAATATAATTATAAGAAAATGTGGTAACCGAAGGTGGCACAGAAACCCACGTGAGGAGGTGACCCTTGCTGGAGCAGTCAGAGGAGGCTTCATTCAGTAAAGAGATGATGTTAGGACATGGACACTGATTTCTCCAGTTGTAGAAATAAGGAAAAGTCATACAACAAGCATATTTATCAGCACATTCAAAGACACAAGTATAGGCGAGTTCAAGGTCATGAAGAGTTTGCTGGGGGGCGAAGGAAGTGAGGCTGGAAGGGAGGGTGAGGGCTAGAAGGTAAACCCCATTGAGAAGCTCAGTCTTCACCCTGCAGACAAACCCACAGGGGGATGTGAAGCAAGAAACTGATTGGGCCAAATTTTTATTTCCAGGCAAACATACTAATTCAAGTTCTACTGAGTGATCTAAGCAACATGCAGTGATTGGCTAAAGTTGCAGTAATGAGTGAAGGGGAGTGGGCTTGAGAGTGACTTGGTACCTCCAAGGGTGGAACTTAGACACTGACTCTAGGTAAAGGGTAAGGAAAAAAGAGGGGAGGGTCAGGCTTGTCCCCCATGTTTTGGTTCTGAGGAAGGAGGACTGAGTGTGCTGGCCGTAGGGCGCATGACAAAGAGCTTTGGAAATGTTAATGCTGAGGTGCCCATAGGATTTCCAGGTGGAAATCCAGCAAACAGTTGCATATATAGGTCTGGAGATGAGCAAAATGCATGGGCTGAGCTCTGGAGAATCATTCACACAAGGGAGGCATGCATCTGTTCAAAACATACTTTGCCCAAACTTGGCTGGATAAACCTTTTGCTACAGGGAGTCATCAAAAATGATTATCTAGTCTAATTAAGCATAGGAAGAGTCTAACATCGCTATTTAGGGCAAAGAAAGGGGTACAATGAGAACATAAAGCAGTGCAAGGAAAAGAGATCTTAAAATTCAGACCACTCTTACACTCAGCCCAAAACTAATGGATTGATTTACTAATATTACAAAGTGCCACCTCTAAACCTTTAGGAATCCAGGTATGCAAAAGTGACATCACTCAATCCCCTCTCATTCTCATCAAAATCTCTCAGAAGCTTTGAGCCCCAATTTCACCTGTCTGCCCCACACTCTTTCTAGAATCTTCTGGGACCACTGAAGACTAGAGACCCTCTAATTCTCTGAGCACCTTTATCCCCATCGACCTCTGACCCTCTGTAGTCTCTGAGCACACATGGCCTGAGGATTGTAACGTGTCCTGTTCCAACACACACCCCACTCCTTAAACCTGTACAGCCACGGCTCCTGGAAGGCTATAACCCAGCCCCAGCCCCACCCACAGATTCCAGCAAGGCCCAAGGCAGGGCTGAGCATGTAACGTTTTGTGCTGGTAATTTCTAGTTCTCCAGGAACACTATCAGTCCTGGGGTTCCTCCACTCTCCCACTCCTGCCCTGCCTGCAGGGTGGTTCAGCTTGGCCAACAACAGAGACAATCTCTTATTATCTTAGATGTTTAGTGAGGACCTGGGTATAAACAGCTCATTGGATTCACGTCCTCACATTTCCTCAGTCAAGCTCCAGCACCAGTGGGACTCCAAGCCCCAGGCTCATGCGACCTTGCCAGTTGGAGAGAAAAGAGTGGGAGAAGAATGGAGGCAAGATGGGTTAGATTCAGTGACCCTCTGCTTTCTCTCTCAGAGACATTCCTAGAAATATTTTCGAATCCCTCAGAACCAATACCCAGAGGATATGGTGCTGGGGAAAGTGCAAATGAGAGGTGTGACACCGAAAATGAGAAGTGGCAATGCCCAGCTTCAGATGAGGTGTGTCTAGACAACAGATTCACAAGTAAGGTCAGCAGCAGGGCTGGCAGAGGCAGGGACATGAAGACAGCGCCCGTGCAGAAGTGAGGCAAGCCAGGAGGCTGCCTCCGTCCTTCCAGGAAAAATCCACCTCTCCATTCTTTGTCTTCTCATATTTTTTGTTTAATCTCTCTACATATTTTTTTTTACCTACTTCCAAGTCATAAGCTCCTTGAGGCCAGAAACCTGAATTTCTCACCTGTGTACTCTCTACAATGCTAGCAAAGGGCTTGGCACATTGTAGATACTCAACAAATTATCGTTGAATAAAAGAATAAGTATACCTTATTTTTAGGAAATTTTATGTACTGTGAAATAGTAGAGGATTTCATAAAAGAGCTTCGAATCCCTCTAATCCATCATCAAGTTGGCAAGAAAATATAAAACAATTGAGTGTCAAATACTACTACTCACGATTATACATTCTACAAACCCAAGGACAACAGAAAGAGCAGAGGGGGGAAGCAAGGCCATCGCACGACTGTGGTTTTTCAATTGTGTCTGCTATTTGGGTCAGTGTCTTCCAGGAGGGACTGATGATTCATTAATAACACCTGGATTTTAGGGGAAATCTTTTTAAAGGAAAATGTTGTGCCTTGAGAAGATTCTGTGTCCTTGGGGAAAAGAAAACCAGGGAAAGAAAAACTGCAGCCAGCCCACTCAGGAAGTATTGGGTTGGGGCCAGGAAATCAAAATGAGAATGAATGTAGCACTGGTGCTGCTAAACTAATTATCAGAAAGATCTTGATTTTTTTGTTTTTTGTTTTTTTTTAAGAGAAGGAGGGAGAAAGGAGCAGTAGTCTTCATTAAAATTATACTAGCCAATGAACAGCAAGATTTTTTTTTTTTAAGCTACTGGATGTAGTGTCATCATGCTACTGAGAGAGGCTAGGCCACTGTCATATTTGACATATAAATCCAATGGCTTCTGTAACAACAACATAAGTGACAAAATGTAGTGCTTTTGAAAATGATATGACCTAATTTGCCTTACATGACAACCTTGTGAATGAATATTACTACTATTGTCCCTTTCTACAGGTGAGAAGTTGAGGGTCCCACACAGTTCACCAGTGGCAGGTCTGGGACTCCGATGCACGTCTCACGCCTCCATCTCTGTGCTTTTTCTTTTCCGTGTGGCCTGGAGGACTTTCCCATGGCCAATTCCCTGTAAGTCTGGGAAATGGTGGCAGTTGTTATTCATGACTGAAAGCGGCAATGATAGAGGTCCTGGGTCATGCAGGACACTGAGCTAGACAGGCCCTCGGGTCTCCTCTATCTTGCTGAGACTTGAATCCCATAGGTGGCCTGACAGGCCACCTATGACAGGCGTTTTCCATGGAAGGATTCACAGCAGAGGCAGGCCCACTGAGAAGCCATAGAGAGGTTTAGGGATGCATCAGGGCTGCCTTAGGGCCCCATCGGAAAGCAGTTCATCGTTGACACTCAGAAATCAGAGAGGGAACCACACTTCTGAGATTATAAAATCTGCAAGAAGGAGCTTCAATGATTTATCCCTAGTCTGGTTTGGATCACCAACTTGTGTGACCCTCTTGCTCTCCTAGCCTGCTGCTGCACCAGCACAGTCACTGTGAAATGAAGAATGAAAACACACAGGCTTATTGCAAGTATACACTGGGTGGCGGGGGGAGCATGAATGGCACTTGTTAACGCAACCCACCCTATCTTAGGAAGACAAGTCTGAAGACTGGCACGCCTTGCCTCTTTCCTCCTGCCCACTGGCCTTGAACCCCAAGGACTGCATGGGAGGGAAGGCAGGGACCCAGGGACCAGTTATTGGTCAGGGTTCTACAGAGGAACAAAACCAATAGGATATATAAAAAGAGATAAAAGAGGAGATTTATTATAGGAATTGGCTTACGCAGTTTCAGAGGCCAGGAAGTCCCACAATCTGCCATCTGCAAGCTGGAGAATCAAGAAGCTGGTGTTATAATTGAGTCTGAGTCTAAGAGAAAGAGAATCGGGAGTTCTGATGTCCAAGGGCATGAAAAAAATGGACATCTCGGCTCAAAGAGAGAAAAAGAGAACTCATTCTTTCTCTACCTTTTTGTTCTATCCGGGACCCCAGTGTCTACAATAATACCCGTTCCCACTGGGGAAAGCAGATATCTTTACTTGTTCTACAAAATCAAATGTGAATCTTGTCCAGAAACACTCACATATGCCCAGGAATAATGTTTTACTAGCTATCTGGGCAACCCTTAGGCCAGCCAAGTTGACACATAAACTTCCTCATCACTCTCAGCCTGCCCTCCAGGCTCAGAACAAAGTTCCAGCCAGGCTCTGCCACCTGTGTGTGGCTCCTAAAAGGGGGACACACATCTGCCTGCTGGTGCTGACTGCATTGCGCTCCACTTCTAATTGTATGTCTTTAATGAAAACTCATCTCTTTTCCCTGGACCATACTAAACCTCCTAATTTCTTCTTCCCTCCTCTGCACTTAGTAACTTAAGTCAGCTTGGAGCTAAATGACCCAGTTAATACAGCCTGGCTGGGAACATGGCTGACTGCAAAGTACCACCCTGCACTCCGCGAGGATGGCCCTCACGGCCCAGGGGCTATGACACGTAGCATCATTTGCTATTCTTTTCCTAGTTTAAGATTCTAGGTTGGGAGCTCAAGACGCTGGAGGGCTCTGAATCCCACAAGAGGAGCCAAGATCACCTAAGTATGACCTCACCTGTCACTCGGTTCATCTCCCCACGGGCCTGGATGAATGAGTGAAAGTTTTATCTTATTTATTAAAGGAGTAATGCTTTCTCTTTTAGAGAAACACGATAAAATATTTATAGAGGAAATTGTGTGATTTATGAGATTTGCTTCAAAATAAAATGGGAGTGGGGAGGGTGCCTTGGGATGTGGCTGGGACAGGCTGAGCTTGAGGAAGTCTCCTTGCAGACTGGGAGATGCCTATTTGGGGGTCCCCTAAGAAAGGGTGCCTGCCTTTGTGTAGGTTCAAAATTGTCCTCAACAAAACGCCACTTTTAAAATTGCACGGTTTAAACCTGAAAGGCTGGAGAGAATAGTCCTTTTAAAAGCACATTTTTAAATAAATAAAATTCCAAGATGCACTTGGTAACTTCCTCACCAATTCAGACTGTTTTTTTTTAATTCATTGTTTAACCTGGCTTTTACTTCCAGGTTTCATCAAAGAACTTTCTTTTAATTTAGTCTAAATCTGTGTTTCAAACATAGTCCGATGCCTCCAGAACAGCTCGCAGACTGCAAGCCAGGTTGACATCCAAAGCCTTTTTGGCAGCTTGTCCATAGCTTCTTCCACCCTAGTCGTAGCAGACTGTTTGCCTTGTAGGTCCATTCAGATAACACAGTGAACCCTACTATTTTCTCTATTTTCTTTTTGCCTAGCTGTCCTGCACCCCTGAGCTCAGGAAAAAAAAAAAAAACAGAAGAGGGGAAAGGAAGAGATCACAGTCATGCTGGTGACTCTAATCCCCTCTGGAAAATGTTCTAACTGACCGGAAAGCCACAAGAATCTTCTCTGTTTACCCACACCTATACATAAACTGCTGTTTGGACTGAGGAGACATAGCTCGGGTGTTTCTGTTTGCCAGCCCACAAGATTCCCAAATTACAGGCCTGCTCCTTAGAGGAAGGTGCCCCCCAGAACTGTTCATGCAGAGAACCGAGCTGAATCAACTCACAGAAAAGGCCTCACCGCCTTGCTCAGCCTCTTTCTCTCCACACTGAGCTAACTGCTCAGTCCCCACATGTCCCTGTCAACATCTACATGGTCCCGATACCTTCCCGTTCTTGCTCTACCACTTCTCAGCCATGAAAATGTCACCTTCTAACTAAATCCTCCTATTCCAACAAAGATAACATTTCTAAAATTAGTTTATATACACATTAATTGGGATTTTAGACAGAAAAATGAGTAGACGTGTATGCATACAAACCACATTGCCTTGAGAGACCCAGCCTACAGTTTCCACCCAATTACACTCAGGATCAGCGCTGACAAGCCCTCAGCCCACCCACTTGAAGCCCGTTTCTTGATGCTGCCAGGAGCACCAGGAGCTGGGCCCAACTCAGAGCCGCTGCAATAAAAACAGATCTCATTTCGTGTCTCCTTGTCTCCGTGAGCATGAGAAATGACTCTCAGAAGAAGTGCGCTGTGAGGAAACATCACCAGCCCAGGGCCCTGCGTGCCTCAAATCCAGGGCCAAACAAGGTTTGGAGGAGGAGTATTTCTGAAACACAGAAAGAATGCAAGACAGGAGGTTACACCTTCCAGGAATTAAGTACTCGCTTCTCCTGGCAAATTGCTTTTCCCTCCTCCCCCTTGCATATTGCCTACTACCTGGATAGCTGATCCAGCTATCTCATGGAGAAGCAGAACAGAATCGAGAACTGGAATCAGGTGCTGGATACATGCAGTGTCATTGCCTTTTAACATGTCATCCGGGAAAGGCCAACTTCCTGTTCACAAGCATCATCTGAGAAAATTATGTTTAGGAATGCTATTTGATGGGACATGCACACAGCCCGATTTTCAGAACGGGAAACTGCTTCCTGATATTTATTCCAAACGTATTTTTTTACTACATTTTACATCTACCTGGCACAATGGAAGGTTCAGCTACACAAGAAAAAAATAAACAGCTGGACAACTGCTATCTCCTTGAAGGTCTAGTCCCCAAGATTCAGTCCACACGAAACTCAGCATCAGCCTTTGTCTCAGATTCTCACTAATTGCCGGATCTTTAGGACATGGGCCTGGATGTCAGTAAGAGATGATCAGCCTTCCAGTAACTCTGCTTCCACGACCTCCAAGCCAAAGAAAGCCCCCTTGGTGTCCTGCAAAGGGGGCGTGCCACCTTTCCCGAGCTAAGCGGCAGTAACCACAGCAAGGATCCCCGCACTCTCTCACTGTCTACTGAACCGACCTCATTTGCAGCAAACAACCATTCATCCCCTCCAGACAATTTGGAGCCACTCCAGTCTGTGGGGCTGGGGACATGCAAGCAATATATTAGCAATGCCTCCTACAGCTTCCTAGACAAGGCAAGGCCAACATGACCACAAGAAAGAGCCAATAAGTGTCTATCTGACCCACAAACTTTAGACAAGATTGTGCTGCCTCTGCTCCTTCCTAAGAGAGCTTGACTCAGGGAGGTTGAAAAATTTCCCCTAATTTTTAAAAAATGTGGTGATGTAGATTCCAAAAACTAAATTATTTTAACGTTTTAAAAAATAGTAGGCATTTAGTAAATATTTGGTTCGTCGATTAACAAATGAAAATAAGTCAGATACACCTTCTCTGCTTCCCCTCCTAAGAGGCCCAACCTCTCTCCAGATGTAAGATATGGTTACTATGAAATTCTTTTATAATGTTGTCTTTATTTGATCCCAACAGAGGTCCTACTGGTTTCTGGAGACTGTCTACAGTGCATTCAGAGGATATCCCAGAAAGGGCTCCCCCATGCTTAGCCCTATTGGAGGGAGGTCCCTCCTCTCAAGGCCTTGCTCAGGCCCTCCTTAAAATTAGGATCCTGAGCCCCTGGTGTGTATGAGTCCTTTCATGTATACTTTCTTCCTACTAAGCTCCTAGCCATATGCAAAGGCAAGTTTACAGCATGCTTCCCCACCTAAGGGAGCCGAGCTTGATAAAGAACAGGCTGCCAGCAGCCATGTCTATCGGAGAGTAGAATTGGAGACAGGGCCTCATAGGCATGTTGCTAAATTAAAGTATGGGCCCCTAAATTATTGAAATTATTGTGAAATTGGTTGCCAACTCCAATTTAACCCCAGCCCCACCTGAACCTTCCACTGTGGTACTGAGAAATGACATAAAAGATGAGATTTTGTGGCAATTCTGAGGTTCAGAATCTGGCTGTTACAGCTGGAATGTCACCTCAAATGTCACACAGTGTTCTTACATTTTCCAAGGAATACTCCATTTGCTGTTGGATTCTCACAAGCACCCTGTGAGGAGGGTATGCTGGGGCTTAGTACCCTCACCGAGTACATGGTTATTCTGCATCTCTCAGCATCCTTGGATAAGCGACCTGAGGTCACACATGAGACACTGACAAAGGTAGGTCCAAATCCTGATGCTGCCTCCACCTCTCCCTGCTGGTAATCACTTAGTCACTCACTGACACTGGTTCCTCGTGCCCAGCACACCCCTCTATAAACTGGGAGGTCAGTAAAATATCTGTCTTGGCCTCTTTCCCCACTTCTCACTTTTCACTGACCTCCCTGACATGGTATGACACTCCCAGGAATGAGGCCAAGTCTGAGAGTGTCGATCCTTTCCTGCAGCCCGCCACCTAAGCTGTCTGGGGAGAATGCCACATAATGCATTCATAAACTAATTTGGGAAGAATGATACAGTATATTTTTTTTTCTGTTTTAAAAGCCTTCTTATATATCCTTTAATAGAATTTTTTTTTTCCATTTGTGTTTTATGCATTCCTCTTTAGGTTAATTCTTATGTATCTGATGGGGTTTTGTTAATTTTGGAAATGGTATTTTATATCCTTATATGTCTTCAAGTTTATACCTCTGATATAGGACACCACATATTTTTATGTCATCTAGTGTCATAACTGCACCCGTATTGGTTCTCATAGTTTGTTGATTCTGATGATTTTTATAAGAAGGTAGTAGCAGTTTTGTAGCTTATTTTTTATCAACTTGTGGTGTTTGTATGTGTTGAGTTTTTGTGTATATATTATTTCATCAGCCAGGGTCTCCATAATTCTGTGAACTGTAGTGATTTTAGTAATTTAAGTCTTTTTTATTTTTTTGTCTTGGTCAGTTTAGCTAAAGATTTGTCAATTTTGTGAATATTTTCAAAGAAACAACTTTTGCTTTTGTTTATATTCTCTATTGTTATTCTATTCTTCTTTTTATTAATTTCTCCTCAAATCTTCATTGTTTCCTTCCTTCTGTTTGCTTTAGCTGTAATGTGCTTTTATTTTTTACTGTCTTGAGATGAAGGATTAGGTAATTTGAGATCTTTGTTCTTTCTTAATTATAGGCATTTAAGATTATAAATTTCTCTCTGAGCACTGCCGTTAATTTTGGTATATGTGTCTTCATTTTCATTCATCTCAAAGTATTCTAATTTTTCTTTAATTTTTTATTTGATCCATTAGTCATTTAGGAGTGGGTTAATTTTCACATATTTGTAAATTTTTCTTTTTTGTTATTTATTTTTAATTTTATTCTATTCTGTTAGTGTCAGAGAGTATACTTTATATACTTTGTATTATTCTAATTCTTTTAAATTCATCTAGGCTTTTTCTATAGCCCACCATATGGTCTGTTCTGGAGAACGTTCCAAGTGCACTTGAAAATGATGTATATTTGGTTCTTGTTGTTTCTTTAGATATCCATTAGGTCTGCTTGTTTTACAGTATTGTTCACATTTTCTATTTCCTTTTAAATCTTCTGCCTAATTGTTCTATTCATTATTGACAGTATTCTTGTTTCTAACAATATTTCTGTATTCTCTATCTCCCTGCAGTTCTAACAGTCCGTGCTTCATGTATTTATGGGCTCTGTGATTAGGTGTTTATATGTTAGTTGTTATATTCATGATATAAAATAGTTTTATAATTGTAAAATGTCCCTCTTCATCGCTATTAACTTTTTTTTTTACCTTTTGTTTATTTTGTCTGATGTTAGTAATAGCCACTCTTGGTTTCTTATGATCGATGTTTGCATAATATATCTTTTTCCATCTTTTTACTTTTATTTTAGTTGTACCTTTAAATTTAAAATACATTTCCTGTAGCAAGCATACGACTTTTTTAAATCTAGTCTGAAATCTCTGTCTTCTGACTAGATGGTTTAACCTACTTATATTTAATGCTATTGGTGTTATAGCTGAGTTTATGGTCGCATTTTACTTTTTGTTTTCAAAATGTCTCATGTCTTTTTTTTGTTCCTCTAGTCTTCTTTTACTGCTTTCTTTTGCACTAAGAAAATATTTTCCAGTATAATATTTTAATTCCTTTAATTATTTTTTTCACCATTTTTTGAAGTTATTTTCTTAGTGGATCCTCTAGGGCATACCATATACATGTTAATTTATCAGACTCTATTTCAGATTTATACCACTTTAATTACAAGGAGACACTGCAATGGTACTCCTATATAACCCTATACCTTCTTTGCCCTTATTGGTATACACATTACATCTAGATAAGCTACAAACCCAAAAATTCATTACTACAGTTTTTACTTTATATAATTATATGTCTTTTAAAGAAACTGAGAGAACAAAGGACAAATATTTATTTCTAGAGTTTGTTATATTAACTTTATTTCCCATTTCTTCTGGTTTTTTGTTCCTGTGTTTTCAAGTTACCAACTAGTGTCATTTCTGTTAAGTTGACTGCCTCCATTGATATCATGCCCAGTGTAGCTTTTCTCCCACCTACCTCCTTGCACTTGTATTGTCATATATATCTCATTTCTCTACAATAAAGGCCCAATAACACAATTGTATACATATTGCTCAATACTGTTGCCTTCTAAATCAGTTAAGAGAAGAGGTACACTTTTATACTCTCTTTTATAATTGCATAATTATCTTTACTCTTTGCTTTATTCATGTGCATTTAAATGACTGTCTGGAGTCATTTGTTTTTATCCTGAAGACTTTCTTTTAGTTTTTCTTGCAGATCTACTAACAACAAATTCTCCCAGATTTTGTTTACATGTTTTATTATAATAAATCATTGTGATGATGTTTTTATTTTACCTTCATTTTCAAAAGAATGCTGTGCTGGATATAAGATTTGTGTATTGTCATCATTGTTGTTTCTCCAGTACTTTGCATACGTCATCCCTCTGCCTTCTGGCCTCTCTTGTGTCTGATGAGAACTTAGTTGAACTTATTCTGGTCTCCTCATATGTGACGAGTCACTTTCTCTTGCTGCTTTCAAGATTTCTTTACCTTTCAGCATTTTTACTATGACGTGTCTGATGTGAATCCCTTTGTTTTTATCATATTTGTAACTTTTTGAGCTTCTCTGTCATAAAGGTTAATAGTTTTCATTGAATTTAGTAAGTTTTCAGCTGTGATTTCTTCAAATATTTTTCTGCTCCTTTTTCTCTTCTTCTGGTACTCTCATTTCGCACCTGTGCTCCATATTTTCTGAGGCTGTTCATTTTTCTTCATTATTTATCTTAGTTACTAAGATTGCATGATCTCTAATGATCTATCCTTAAGTTCGCTTATTTTTTTTTCTTCTGCCAGTTTAAATCTACTGTTAATCCCATCTAGTAAAGTTTTAATTTCAGTTATTGTAGTTTTCACCTTCATAATTACCATTTGGTTCTTTATTATCATTTCTCTTTATTTTTATTCTCTATTTTATGAGATGCTATCATTATATCTTTCTTCTTTCCTCTATTTCTTTAACAATAGTTTCCTATAATTCTTTGAGCAATTTATAATAGTTGCTTTGAAATGTTTGTCTGCCAAGTCTAACATCTGGGCCCATCACAGGCAGTTTCTACAGCCCACATTTTTTTCATATGAGTCTCTTTTTCTATTTCTTTGCACGTCTCATAATTTTTGTTGAAAACTGGACATTTTCGTTACCATATTGTACAACCAGATCCCCTGCTCTGAGGGGATCTTCTCTTGCTGTTGTTTGCCTGTATTTTCATTTGGTGACTTGGCTGGCTTATTTCAGTGGTATATTTCCCCTGAAGAATGTAGCCTCTGGTGTTACCACTGAGAGAGGGCAGCCTTAGGCCTGTGCACTGTCACTCTGGGACAGCAAGGATTTGATTAGTGTTTTGTCTCTCTCCCTGATCTTTCCGTTGACTGCCTCCATTGATAGCATGCCCAGCTATTAGCCTCCACTAATTGCTGGATGATTATTCTATTATTTTTGACAATGCCCTGGAGCATGAATTGTTCCACAGTCTGTTGCAATTAAATCTGGGTCCCATTGAAGGTATAATCTTTGAGGCCAGTCTTGGAGGTTTGTGTCAACTGTTGGAGGGGTTCTTCTTAGCTGTCTCTTTCCGCTATTCTCTCTAGTATACTTTAGATGGTCTAAGGTTTAGCTTATTGCTCTCATGGAGCTAACTGTCTCCTCTTAATTGCTTATTGCCAAAATCTCCATTGTTTCTAAAAGTACTCCTAGGCTTGAACTTCCTCACCCTGTGGTACAAATATGATGAGTCTCCTGAAAAGAGCTTCAAAGATCTCTGTTCTTGTATTGCCTCTCCTCTGGAGCAACAAATCTGCACCACTGCTCCACGGCCAGAGTCAGGAAGAATGGCTTACTTCTCTGAGTCACACTTCTGCTCCATGAGCTTCATCAGCATCATTCTGAGTTGGGACAGCAGCCTCCAGTTTTTGTGGCTTGCCTTTTTTGGCATGGAGCCTTTGCCTTACAACCAAGCCAGCATGAGGTGATTGAGATCCTCTGTCTCTGGTTTGCTATGCCTGGGGTAGATTTTCCACCCTCCAAGTGGCCACTGGGTAGAGAAAGAAAGTATCATACCTCTCCATCTCTCTTGCCTAGAACAGAGCCTCTGAAACTCAGATATAGGAGTGGGTGGTAGGATGAGAAGTGTCAGGGCTTTACTGACCCTGAGAGATACCACAGCCCTCAACTGGGTGCTGGGTAGAGATGGAGCCTTGTGCTCTTGGCTGCATTTGCCTGGAGTGAACGTTCATCCCACTCAGCTTGCAGAGTGGGAAGGGAGGAGCAACTGTGCAAATGCCACAGAGCCTTATTGTTCTTACTAAGATCTAATAAACTTTCTTGAACATTTTTTTTATCTGCTGTATGCTCTAAAGACAATTTCCTGAGACTCTGAGTGTTTTTTTGATATATATAATTTTCACTAGTTTATTTTCTTGTTTGTTTGTTGTTGTTATTTTGCTGGGGAGACAGCCTGTGGAGCTCCTCACACCTCTACCACCATTTAGAAATCATCTCCCCATGAGTCAACCTGGGTAACCTGCTCTGAGGGCTACTGGTGGCAACTTGGATCCTGGACCATTGAGACTAGAGACAAGACAAGAAGAGAGAGAGGCAAAAAAAAAAAATCAAGGTTGAAGAGGAAGAAGAGAAGGGAGGAAAGAGGAGAGAAAGAAATGAGAAAAGGTGGACAATAACCATAACTTTGATTATATTGCAAGAATAAAACAATCTGGTTTCAGCAAGGGGCACAGTTCTGAATGCAGACTTGGCCTTTGATAGGTCCACCTTCCATCTCTGAGTGTCCCCATGTCTACTAGCCTCTAGGAAAGATAAGCCCTATTCTGGTCTTTCTCTCCATCATCTGGTCCTTTCTCTGCTCTGAGTTTAATTTCTAGAGGAAGTTAGCAGCCTTCAATTCACACTAAAGAGTGTGTCACTGGCTTAATATGAGATCTTACTAGGGAAATTTGCCTTTAAACAAAGGAAAATCCTAATCCCTCCACTCAAGGTATAGTACTCTGAGTAATCTAAGGATTCATCCCTAGATCAGCCCAGGAGATATTAGTCCAAAGAGCTGAGGATCTTCTAAAACATCAACTGAGGCTGCTTCATATGTTCCTCAGGACTCTAGAGCCAGATATTGTGGCTAAAGAATTTCCAACATGTCCACAAATCTGAGGAAGCACACTTTCTCAGTAAGCACAGCTGTTCTCTATTTGGTTAATGATAGCCCATCTCAAATTTGGTATATGCAAACAAAAGAGCCAGCAGGTCCAGCTCTATACAGCTTGCTCACAGAAGCCTCTGTGCCACAGGCTGCCACATGGTCTCTAGTAGAGGCAGAAGTCTCTACGTTATATCTGTTATGATACGATTGAACTGTGTCAGGTGAGTACTGGGTATGGATATTGGGTTATACTGTGATATGGCAGCATTTGATAGCAGACAAGCCAGTGAATGGATTACAGAAAGATTACAAGAGCTGTGCCAGTAGCAACACCAAAGCAGCAGCAGAAAGGAAGAAAGAAATGCTAAAGAAAGGCAGAGGCTATAGGCTCTCAAAGCTCAGCCAAATCCTTGTCATTCTAGGTGGTTTTCTTTTTGTTTTCTCTGTGTTACCTCAAAAGCCAACCCAGTTTTCAGCCAATCCAATGCTGACCTACACTAGGATTCCATACTTGGGAGACAGGTATATACTCTAAAATTCCATTGAGGTCTATGGCCATGCCACTTTGAACAAGCCCAATTCCATCTGATCCTGAAAGCTAAGCAGGATCAGGCCTGGTTAGTACTTGGATAGGAGACCACCTAGGAAGACCAGGTGCTGTAGGCATAAAAAACAAAAACAAATAAACAAACAAACAAACAAACAAAAAAGGGGGTTGTAAGCTGACAAGGTCCTTGCAATCTGTGAGGTACACCAAGGGTTACCTAAATAAATAAATATTTATATAAATAAATAAACAAACAAATAGATAAATAAATAAGAATCCATTAAGTCACTACCCCTACAAAACCTTGAATTTTTTAGACATTGGGCTTCTCTGTCTTCTTGTTTTCCATTGCACTCCTTTACACTCAATATGGGCAAAATAAAACAGAAGATTCCCCCAGATATTTATTCTAGAGTAGAGACATTCATCCCTGTCCTCCTGCTCAAATCTAATCAATAGATTAGAATTTGGAATGTTAAACTCTTTAAATGAACAAGGACCAGTCCATCTCCCATCTCTGGGCCAAAATGTTTCACTAAAACCAATGGAGAATGACAAGAAGGGAGTAATATCTGGAGACCAAGCTACTGAGATGACTTTTCTCCCACAGTTTCGTAAAACTGAGCTCCATAAGCATAGGAATCTCTGCCTCTCTTGTTCACTGCTGTCTCTCTAAGGCTCAGCACAGTCCTGATACATAGTCAGTGCTCAAATATTGACTGATTGAATAAATGAGACACTCTCCAAATATGATCAGGTCAACGAGAGCTGAGCTGTGACAATCTCTTTTAAAGTCTGCACACAATCACTAACACTACGTAACTAAAGCCAACATGAAAACTACTTTTGGTTTAATGGAAAGGATATAAAAGGCTATTGTGTCAGTTATAGAGACTAAATGAAACACCCAACTGCAAGCTGAAGTTGACTTTTATGTAAACTTGCCTCCGTTCTATAGTCTGAAGCTCCACATGATGTATGTGTGTATGTGGGTATAGAGAGACAGAGAGAGAGGAAAGAGATGTGAGAGGGAGAGAGGGGAGAAAAAAGGAAAACAAGAAATGGAATAATGAGCCTCCCCATCTCTCACACCACTTCCTTTGACATCATCACCCTTCAGACCCTTCTTTACCATCTCACGCTGATGAATCTTGTTTCATCAGCGTGAGATGGTAAAGATTGAAATCAGACTGAAACAAGCTTAATTTCTTTGTGTATTCAGCTCCCAGATAAGAGAATGAAACAAAAATGAAATATTACTTCTCCTACTAGAACAGGAAGCTTTGGGCACAAATTCAGCTCATATATAGCCACCACCTACACCCCTAATAGCTGAGGGCCTGAGACCTTTGATCTAGGTTTGGTTGTTAGGCCCTAGGAAGATATAGCTGAATCTTTTCATAGAAAATCACAAACCAGGAGATTATTTTCCAAAATTGGGCTGATTATATAGGGTCAGTTTGTATACTTTTAAATTCTCACAGGGAAATTTAATTAAATAAAGTAGGAACTATGGTGCCATTGCTGACTGTTATCAATTATTTAAAAAGAAAAACCACCATAGAAACAGATCAATACCTAGCCATTTCCCTAAAGGGAAAAAAAGAGTAAATTTTAAATAGTGTTGCATCGCTCACCTCACAAAGCCCAAAGTGCACAGTCTGACATTCAAGGCCACCAAGATCCATCCCCACCTTCCCAGCCTCATCTCTCAATACTTGTACATAATGTTCTTGCCTGTTCAAAGTACTTGTTATTCCCTCATAATTAACCCCCTAGTAACTCCTATTACTTTTTGGTTCATGTCATGCCTTTCAGCTAGAGACCCACTTCATCTCCACTTGTTCATGACCAAAGTTATACCCATGCCTCAAAGGCCACCCCAAATGCTACTTCCTTTCTAAAGATACTGCCTGTAACTCCCCAAAATGGGACCTTCTCACTTCCCTAAACACATCTGGACAGCCAGTCACCAAACTCTACAGTATGAGTAATAGTAGTAAAAGAAGAAGTGGTAACTTACAATAAAATCAGCTAATAAATATTAAATCCTTACTGTTTGCCTGTCACAATATTAAATACTTAATATTCATTGACTCATTTAATTGATGATTTTCCTATATGTTTTATTTGCTCTAATCCCTGATGGCAGGCTTCAGTCTAAATGATCTTTCTCTGTCAAAATCCTTAGCATTAGGCCTAGACACAGTAAATAATCAATAAATCCTTATTGAATGTAAATGAATTAACGTATCAATACATAAATATATGAGTAGGTGAGCAAATGAATTAAGTGAATTTCCATAGACCATTGGGTTGGGCTCCTGGTTTGTATTACTTGAGTCACTTCTACTCTGGACCAAATTTCAGAGCCTCCCATAGTTAGATTTTTTTCTGTCACACATATTTGAACTCTTTTGCCCCTATCTACCTCCCCCCACCCCCGCACCCTCTGGTAACGCTTCTAAGAATTTTACATATATTATCACACTTAATGCTTCCATCCCCACTATGAAAAATATTACATTTTAATTCACAGTCGAAAAATGAGAAAACAGCCATAGAGTAAATAACTTGCCCAAACTAGTAAAGAGTAGTGTAAGGACTCAAATTCAGTTCTTAGAAGTACACACCACATATTTAAGGGTAGTAGTTTTTCAAATCTACACATAAAGAATCTGTGTACCAGGCCCAAAGTCATAGACTTAGTAAATATAAAAGTTAGAATTCCAGTTGTGATATTTTAATTGCAAGATGTGTGCTTTTTACTGAAGCTTTCAGTTCAGCTGATCAATTAGGGCAACAAAGGTATCCTTCAAGGAATTTCTCAACTGGATGTGTATTTGCCTTTACATATGGCCAGCCCTGAGAAGGAAAGCAATCCTCCTGTGTCCCTTGAACTTCCCTACGCTGAGTTTTGCTCCAACCCTTCTCTGCTCTAACCTCTGCTATCCATGGTGCTGAATTTAAAGATCAGCATAACTGACATACAGAAGAAAAAGCAAAGTAATCTGAATCTAGATTGTAAAAGATCCTGAAAGCTATTCTGAGCCTGACCATTGAGAATCAGTGAGGTCTTTTCCAAACCCTCTGCCTTAACGTGGAAATCTCCCCTCTGTTCCAAAATCTTCAAGTCAAACAGAGTAAAATAAGTGAGGCTTCCAATTAACAGAATTGTTCAAGCTAATATCTTTCCTATTCCATAATTCCAAAGACTCCATTACCTGAGAATAAATCAATAAAAAAGGAGAATGAGAAAGTCTATTTTATAAATATCAACCCAGATCTAAACAGACTCCAAATTAAGAAAGAAAGAAAGAAAGAAAGAAAGAAAGAAAGAAAGAAAGAAAGAAAGAAAGAAAGAAAGAAAGAAAGAAAGAAAGAAAGAAAGAAAGAAATCAGAGACTAGAAATCCTTAAGTGGATATGAAACCAAAGCCCTGGGCTAATGGAGGGTGCTGAGGATGGTGCTGAGAACAAAGGCTGGAGACAGAGTATGTCTTTATATCTGGTACAGAATTGATTTTCAAGCCATAAAAATGTTAGTTAAGGAAACACTGACATGAACTAGGGCAGGGTGGTGGGGGAAGAAGTTGGAAAATAGCAAGTGCAATTTCAGGCTTATGAGAAATGGAATTAAAGTTAAGAGAAGGAAGGCAATCTATTGTTGTCCAGAAACTGGCAAACAGCACCGCTACTGCATCATTATAGTGGCAACGACCTGCTGTGTTCATTTCTCTCTTAGCTGTCTGACCTAGGAGCTGGGTGATTTATCTACTTTCCACAGATTCAGCTGGTCCAGGCCAAGAGGATAACTTGGAGAAAGGGGTGGGGTGAGGGTGGTGACACTCAAGTACCAAAGCAATGAACTCCATATGTCTTGTGTTAGAGAATATCCTCATAAATCAACCGATATCACACATTTATTTCACACCTCCTATAAACAAATCTCTGTGCTAGAAAGATGCTGGCCATACAAAGCTTGAAAAAGACAGAGCCACTGGCCTTGGAGAGCTTACAATCTAGTGTCAAAGATTAGTATGCAGAAAACAAATTGACAATATATGTTAGATCGTAGTTTGTGACAAAAGAACAAACAGTACAGAGGAGGGCTGTTGAATTTCATATCAGGGAAGGCTTCTGTGAGGAGGTAGCACCTGAATCAAACTTAAGGAGCAAGAGCAAGTCGGATTTGCACAGGCCAAAAATAAATAGGGGTGAGCATTTGAAGACAAAGAAATTAGCAAAGCCTCAAAAGCAGGAATGAGTCAATTATGTTTTGGGAAAGGTAACAGTTTCTATACAAAGTCAAATTCACAACCCATAAACTAGATACAAGATATATAAGAGTCCCCAAGCTCTCCACGTCAAGGGAGGGAGCTGAGGCAGAAATGAAAGTTCAAGACTAGGCTAAACCACTTGGTTGAAAACTGAATGACTTCCAACATCAAAATTAAATTTCTAGCCTGCTGGCCATAGCAACATATGCTGCTAAGGTACAAAGACCCATCCAGACAAACCATTTTTTCTTCCCAAGACTCTCCCAAAAAGCTACCTGTGAAGTTAACCAAGATTGCGCTTATTTTCCAAGTTAGTGTGTTTTCATCCTGTTAAGTAAGAAAATTTGGTGGTGACGGTTAATTCTGGCAGGAAGAATAAAGAGTCCATAGAATTCTGAGAGATAAATAAATAACATTTTGTTTACCTGTCTTGGATTTAATGACCTCAATGCCAATTTGCCATTGCAGTTAGGCACTTCACAACCTCATCACCAGTTAGGCTACCTCATAGTGCAGCCACTGCAGAACAACTTATAGTCAGAAGACAGATTAGAGGGAGACAGGGAGGTGACCTCAAAGTACAAGGGAAAGTACAAGGGGAAAACATCTTATTTATAATGCCAGACATATTTCTAAAACATATTTAATTTTTAATTCTAGCTCATGGAAGAACTAAAAGGAAAAAAGTCAAAATGAAAATTAAGATACCACCTCTCAGAGATAGCGGTTTTAAAATAACAGCCCTGTTTGCATGACAACAAAGGGAGCTCGATTATGTGGACAGGGAGACAGGAGCAAACATGAACTTTGGTATTGCAAACAAGTCTGCTACAAAGGACCCAACCTGAAGAAAGATCAAAGAGTATGATGTCTTCAGGTAATAGAACTAAAACAAACGGAAGCAAATAAAAAGGTATCTAGCAATTTGATGTTATTTGACTAATGGAAAATCTAAGAAACACAAATTTCATCTAAAGAGTTCATCTGGAGCTAGACTGGTGTGATCACATCACACCACTGGGAACAGGTTCTGGAACATGTTCAGTGGCCTCCCAGCTGCCAACTGCAGAGCATTTACATGTATGAAGCGGTCGCATAAGTCACCTCACTTGATGACTTCAAATCTGAGAGTCTCTGATCCTTTGACTTCTGCCCAGCACTTTCTTGTTACGTTTGGACATTTCCTAGCAGTTCACTCTAGTCTCCTTTTCTAGCCACTCTTCCTCTTCTTCCTTCCTGTTTGAAGGCATTCCCCTGAAATTCAGCTCTCTCTTCCTCCTTCCCCATATTATACTCAATCCTAAGGACAGAAAAGCAGATGGCTTAGAATTTAATTTCAGGGACCTTCAATGAGTAGCTTGGGAATGTTGGGCAATATACTTAACCACTCTCAATCTGTTTCCTCACCAATAAAAAACAGATAATAATAACTTCTCAGCTTAATCTGTTGACTAGTCTGAAAATCTCATGAGATGACATAAGGGAGAACGCTTGGAAGACTGTAAAGACTTGTACACTGGACATCTCTCAGATGGAATGATGAAACCTCTCACCTAGCCTGCTTCCCCCACCACCTTCTTCACTGCCCCCTATGCTGGGATCTAAACCTGCCGACCTCTACCTTCCTTGTGCTCCGCCTCCAATTTCTCACTCTAAGGCAATCATTTAAAAATTCTTAGTTTATAACATGGATTAGGAGGAGGCTTGGGCCAAGTTTGGATAAGCCAGCAGCTATAAACCACAATGTTGTTCTACCAAGAAACATTTTAATATTGTGGTTAAGCTTGAGAGCTCTGAAGTTATACTTCCTGGGCTTAAATTCCATCATTATTACTTGCTATTTGACCTTAGGTAAATTAGTTGACCTTTTCATGCCTCAGATTCTTCAACTATAAAACAGGGATGTTAACAGTACATCTACCTCATGGGGCTCTTGTGATTTTTATATGAAATAAGATATGTAGATTATCTGAGACAACATAAACATGGAATCAATATTTGATCTAATTTTACATAGAGCTGATAACAAAAACTCAATCATTCCACAAATATTCAAGGATTAATTAGAGATCTATTTTCTCTAGGAACTGGGCATACAGAGAGAACAAAACAGAGATTTACTCAAGATGTATTAGAGTCTGGTGTAGAATAAATAAGTAAATAAGAAATTATAGCAGTGATAAATGCCATAATAGAGAAAAATAAAGAATGCTGTGGAAACACACAGGAAGGACATCTTAGGAGGATGGAAAATGGAGGAAAAACTAATAAGGTATTATGAGCTGAATTTTATCACCCAAAAACTCAAGTGTTGAAGTTCTAACCCCCAAAACCTCCAAATGTGACTATGTTAGGAGAAGGTATGTAAGCAGTAATTAAGGTTAAATGAGGCCATCAGAATAGGCCCTCACATGACCTAACTGGTTTCCTTTGATGTCCTTATAGAAAGAGAAAACTAAGACACGGACATACACAAAGCACAGACCATGTAGGGACACTGGAGAAGTTGGCTAACTTCAAGCCAAAGAGTGAGGTCTTCAGAGGAAGCCAACCCTGATGACACCTTGATTCTGGATTCTTAGCCTCCAAAACTATGAGGGCATAAATTACCACAGGCCATCCAGTCTGTGGTACTTTGTTATGGTGCCCCAACAAACTAACACTCAGGGTGTGACTGTGGACCTCTTCAGAGACACATGAAAATGCATGAGACTAAAACGTGAGTAGTAGAGACTATTTAGGTAAGGGCAGAAGGCTGGGGCGGGGGACAGGCACAAAACAAAGATCAACACCACTACTGCTCGTAATGAGACCTTTCTTTTGTATATATCATAAGTTCTCTGGGACCCTGTTATTAAGTTCTTTTGTCCTCACAACATCTTATTCATAACGACCGCTATTTTATAGAGATCAAATACTAAGGTGTGATAAAGGCTGGTACGGGGCTGATCTTGCTCTACTCAAACTAAATAAGTACAAAAGTGAAGATCTTTGTGAAGGTGCAAAGAAGCTCTCTCTTTTTTGTAGTTGGACTAAATATAGTTTATCTTTATAGATGTCACAGAGCGGGAAAAATTAAATTCCTAGTGTAATCTTATAATCACGCAGAAACAGCTAAAACATACAAGATGACCAGTTTGGGAGGCAAATAATTGTATGATTTGGGGAAAAAAAATAAAGAATGGTTGTATATGGGCTTGCTGATAAGTTAGGCAAGCATATTAAAATGGAAACTGTACATGCCAAATGTTTTAGAGGGGTTGTGAGTGGTATGTGAATTTAGTGAAATCTGCATGTTCTTTTCAAGGACAGAGATAAAGTTGAGTAGTAAATCTGAATTTCTCCCCTAGTTCTCAAATATCTTCTGTGGCGATCCAAGCAGTCTGCACCCCACACAGGGCAATCCTGTTTAAGGTTAATAAGTCCGACTTGATTTCTTTGACGTGAATCTACATTGCATGCGATTTCTTTGACGTGAATCTACATTGCATGTGGGTTTTCAAAAACTGACAGAGTGTGGTCAGCATGGTGCTCCCACTATTCTGATACAGTCTAGTGGGGGGACACTGGATGTGTTAACTAAATAAGAATTCTTTAAACATCATTCGGTTTCCTTATCTATGAGATGGGGCCTCATTTAACGTTAAATGAAAGAATTCAAGGAGGGCTCTAATGCTTGGTAAGGCCTTGTTCCTGGCACAGAGCAGATGTGGGATGAATAGTTGGTTCTCACCTAATATTTTAAGGAAAAAAAGAATAGTTTCTGACCTGGAAGCTACAGAATGGTTTATATGCCATCGAGCTCCTTATCATTCTGAAACTTTACATTGTTCAAGTGCATCAGAAACAAAATGAACACTTCCATGGCTATGAGATCCTAGAGAGCAGATAAAGAAAGGTGGTCACTCCTAGCATCACCCTCCTCCTTCCTGAGATGAGCAAGCTAAAGCCAAAGGAACCTAGTCATGTCAAGTAAATATATTGGATCCTGTCAATGGAAAGTTTCTAATAAGGTTTCCAGGTGATTCATTTGGTGACGGGAGGCATCTGACTCATCCAGTCTGCCGTTGTCCACATCTGCAGATGTGATGGACAACTGGCCTCAGATAATGCTTTCTCAGAGCAATCTAAAGTGTTTCACACAGGGCATCGAAAACACAACAATTACTCCACTGAAAAATGATGAGAACCAAAAATAACAATCATATTGTCTTCGCCAAGACAAGAGCACTAGAAAGATGAGAACCAATACTGTCCAGGAAGAGAGACATGCTGTTCTTTTAAAGCAGATAAGAGGTAAATGCCAGAACCACCAGATTCTCCCTGGAGTTTATGTCAGTGGGCTGCACATGACTGTATAGACAAGGAGTGCCACATAACAGGGAAATGTCACTAAGCCAGGGGATCTCAGACAGAGCATCTGGCAAATACTGAGCAAAGCCAGTGGCCACACCTGGCTAGACTCCAAAGGCAGAGCGTTTGAGAACATAACCTTGCTCCATGCAGACTCCAGAGAGTAAATTGAGGACAGCCTGCCAATCACAGTCAAAAGTTTCTTTTGGCCACCCCTGTGCAAGTATGATATCTTCCAAACACATCCCTATTACTTCTCTCTCCTCCTACCCAGGCTCCTGCACCATTCACGGTGCTCCCTGATGTTGATGTTTTATTTGATTTTTGCTAAAATAATGCCTTTAAGGTTGTTCAAATGTTCTGCCTTCTTTCCCTAAATTTTAAGTTCTTCAATGGCAACAGGAAGCCATTCTCCAATTTCTTATGTCCTCATCTCCTTCTCCCAACCCTTGCCCCCAGCCTTGCTTCAGCCCTAATCTCAGCATTTTACCTGAGGGGCCGAAACTGATGCCTATGGTATAAATGAAAGAACAGATTTCCGTTTGCTTCAACTCAGCATGGAATTCCCAAGAGAAAGTCTCCATATGTGACTCTGGTCAAGACAACTGTCAGGCCCTGGTGGTGTCACAGTGCTCACTCTTGCGTATCAAAACTCCTACTGATTGAACTGATTTTTTTAAGTTCATTTAAAATGGCAGGCAATTTCCTTCCCAAAGTGTGGTGCATCTGTGATGGTTTGCAAGAAATTGAAAATGTGGAAAAAAGAGACAGAACTGGGTTTGATCAGGGCCAGATACTGATGATGATGACAATGAGTGCATGAACGTGTTGGTGCTCTCTGCACACTTCCCTTCTCAATTGGCACTGACTTTGCTGAATGAAGAACATTAAGAGACTCCAAATGGGGAGGCAGAGAGAGTTTTTTAGAGCTTCTCTATCCACAATCAGACCTTGGAAACTTGCACAAGCTCACATCTTTAAACCAGCCCTGGGCTGCAAAGACTTGCTGCAATTAAGGCTCTGACTGATACTTCTAAGGTATTTTCAAAATAGTGATGTCCTCCAGAATTAAATGTCATCCTAGAGAGGAAGAGATGAGGAAAACCTTAAATTGGATAAATGTATTTTGAATTAATTCTGAAAATTCCTTAATTTTCCTTAAGTTTATGTTTTCCACTTCTGGATAAACCAGAGGTTTGGGAAAGACACTAAGTTTGTTAGATAAATAAAATTACATTTCTTGTACATCTGAGTTTAAATGTTTGAGAAAAAAACCACACCCGCTACATCATTATTAATATCATTAGATACATACAGTTGACCCTTAATGTGGGAATAGGGATGCTGTCTCTACTCAGTCAAAAATTTGTGCACAAATTTTGACTCCCTCAAAACTCAAGTTGTTCTCTGGAATCTGCAGGGGATTGGTTCATGACCCTCAGAGGACACCAAAATCAACAATGAAGTCCCCTACACACAGTGATATAGATCAGTGCATATCATCAGCCCTGAGCAGCTGCAGACTCCCAACTGTGTATGGAAAAGGATACATGCATTTATTGAAAAAAAAATCTGCTTAGAAGTGAACCTGCACAATTCAAATCCATGTGGTTCAAGGGTCAAATGTACAATACAGCACAAGGAATAAAGTATTTCGATATCACATGAAAAAAAAATAGTGATGTCCACAAGAAAGATCTTATGAACTAGGAACCCCCTTTTGCACACTCCTAAGCAGTCCTAGAGGACCTAGAGACACACAATAAGGGGAAAGTCTTTTCTTCTGCTGCTTTCCATCTTTTCTAGATATTTGCTCCTTTCCAAACATCACATACATACTTATACTCTGCGCACATTCAAAAAAGAACAGGAAAAATCTCATCAACTTTGAATTGTTAGCCCAAAAGTAAGGGAGGGTAGTAGAAATACAAAATTTTACATCTTAGCTATAAAATGAGCATTTGTTCACTATAAATTAATTACCTATGAAATAAGTAAGTATTCATTATAAAAAATTAAAACAAGGCAAACTAGAAAGTAAAAGTTTCTATGTATGCATAGTTTATGAAGATTGAGAGACCAGTCAATAATCTCTCCTTAACATTTTGAGTTGAGCTGCAAGCTCTGATTTACCCTCTGAAAGATCGTGTATAACATTTTTGGAAAATCAAACCAGAAATTGATATCTGTCATTGCTTCTTAGAATGGATAGAGACTGACTTTTCATAACCTTTTTTATTGTTTGAATTTTTCACTCTGAGCATGCATTGCCTTCTAAAAGCTAAGATAAACAAATTTGACAATTAATTGGCTAATTATTCAAAGCTGTTCTTGTTAAGAAGTCATCAAAACCCACTCCCTCGAATTAAAGTTCTTTTCTGGTTTGAGGATCTGAAAACAGAGCCCTCTCTTTAATATGGCTTATGACTTGTGTTTTCAATCCACAAACACAGATGATCTTTTCCATTTATGGATTTTCTTTTATTGCTTTCACATATAGATCTTATACATATTTTGTTATTTTACACCTAAGCATTTCTTTTTTTGATGTTATTGTAAATGGTATTTTTTATTTAAAATTATAATTGTTTATTACAAGAATCTAGAAAAGCAGACCCTGCTATACTCACTTATTAGTTCCCTGAATCTGTTCGTTTCTTCTTTTTCAATTCTTTGAGACTTTCTACATAGACAATGTCATCTGTAAACAATGACAGTTTTGTGTCTTTCTGCCCCATCTACATCATTTATTTCCTCTTCCTGTCTTATTGCATTATCTGTTACTCCAGTATACTGCTGAATAAGTGGTGAGAAAGGACATCCTAGACTTGTTTTCCAATTTCAAGGGGAAAGTTTCTCACCATTAAATAGTGTCGAGTGTAGGGTTTTTTGTAGGTGTTCTTTATCAAATGAGAAAATTTCTCTCTAATCCTAGATTGCTGAGAGTTTTCATTGTGAATAGGTGTTGAATTTTGCCAAATGCTTCTTCCATGCCAATTTATACTATGATTTTTTTTTCTTTTTATCTGTTAATGTAGTGGATTTCATTGATTGATTTTCTAATGTTCAACTAGCCTAGCATACCTGGAATAAATCCTATTTGGTTGTGGTGTATAATCTTTTTATACAATGTTGGACCCCATTAACTCATATTTTGTTGAAGACTTTTGCTTTTATGTTGATATAGTTTTCCTTTTTTTGTAAAGTCTTCATCTGGTTTTATTATTAAGTTAATGCTGGTCTCATAGAATGAATTAAGAAATGTTTCTTCTGCTTCTATTTTTCTTAAAGAGATTGTTGAAAAACAGTATTATTTTTCCCTAAATGCATGGCATAATCTACCACTAGAGACCATCTAGGACTGGTGTTTACTTTTTTTTAAGGTTATTATTGTCTTAATTTTTTAAATAGATATAAGACCATTTGTATAATCTATCCTTGTGTGAGTCTGGCAGTTTGTCTTTCAAGGAATTGATCTACTTAATGTAAGTTATTGATTTTGTGAGTATAGAATTATATATGGTATTCCTTTCTTATTCTTTTAATGTCCAGGGACTCAGTTGTGATGACCCCTCATTTATTTCTGATCTTGGATTTTGTGTCTTTTCTCTTTTCTCATGGTTAGCCCAACTAGATATTTATCAACTTTATTGATATTTTCAAAGAAATGGGTTTTAGTTCCATTGATTTTCTCTTGCTTTCAATTTTATTGACATCTGATCTAATTTTTATTATTTCTTTTTTATCTGCTTGCTTAAAGCTTAAATTGTACTTCTTTTTCTAGTTCCCTAAGATGGCAGCTTAGATTATTGATTTATGATCTTTATTCTTTTCTAATATATGCATTTAATGCTATAAATTTCCCTCTAGTTGCTGCTTTCACTGCATCCTCACAAATTTTTATAAGTTTAATTTTCATTTTCATTTAGTTCAAAATAATTTATAATTTATCTTGAGAATTTTTCTTTCATACATGTGTTATCTATGTTTTAATTTTCAAATATGTGAGTAGTTCCCAGTTATCTTTTTATTATTGTTTTTCAAACTAATGTCATTATGTCCTGAGAACATATGATAATTTCTATTATTTTAAATTTGTTAAGAATGTAGTTTGCTTTGGTAAATGTTCCATGTGACTTTGAGAAAAATAGCATTTTGTTGTTATGGAACAAAATGGAGTTGATCAATAGTGCTGCTTAGGTTGATTATATCTTTACTGATTTTCAGTCTGCTTTATCTATCAATTATTAAAAGAATATTAAAGTTTCCAACAATAGTAATGTATTTTTCCATTTCTCTGTGCAGTTCTGTCAGTTTTGCCTCACATATTATGGCACTCTTTTGTTAGCTACATATACATCAAAGATTGTTATGTCTTCTTGGAGAATTGATCCCTTCATCATTGTATAATATACTTCTTTATTCCTAATAATTTCTTTGTTCTAAAGTCTGCTTGTCTGAAATTAATATAGTTACTCCAGTTTTCTTTTGATTAATGTTAACATCATATATCTTTCTCGATCCCTTTGCTTTTAACATAACTGAGTCATGACATTTAAAGTGATTTTCTTGTTGATAAAATATAATTGGGTCTTATTTTTTTATTCACTCTAACAATTTGTTTTTTAATTGGTATGTTTAGAGCATTTACTTTAAAGTGATTATTGATACAGTTAAATTAACATTTATTATATTTGTAGCTCTTTCCATTCATTACAGTTTTCTTTGTTTCTTTGTCCACATCCTTTTTGGTTTTAGTTTGTTTGTTTGTTTTAATTGAGCATTTTACATAAATCTATTTATTCTCCTCCCTTAACATATTAATTATTCTTTAGAAAAATTAGTGGTTGTCTTAAAGTTTGAAATATCCATTTTTAATTAATCTATGCCTACCTTCAAATATCATTATACTGCTTCACATTTAGTGCAAGCATCTTATATCAGAGTGTTCCCAATTCCTCCTCCCTGTCCCTTATGGCATTGCTGTTATTTACTTCACTTATCCATAACTCACATCATACAATCTCATAATCACACAAATAAATTATTACTCTTACTAATTCCAATGTTCTTTTAGATCAATTAAGAATAAGAAAAAATTTTACTTTTGTTTCAAGGAAGGATACTTCAGTGTGATTTTTCTGTATTCACTTGTCTCTCCAGATTTCAAAATCGTGGTTTGTTTTTCAAAATTATTCTCTGATAGTCCAAGAAAAGTCATTTATTTTTAGTTTGTTAAGCTTTTTTCTTGTTGTAAGGATGGGAGTGATGACTTCCAAGCTCTTTACATGTAGGGGCTAAAACTAGAAGTCCCTTGTCTTGTGTTTGAATATTCTCATCAGTAAAATAGAAAAGACCCTGCTCTGGGGACTTTGGGGGCAATAAAATCATACAGGGAGAGGGCTGACTACATTTTCATTCTATCCATTCAGAATCTTACAGATTTAACCTATCTTAGTCCGTGAGGATTTCTGAATTAAGCCATAAAACTACTAGATTGTATATTTTCCTTCGGTTCTGTAGCCTTCACATTTTGCTTACTCTGATTTCATAATATAGATGCTACCTAAAATAGACTAAGACTCAAGTTAAGAATAACAGTGGCAGGGACTCAGGAATGAGTTACAGGTTTGGGGATCAGAAGCACAAGGCTCAGAGATGGCCAGGGCAGTAGAAACAGCATATTCAATCTTCGAACGAGGCAGAGTATGGATGACGAAAGAAGAGCATCAAAGGGCCCGTGACCCTCATTACCCTGGGATAACTCCTCTTTCCCTGGGATTCCAAGCTAACCGCTGGCTGGTCTGCCTGCTTTCTCCCTCCTACTGTTCAAAAATTATGATAACCACTATTTCTGGAATTATAAAATATTAGAAATATAAGTATCATGAGAATTCATGTAGTCCAATCATATATCCAAGGCAAGAACCTTTTTGGGCCAAGTTACATTACTAAGATGCCAAACTTCATTTTACAATTCCCTAACTTGCTGTGCAGAACTTCACATTCCGAGGAAATCACCAGAATCCCCCAATTGAGAATCACCTCAAGGTTTCATGAACCTGAATGATTTACTCTCTACCCAACCATAAGATGGATAAACTGCCATCTGCCTCCTTCTTAGCTTTGGTCTTCTGGTCAGTCTCAGTCCACGTGACAAGGGCCCATATAGCCAAGCTGCCCCATCTATGAAATAAATGATGTGAACCCTGGTGTAAAACGCATGAGTAAGATTCAAAGATTTATGCTATTTTTTTTTTTAATCCAGCCAATTCCTGTGCACGAGAAAAAAAAATCAATTGTTGGGCCTGCTTTGTTCTTGGAAAAAATCAATCATCGTTCCTGCCAATGATCCCATTACTCTCTGGATGCTGGGGTCCCTCCTTCACACCCCCATTGCATGTTGACATCAGCTGCATTTCCGTAAGGCTTCTGTCTTGGCTTAAGATTAAAATTACCTTTTATATTCCATTCTCTTCTTAGCATCCTCAGATCCCTATTACTTTTCCCCAAAATAACTGTAAGTGTGTGAACTCATTAGCTTAGAGAGCACAAGCTCCCTTAATACCACAGAATCCTGCCAACCCACACTGATTTCTCTATGTCCTGAGCTGCAAAATAGCCCCTTACTTGGTTTTGGCTTAATTATTCTTCAAGGTCATCCCTGTGCCACTGCTGTCCATGTTCCTTTTCTTCCCTGCTTCTGTTTTTAAGAGGATTTTTTAAAAGGTTTGGCAGCTCAGCCGTTTTTGAGTCATTACTAGCTTCAATCCCCTTTCACACATATTACTTGGCCTATTTTTTTCTTTAGCCTCGCTTCTTTCTCTGCTATATTTGTGAGTGTTTCTGATTCTCTCTAACCCCTTAGCCAGGTTGGAATTGTTCTTTGTTTTGGTGGCTGTATTTTTCCCTTGTAGTTTGAACTAATCTTGTATGGCCTTGATCTGAGAATTGGTCTTTCCCCTCTCCTGTTCGGCTTTCTGTTGCTCCTTTAGGAAGCTGGGCTGAATGTTCCCTTGACCTTCACGATACCCCCTAGACAGACAAGAGTCCTAGGAACACAGCTTCTCCATCCATAGGTATGTAACGACACCCCAGTCTTCCAGATTTCCATTCCACCTACTGATTTATTTCTATGTTCAACTTTGACAGAAACCAGAATCCTGAGGTAAGAATAATAAAATGAATGCAACAATTATAATAATAATGTCACCTCTCACTGGAGATCACTGAAGACTTTCCAAACACTTTCCTATAAATTATCCAATCCAGAAGACACACTGTATAAGACATTTTTTTGCATTCTAATTATTCTAATTATTTTATTTTTCCTTCCAACCTCCTATTGTAATTTCTCTCTTTCCCACTCACTTTGCATTATTAAGCATCACCTTAAAGTATTGTGGAAGACACTTGCTGTGTCTTCAGAGATGGATCTAGACCAAGGGATTTCAAAATTTTTGAAGCAGCAAAACACAAAATTTACACTGTAGCCAGAGCTCACATCCTACAAGGAATGTTAGAGGGATAACTGAAAAAAACTGAAGGTAAAAACCTCACAACTGAGCACATCCAACAGAAACTGGGGAAATGCTACAACTGGAAGGCACACAGAAAACCAAAGCATGCCTCAGTAATTCCAACAGTGGGCTCTGGGTGGTACCTCATCCTAGAGAATACAGCTAATAGAAATGGGCTCTAGTTGAGGCTTAATCCAATTTTCAGGTGGGACTGAGTCTGTAGAGTATGTGCCTCTGTGGGCAGAGGGTCTGGGCAAGCAAGTAGAGTAGAATGGCAGGCAGAGAGAGAGGAAAAAGAGATACCCAACAATAAAGCAAGGCAGGAGACTCAAAGGTCAGGAAAACAGGGTATCTTTAGCAGTCCACTGTTATGTTTTGAATTAGATGTAGGGAGGAGTCTGATAAGATGGGCCCTAATCCAATCTGATCGGTGTTCTTATAAGAAAAAGAAATTTTAATAGGCAAAGAGATACCAAGGATGCACATGCACAGGGAAAAGACCAAGTGATGGCACTGTGGGAAGGCAGTCGTCTACAAGCCAAGGAGAGGCAACGCAAGAAATCAAATCTGGTAATATCTTCATCTTGGAATTCTAGCCTGAAAAAATTAAATTTCTGTTGCTTAAGTCTGTGACATCTTTTTATGCAACCCAAGCAACCTAATATGTTCATCCATAACGTAAATTAAGCATAAGACTTTCAAGTCAGAACTCCTAGGTTCAACTCTTACCTGACTACTCACTAGTTATGTGACCTTGGACAAGTTATATGACTAATCTGTGCCTCAGCTTTTTCAACTGTTTAATGTAGAGGATGACGGTTACTATCTCATAAAGTTGTAATGGATTAAATAAATTAATCCTTATAAAGTGCTTGAAAAACTATCTAACACATGATAACATCCTGCATAAGTGTTTGTTGCTGTTATTATTGTGCTATCATCATCATCATCATCATCATCACTTAACATGTCAAGATTTTTTATGGGTTTCTGGAAGAGTAGAAGAAAATTGATGAGGCTAGGGCAAACATGTAAACAAAAATGGATTTTTGAGGCAGAATGTTTTTGTGACCTAAAGCTTCTACCAGGCAAATATCAATAGCTAATTCTGGGAAATTAAGATAGTCCCAGAAGATGAAGTATTTCTCTCTTTAATTCACACACATTGTCTGAAGTATGAGCTTCCCAGAGTTCAAAAGCATTTCTGCAAAAACATTAAGCACCAGCATTTTCAGTAATATAAAGAAAAAGAACAATAAAGATAAATATCATCAGTGCTTATGTGGTATGGGACAGACTTTATCCCACTATAGTCCAGACCTAGGAGAAAGAAAAATTCTGGAGTCACATTGATTCTTGATGTTGAATTTCTACACACTCTTCTTCTATATTATTATATATGACCAAATATAAAAACCTCCCTTACCTTGATGAGAAGACCCCTATTACAGAGATGAAGACCTCTACGACAAGAGTTAGAGTACAAATTGTTGGGTAGGGTTAGAGTGAATCTTTTTTTGTTGTTTAGCAATAATATCTATGTTTTTAGATGAAAGGATTATTTGTCTTAAAAAAAGAAACTGTAGGTTCTGTGATGTGATAATAATAAGAATTAAATATTTTGATCCTTCAAGTTTCCTGGTCTTCAATTCAGACTACTTTAGAAAAAGGAGATTGAAGTCACATTCCTAGAAATGTCATATTTATTGACAGTGATAAATTTCTCAGATTCTGAAGGACTCATCTGCACCTACTTTAGCAGCAAATACTCAAAAAATGGGCAATTGCTTCCCCAACATGGGAAAAGAAAAAAAAAAGCATCCTAGAGCTGAGCAATTGATTGGGAAAAAATGAGACTAGCCTACCAAAAATGAGAACTCCAGGAGATCATTCACATTCTGAGAAAGAATCCTAGCATGGCTAAGAAAGGCAAGCTGGCTAGTACAATGAAAGGAATCATGTAGAGACTGCATATAAAAAATACAGGGCGTATGGCTCACAGTGAAATTATTATTTTTTTTCCATCACTTAGAAAACTGGGATCAAACTGCTTATCTCAGAATCCTACTGGTCTACAAATTCATCTCCAAATCCCTGATTTTCATTCTGTTTTTCTAATATTCAAGAAAGACCACTGTGGGTTTGAACAAGAGATTATTTCAATCTATTTCATTCCGGTCCCCTGAGAAATCAGATTTCTGAAAATATTTCAATTGGATTTATACCTCTGTGACCCTTCCTTCCTAACAACAAAGTGCAAGAGCTGTGAGTTACACATCTGCCAAACAAGTTAAGGAAGGCTTTTAGTAAGACCAAGAAGGACTGAATGCTTGGGAAGGGAAGTAGGGAAAGGAACGGATATGCTGTTCAGCAGTTTAAGGAGTTTTTGAGGATGCCTGCTTTCTGCATCCATAAACCATCCCATCAGTACCTCCACCCTACATCCTGTTTGATAGACCAGTTGATCTATTGCCTACTTCTACTCTATACAAACTTGGCTGGGCTACACAGATAACCCAAGTTCTGCAAATGCTGAGGCCTCTTGGCATTACTTTTTTTCCCCTTGTTTATTAGTATGTGTTGACATCCAGACAGATTCTCAGGCAAGTCCTGTAGACTTCAAATTTTCACAATATTACAATTTCAGCAGGCTGAATGTTAAAAAATGGAAATTGGACAGACTGTTATCAACTTTAATCGACCATTAGAGCATCGGAGCCTGAAGGCACAGTATTTAACGGTTGGAATGGGGTGGTCAAGTAAAATGCTGTCTCTTTCATTTGGAATCTGGGAATAAAGCCAACCCAGATAAAAAGGGGAAAAAAGCCATTACTCTGACAGCTGTGGCAGAGCACAAGGTTCAGTGTTGCAAAGGAGGCCAAGATGCAAATATTGCAGTACACTTGGGTAAGGTTTGTCTACGAATTCCAGTTTGCAGATTTTGTACATAATGGAAATAAATATACCAAGGATGAGACACTTACCTATCAGAATAAAGGCTATCATCTAATATCAAAAATAGATACTGTGACATCATATTATATTGCCAGACTTGGCCTCGATATGTCATCACCTTTGCATTACATGCCAAGAAGGCAGCGATGGCTGCCTTCTTGGAGAGGCAAGTAATCTGCCGCCTTGGTTTGCCTTCTCCACCTCAGCCCCTAGGCATGGTACACTGTGAATGCTTTAGCGTAACGGTCCCCAACCTTTTTGGCACCAGGACCAGTAGTCCTATGAGAATCCAATGCCTGATGATCTGAGGTGGAGCTGAGGTGATGATGCTAGCGCTGGGGAGCAGCTGCAAATACAGATGAAGCTTCACGCACTCGCTGGCCACTCACCTCCTGCCATGCGGCCCAGTTCCTAACAGGCCGGGGAACCAGTATCCGATCCACAGCCTGGGGGTTGCGGACCCCTGCTTTAGAGAATGATTCTGGAATTAAGGTTTTTCATTATCTCTGACATTAGTGAGGTTTTACCGGTTGGCAACCATCTTGTTAAAACCACTATGGGAGAAAAGCTGTTTTCCTGAAAGTTTGGGCTCCTTTCTCCTTGACGCCTCCGTCACCCATGCTGGATCCCTTCCCGACACCACTGACTCCACTGATGTGATTTTGCACATTATGAACTTTCAGGATGTTAAACTGAGCACAGTTTTCTTTTAAACAAAATATACTGTTTATGTAAAGAGTCTAATGGCCCGTAGCAATCCAATTTACATGTAAAGTACAAGATTTTGTATTGAATCAGTTTTATTACTTCACATATGAAGGATATTGAGCAGTGGTAGGTATATTGCATTTGTATCAGAAAAAAATAAAAGGGCAGATTTATTGGGCTTGTGCTTAATAATATTAGAATCGATTATCCCAATGAGAAGCAAGACATCTGTTCATTATGGAAAGAAACATCATCTCTATCACACCAGACTGCTCAGTGAATGTTTTTTCCTCTTTGCGCCATGAAATAACCATGTCTAAAGGGTTAAAAGGGCTTCCCAACATGATAACATTAACTCTGTATCAGCAGAAGGGAATATCGTTGATATCATTTAAAATTTATCAAGCACATCTGTTTTGCTGGGCATTCTACCAAACCCATAAAACATAAGATATGTTATCACTGGTTGCTTTTTTATGCTAATTATGTGGATTCACTTGACCTCTCAAAAACTGGATTTAATCTTTCCCATATTATTTTTTACATTATGCAAAAACCCAAACTTATTTTTTCTTTCTATTTTAGCTTTTCTTTCTGTGGGTTCCAGTCATTAGGTGATCTCTTTGCAGAATCATCTGTACTCTTGTAAACTATAAACTATTTGAAATATTTTACGAAGGACTTAATCATTTTTTTTTGTTAATTGGGAAGCTCTTCTTTAAGCACTGCTGTTATGAGAGAAGACCTAATCCTTTTCAATGTTTTTAAAAAACAAATTTTCTAGGTGCCCCCTTTCTATCACAATAAATTTTTATTCAATATAATTGAAAGCTCCAATTAATATCATTTAAATCGATGGGGATAAAGCATATTCTTGATTTAACTAAAATTAGAAGGCAGCTCTATAAGGGACACACAATAATTTGAATTAGAACCAATGTGAAAATACATTTGTTCATAATATCTTGCTGGAAATTTTGTTACATTTTTGGATACAAGATTTTGTTTTATGAATATTCACTTCTATACATTTTTTTCTTTTTTTTTTTTTTTTTATCTTTTCAAGGGCAGAAAGAGCCTTATTTTCCACCCGAATTTGCTTCCTGAAGTACAAGGTGGTCCCTAAGCTGTCTGTGTGTCTGAATCGAGGTGACTGCACACTTGGATTTAGTTAGAAGGCCCACATTATCCATGTGCCATGGCCTTCTAGCCTGCAAACATGCAAGCAAAGTTCAAACACAACATTTCACGTAAACACAACTAAGTTGAACAGCTAAAGCCATCTTTCAAGGAAAGACAAATAGATCAGTGAAGGCCAGAGCACACTGTGATTCTTGCCCAAGCATGAAAGATAACTCCCTCCCACCCCACAGAGAAACCATGCCTATGTCATGTAAGAGTGTGTGGGGTGCGGTCCACACATAGTTTGCCCCTCATGTGCCCTGCATGATATGGCCCGTGGCATGGATTAGATGTATAATCATTGCACTTGTGGATGCTGGTTGCACTAGTCCTGTCTCCCTTAGGCAGAATAAAGAACACTTAGCCAAGATACTGACCTCGCACTGAAAAATGTCTCCTCCACAAGAAACCTTCCCCCCTGCAGTTTCCCAAGTCTAGACTTCTCAGCTCAGTCCAACCTTTGCCAGCATCAGTGCTCATCAGGCAGTGAGGGGCTGAAGCAGGGGAACCTTGGCCCAGACAAGAAGTGGGTCACCCAAGTGGTTAATAACTGTAGGACGCTTGGTCTCCAAAGGTCATCTATCTGTTTCCATCAAATAAAGGAGCCCTCAGGTGCTCCCTTTTATGCAGACTTTAGAATGCAATTGGAAGGGAAAAGGGGTTATTTGGTTAATAAACTTCCTATGAAGAGGCTCTCCTCTTCCCTGACAAGGAACTTCTAATTTGAAGGTGTCTCAACTTTTTAATACATTAGGTCCACTCTCTTTCATTGATCGCCATCCCCAAGCACCAGTGGGGCCTCACTTGTCAGGAAACTAAAATAGTTGCCTTCACCTGCTCAAGCTGCTAAAATGAAGCATCACAGACTCGGTGGCTTATAAACAACAGGTATTTATTTCTCACAGTTCTGGAGGCTGGCAGTCCAGAATCATGGTGCCAGCATGGATAGATGAAGGCCTAGTTCTGGGTTGCAGACATTTTCCTGCATCCTACATGGGGAAGAAGCTCAGGATAAGACAATCCCATTCACGAGGGCTCTACCCTCAGGACCTAATCACCTCCCAAAGGCCACATCTACTAATGCCATTCCCTTTGGGGGTTAGGACTTCATCATGAATTCTGGAGAGACACACAAACATTTAAACCACAGCAACAGCCAAAGTATTGGTGTTCTTTGGTCACTCCTGTCCCCATCACAGTTTCTCATGGGTCCCTGCTAAGGCCCAAGCCAATGGGCTAGGTTTTGTAAAGCAGATCAAGATGTAGGAAATATGTTCTGCTTCTCAAGGAATTCCTAGAGTGTTTGGGAAGTGTCTTGGTTCATTCAGCTTCTCTCACAAAAACACCATAAACTAGATGGCTGAGAAGCAGCAAACATTTGTTTCTCACCGTTCTGGAAGCTGGGATGTCCAAGGTCACAGTGTCAGTGGATGTGCTATCTGAGGGGAGCCTTCCTCCTGGTTCAAAGCTGGTGCCTTGTAGCTCTGATGTCACCTGGTGGAAGGGATGAGTGAGCTCTCTATGTTCTCTCTTCTCAAGGCAGTAATCCTGGTTGTGCGGGCTCTGGCCTCATGACCTAATCACTTCCTCTTGATCTCATTACCTTGGGGCTTAGGAATTCAACATATGAATTTGAGGAGGATATAAACATTCAGACCATAGCAGAAAGATTCATGTGTCACTTAATTATTAAATAACACGAGGAGACCTGATCAAAATGCGAGGCCAAGAGGTTCAGGGAAACAAGCATTCCATTATATCCACTACACTCCATTCATTACCAAGGCAAAAAAAAGTAAAGTAATATACTCTTGAAATATTTCCAATGGTAATTGAAATAATGAGTCCTTTCCTTGCCTATAAGCAGAAAACTCAAGTAATCATATCACGTCACTGCCTTGTCATTCCATTTTCTTGATGAAGCAAAAGAGAAGCATCCCTAATGCCATCATTTTTCTATAACCTACATGTCTTTGGTTTCCACCTTCCTACCTTTCCCAAATAGAATACATTTTACCATAGAAATGATATAATACATGTGGCAATGAGTACCCCTTCTATTTCAACCCTTTAAATGCACCTACCAGGCCCATGTCAGTTGTTAGGGAAAAAAAAAAACTATTTAAAAAATGTTTTCAAAATATCTTCCCCCCATCAGTTCCCTAGTTCTCAACATTCTTCCATTATTTTTTGGTGCCAATTAGTGGTCACACTTGATCAGATTTCTTGGATTGTTCGGATTGCCCCATCAGAACACAAATTCCTATATCTGCTATGTGCTCCACATGCAGAAAGACCCTCCATCCCTCTGACCCCTTACTGCCTCCAAGCCTTGCCAGAACAGAGTCCTTCAAGGTCAAGTGTAACAGTTAATATCCAAGGGTCACTGCAAGAGCCAGAAGTGTGAACGTAGAAGACACTGTACTCGAAGGAACTAGAGCTCTCTGACTAGAGAACATTTTTTTTTTTTTTGATACCGGAGCAATACTGCTCTAGTTTATTTTTATGTATATATAGCTGTTATTGTGTACATATCCTCTCCACTGGTGGGGCACCTCTTCAAAGTATGGGGCAAGAGTTTCCCTATCTCTCCATTCTAGCACAGTGCCTAGAAAGATAACACACACATGGTTGCTTAATGAATTAGTTAATTAATCAATCAATCAATCCATGCTCCAAGACTGCTTAACTCCCTCAAACAAAACTTCTATGTATTCAATGGTCTCAAGTAAACTTTAGAAGAAAAACTATCTAATTGAATTAATTCACGCTAAGGCATAAATTATTAAAAATACATCGGCAGGAAGTAGGACTTGGCAATAGTATTTTTTTAATCTCCCCAGGAGATCCATATGAGCGACCTGGCTTGAGAACTACTGAAGAATCACTAGAGAAAGGTCCTCCGTGCTCTGGGCCCTGCCTCTCCTTTCTGCTGCTTCTCCTGTCACTGGCCTTGCACACGAACCTTTCTAGCCCATACTGAAAATGTCATTTTTTTGCACACTGTGCTTCCCCACATTTTCATGTCTCTTTCACCATACTTGGAGAAATGTCAAGTTAGGAATAATGGGGCAGCCTCCCTCAAGGTCTTCATGCTACTGTTATCTGCCTTCTTAGGTCTGAATGTTTGTGTGCCTCTAAAATTCGCATGTTGAAATCTTAACCCTCAAAGATGATGATGATATTAGGAGATGGGGTCTTGGAGAGGCACGTAAGTCATGAGGGCAGAGCATGGGACTAGTGCCGTATAAAAGAGGCTACCCAGAGCTCCCTACCCACTTCCACCACGTGAAGCCACAGCAAGATGGCCCCAGCTACAAATGACAAGATCAAGGCAACCACCCTCGTGCCTTGATCTTGGACTTTGCAGCCTCCAGAACTGTGAGAAATAAGTTTCTGTCGTCCATAAGCTACCCCATCTGTAATATTTTTGTTACAGCAGCCCAAGCAGACTAAGACATTGCCACCAGAATCAGATTATACCTTTTTTTCCCTAGAAATGAATGGCAGAAATTTTGTTCATTTTGAACAGGAGTTAAATCACCAGAATAAGGGAATCAGATCAAAAGCCACTCTGGAAATTATGGGAAATTTGATGAATGTAAAAGAGAAGAAAACGCAGAGGTTCAGTTCTTTGCGAGCCCTCTGCAGCAGCCGGTTTCGGTGGAGGATGGATGGTGTTGGCGCTGCTAGCGTTGTAACTCTTCATCTTCCGGGTAAAGGCCATAGTCTAACGATAGAAGAAGACTTGTCACCATTGCCAGAGCTATGACAGGGGGTCATAATTCCTGACACCGCTCCCTATTCTTTAGCGTAAAATCCTGAGACAATTTGTTTATGACTCAGTGGGTGCTGCTGGTAGAGGTTAGGATTTCCTTTTGATGGATTCAAAGCTGACCCATCTGCCGGACTTCTGTGATAACAGAGAGGGTCTCGGAAGACCAAACAAAGTGACGTCAGGGCAGTTTTCAAGCACAAAAAAAAGATGTTTCTCATGATCTCAACATAATTGTATTCCCTGGTGATGGATCTGCTACACTCATGACTCCATCTGAAATATTTAGAACTTCTTCTTTCAAGATGATCTCGAAACACCCCCTCAGCTTGTCTGCCACAAACATGTCTTTTCTGAGTAATTTAGATGTGTAGCAGGGGGGAAGAGGTAGGGGGATTTATCAGGATTAATTAATACACAAGAGGAAAGATATGGAGGTGATTAAACTCACTTCTCAGGTTCATCATAAATATTTCATTCGCTTATGTGACTCTGCACTCCTGTCTTTGTCATTTAGGAAATAGCCCTAGATGTGAGACTCGAAGTCTCACAGGAGTGAAAACAGGGTGCAAGGATTCTTACAGCCAGGCCCACAGTTAGGGGGACTCAAAAGGGAGAGCAGAACTTCAGTGAGAAGGGATAAATAACACTGCCAGAGGGCTAGGGTGGGACACGGCATTACTGCACCCACTGGGCTGACTCTGAGTCTCCGTGGACAGCATACTTACTGTAGGAAGCAGAGGAGAAAGCCTTGGTGGATGAAGGAGAGCTCTCAGAGAGGTGGCTGGACTGGGCCAGCATCCTGACTCTTTCCATTTCATGGGTCTCTCTCCAGTGGCCTCTGAAGATGCCCTGAGCTTTTCCTCCTCAGCACTTTCACTGTTGTTTTCCACACAGCATCCCACAGCCCTCCATCATACCATGTCCTTCCGTCTGCCTGGCTCCTGCTACACTTTCTTGGAAATAAAACTCCAGTGTATCCGCACCGTGAAGTTCACCATGACAGTCTTTGGTCAGCATTATCTGCATCACTTGTAGTAGAAGGTTCTATGTCAGTGGGGGGTTGGTTTTAGGAAGTAAAATTTGAACCATCCAAAGTAATTAAAAAGGAATTTTATTCTCTGCTCACATCCCTCAAAGGGCATGAAAAGGTCTCTAAAAAGCATAGTTTATAACAATATTTATTAAAGCGCTCTTTCATCAATTCCCTACTCACGCCAAAGCTACTCCAGCAGCATGCTCTTCAACCCTGCCCCAGAAAGCTGCTCTTCCTCCCTCCGCCCATCAGCCTTCTTTTCTCTTTAGTTCAGTGGGGGAGATCCAGGTAATGACTATGATTCTCTCTGGCGTTCTAAGGAAAGGGTTATGTCCTCAAACATGCAGACCTCATGAATTTGCATCCCACCATCTACTCATCATACATCTTTGCATTTTAGACAATTTTCCCCATGTATTGATCCCGAATAAATTGTAGATTCTTTAAGGTAAGAACCATGTTTGATTCACTGACACTTTTTGGTACAGTATAGGCTCTCAATAATAGCTTATGGAATGAATGAAAGCATTAAATTATATAAAAGTCAAAGATTACATTTTTTATTTCATTAATTCCTTCTGCAAATATCACACATGATATACTCAGTTACTATTTGCTGATGATAATAAAATAGGAAGGCAAACCAATCTGAGTGAAGGGCTGGAGGGAAGAGAGAAATTAATTTTAAAAAGACTGGAGGAGGCAGAGATCTGGGGTTCTGGTCACAGAATAGTTGCCAGTACTATCTGCCTATGCTGCCCTCACTCCGTCCCTATGCTTCTCTTTGGTCTAAGCCAGTCGTCCTGGTGTTAGAATCCAGAATTTGTGACAAGGCACCTAGCTTCCAGGAGCATTTTCATTTGAAGTAGTAGCACTCTGAGACCAAAGATCCAAAATAATGTCTCTCAGCTGATGAATGTCGAAACATGAGAAATATCATCAACTTTCAAAATTACATCACAGCAAGATTCTCAGGGGTTTTTTATTCTACCCTAAAACATAGTAAAAAAAAATTCCATCTAAAGGTTCTCCAACATATGTTTATGAGTGCTCACTAGCCACAAAATATCTCAGAACTGCTGGGCAATTCCATATATTAGAAAATAATTCCTTGAGTTCAACCAAATCATTCAAAATGAAATTTCTGTCCACCAGTCCTAATGTTTTTCTGGAATACACAGAAGCCTAAGCACTTCTTATCATGTTCAATTTGGATATTTGAACACAGCTCTTGACTACTCTTTGACACGTCTCTCTTTTCGGCTAAATTCCATTTCCATCAGTCCTTCCTCATGTAATATTATGAATCATCTCATCGTCAAGAACTATGATGACTCTAAGGTTTTACCCTGCTTGCAAGCTAGGAAACTAGCCTGCCTGTTTCATAGATGCCAGCCCAAAACACAAGACTCCCAGGGCAGAGACGAAGGACTTTGTTCCTCACGGCTTAGCAGGAAGCACAAGCTTCATGTTTGCATCAGTTCCCCTTGCCCTCCAAGTCCCCAAGGGAGCCATGGGGACATGGGCCAGGGTGAATGCTGTGCACATGGTGAGTTTTGGTCATAGCTAATGGAATGTGAGCTTAGGAAACCCCCAGTCTTACAAGGGACCTCCTGGAAAGCTTACCCAATGTTTGCCCTGACAAGAGACACTATATTATTCCTGGCCAAGAAAAAGATCTGCCTTATGCCTAATGTGATGTCATATTTCTATCTTCCAAGCTATGTGCTGCAGCTGTAAACAGCCTCGAAAATATAGCCCAAACACTCTGGCATGTCAGTGCCTTTTGTGCAGAGTAAAGACAGACATACAAGAGACCTCTAGAGCATCGTGTCCCATTGTGCATCCTCTTGATTTCATTGACTCTCCCATACACTCAAGGTGGACAATGCACTCTATGCCTGTGCCCCCCAGAACTGAGTGCAGCTTTCCAGTTGTGGCTTGACTTGTCAGACTAAAACAGGACAGTCACCCTTCTTAGGTCTGGACACATAACTCTGCTAGTGCAGCCAAAGGACACATCGTTGATCTGGAGACTCCACGACTTCCCCAGAGTCTGCAGAACTTTCCCTAGAACCACATTACTTTAGGTGTGTGGACTCGCAGCTTCTTCGTCAAGGGGAGATGACCTAGGAAGGAATTCCATGACCTCAGCATCACTGTGTGGCTTGGGTGGTGGGGATTCCGGTGGAAGGGAGTAGGTAAAGCCCAGCCCAACACTGCAGTCTTTCAGCCACAATGAGCGTTCGGTCAAACAAACCTCTAGGCTTTTTCACCTGAACAGATATTCTGCCTCCTCTCTCTCTCTCTCGACCACGGACTCACACAATTCATTTTTTAAGTTTTCTAAAAAATTTCTTTATTTTGCTTTTACCCCTGCTAAAATTTATCTTATCAGATATGACCTGAACTCTCATGTCTTCACAACCTGTTTGGTCCCTGGGTTTGTTACGCACCACGCTCCCTTCTCTCCAAGGTCGTGATCAACACTGCCCTGCAGTGCCCTTTCTACTTCTAGTTCTTAAAGACACTAGGAAAAAAACTTGTCTCAACCACAAGGAACTGAAGGTTGTAATCTGAGCGACCTGTACGTATATACAAATGCCTAACTGTGCATGTCACACACAGGAGTGTGCTCGCTCTTCCCACACAAGATAGGGGGTACGCACTTCTCACGACACACACCCCCAGGCACGCACACATCAACACTACATCAAAGACAGTCCAAAGCACCTGGAGGGCAGGAAGTAGTCCACATTACATGCTACCTGGCCGGAGCTAAGAACAGTCACTGGGGCCAGGGAGACAGGGGCCTCGACACGCTGGGGTAGCAGGAGGCACAACTTCTCATGGCTTGAATATCCTGGACTAGATGTTGCTCTCATGGAAACTCTTGAACTAAAAGTTCTTGGAAGGGAGAGCAGAGCCCATTTGTTGAGTTCCTGTTACAAGCCAACACCTTTAGATAAATTTTCTCTTATTGTCCCAAAACACTGTGGCATAGGTCTTCTTATCTTCACTTTGTATGTAAGGAAAGTAAGGCCTGAATAAACTAGGCAATGTGTTCACACTGCAAGGTTAGTAAGTGCCAAAACCAGAACTGGATCGCAGGGTGATCCAATCCAGGCCCCACCTGCTGCTGCTCTAATCCCAGATAACATACTGGGACACCCCCAAATGGCAGTAACGCCAACCTCAGCCTGCTCCTATCGGCTGTGGCATGTGTCCAGGGAGAGCCCACAATGAACAGAGTGGCACCCACACAAGTCCTCCCTCCTCAACTGGACCACAGGGCAAAGCCACTTCCTGTCCTCAGTCATCTTACACTTTCCTTCCCCACAGGGACAGTGCCAGGTTCCCATGACCTCCTCAGGCGAGCCCTACCTCGCCCCACCCACTTTGCTACCAGACGAAGAACTTGACTTCTAATTCCCTTGGTTCATTTTTACCAGCAGCTTATCAAGAGGCAGCATGGCATCATGGCTAAAGAGTCACTCCGTAGAGCCAGACTAAGTCCAGTCTAGGCCCCTCTGCTTTCCAGTTGCTTAATTTCAAGCATTTAGCCTAAGTCTTAGCTTCCTTATCTGTAAAACGAGAGTAACAGCAGTGCCTCCCTACTGGAATTTCTGGGCAGTCTGAATGAATCGACGAATGTAAAGCTCTTGGAACAGTACCTGGCAAACTGAAACACGTGTTACATGCTGGTTCTTTCATGTGCCAGCTCTGGGATCCACGATGACAAGACAGGTATGGGCCCTGCCTTAATGCTAACACTGGCATGGCCTTGAGCACATAACTGGACAAATAACGAATTAGACTTAAGACGAGCACTCTAAAGGGGAAGTACAAAGTGCAACGAGAACATTTGCCAGGAGGGTCAGCATGGAGAAGAGTCAGCTACAACTGGGGTCGGCCGACCACGGCTCAGCTACTCTTAGTAGTTAATGTGTACTGGTGCACGGCCTCCCCTTTTCATTTCAGATGGTCTAAGGCTGCTTTTGCTCCACAACCCGAGTCTTAGCAGAGACCTTATGGCCCGGAAAACTAAAATGTTTACTATCTGGCCCTTTCAAAAAGTGTTTGCTGACCCCTGAGCTAGATAAAGAGGGAATCCATACAGACGATGAAGGCAGGCTGGCCTGGTTTCAAGGAACTGGGGACTGTGAGTCTCTCCAGCGAGAACAACCCTATCTGCTGAACCCATTAGCCCATATAAAATGCATCTACATTGTCTAAGGCCATGCCACCCTAAGCAAGCCCAATCCCGTCTGATCTCAGAAACTAAGCAGGGTCAGGCCTAGTTAGTACTTAGATGAGAGACCACCTAGGAAGACCAGGTGCTGTAGGTGTAAATTTTAAAAATTAAGGGATTGTAACCTGATAAGATCCTTACAATCTGTGAGGTCAACCAAGGGTTGCCTAGATAGATAGATAGATAGATAGATAGATAGATAGATAGATAGATAGATAGATAGATAGATAGATGATAGATAGATAAACAAAATAAAAAATAAAATGTGTCTACATATACGCCCAGCTCACTCTCTTCCCTCTGGCCTCTGCAGAAAAGGCAAACCTCCCCTCCATTCAAGGCTACACCCTCCTCTTTTCTCCAGATTTCTTCTCCTCTAGGAATTCTCCCTCCCATTTCCCTCTCTCTCCACCCTATTTGCTCCTCATCTCAACCCACCCCCGGCAGTTTTAAACTCTCGTGCTTTATTGGACTCCTGTGCTCACATACCTCTCTCAGGTAGAGCCATCATCTCCCTCCCATCCCACCCAGTCCAGAAACCCACGGGTCATTCTTGACAACTTTCTCTTCTCCCTCACAAGCCCTGCTGCTTCCTTCTCTGGAACATCCTTCTGCTGCCCCACCCTCTCCAGTGACTCTCCCATCTCAGACCTTCCTAAGCTCTTACCAGAACCATCTATCCCTCTTTTCTCTTCCTCCACAACTAGGCATGCTACCTCCAGCCCCCATCCTTCCCATCTGTCCTCCCCACTCTGCCTTCAGGGTCGTCATTCTAACATGCAAGTCTGATCCTATGACTTCCCTGCACCCACTCCTTAGTGGCTCCCAATTGTTTACGGTCAAGAATCCAAACTTGTGAACAAGACGTACAAAGCTCGACATAATCTGCCCCACCGCATCCCAAACTTTGTCCCGGGCAAACTAGGGCCATTTATTCTATTCTAACAATCATTTCCCTTTCTTTCTGACCACCTAACGCCTTTGGACATCCGTCCATGTTTCACAAGTCCCTCACCTCGTGCAGAAGGGTGCAGAGAATATCAACCAGAGATTCACTTCCCAAGCTTCTCTTGCAGCTAGGGTACAGGATGCCTGAGGTGACACCAGCTTCCCGTCAGATGAACTCAAGTCAGAATCTGAGTCTGAGGCCAGCAACATGAAGGAGCATGCACAGCATAGAATTTATTCTGGGGAGGGAGGGGATAGTGACGTCCAGACTCTAATGGCAATGCCCAGTGCCCAGCACTGTGGTGTCATTAGTGAAAGCCACCATGACTGTGTGCAGCTAAGGGCAATGATGGCTCCTCTGTAGTACACAGCTCAAGAGTGGTGGTTCCTGGGTCGTTTCTGCGCTCAGAAATTCTGTGAGTTCCCTGTCCTAGATAAAGTCACTTTTCTGCTATGTAGCAGAGTTAATTTCTGTTTAAAACTAAGAACTCTTCCTGCTATCCCTGTGTAGTCTTTTCTCACACATTTCATTCCCACCCAACAGAAAAAACCAACCTCTTTCTCTTTTGTGCTCTGACTATGCCCTAACACACACACACGCACACACACAGAACTTAATATTAATGTATGACATTAATATTCATGTCTTCCCCCTCTCTAATATGAATTCATTCATTCATTCATCAAACATCTCATGCTTCCACCAATGGCCAGACACAGTTCTAGGTTGGGGATACAGCAGAGAGCAAGGCAGAAAGATCTCTCTCTTTATTGGGCTTATGTCTCAGAATGCAGACACTACATCCTACTTGCCTCTATCTTCAAGTGCCCACTCCAGCACCGGAAACAGAGAATGTACTCATTACACGTTTGACTTTTGTGTCCCGAGGCATTCAATTCAGCCTCCTGACTAATATCTCATGATGCCCATGACCTTCGTCCTAAGCATTGCCTCACCACCAGCATCATGACTGTGGAAGTGGAGGCAGACTCCATGATGTGCCCTGATCTTGTCTGCTTTTTTAGAGAGTCCCTGGAATAAGGGTAACTATCTTATTCCTTTTAAGCTGAAAGACAGACAGTCGCATATTCTAGTTATTCGAGTTACGGGTGACCAATGTTTTGATTTACTACTTCGTGTCCCCTTTAGCCTAACCCATCCCAGGACTGGGATCATAGTAAGTATTCTGTAAACTTGACTTAGTTGTTGAATACATGTATGCATAGGTGAATATATGTATGTATGTACGCATGTGTATGTATATTCTCACAAACAGAACTTGTGCAGAGAGTCACAGCATCTAATTTTTGCAGAAAAAATTCAGAAGAGCTTCTGATTAGTGAGTTTGTTCCATTTCCCAAGAAATCGTTTTAACCTTTAAACACAGAAGGTCAGCTTCTCCTCTCTCTGCTCATGCATAATTCCCCCTGCCCTCTGCTCTTTGGTGCCTGAGCAGCCCACCCGAGAGAGCGAGCGAGTCAGCAGGAGGAAGAACAACAGGCGCTCAGGCCCGGGCTGCCTCCCTGGGATTCACTAAGCCCTCGGAATATGTTTTCTCATTAGCTACATTAATAAAATCGCAAGAAGTTTGGGAGAAAACTTTTTCCCCCAACTAGAAAATTAGCATTTATGCCATTCAAGTGCAAACTTAGGAAGATGAACATCAATAAAACAGAAGACGTTCCTTTTGACTGTTACTATGGAGCCAGAGCCAACAGAGTGTGTCGAAGCAGAGAGAGGAATGGGTCAGGGTGGCCCCACACTGGGGCTGGGGGGAATGCAGCCAGTCCCAAGAATCTGGAGTGTCAACACAGAGAGTGGGTGGCAGTGTTGGAAGTGGTCAGTGACAGGGTGCCCTGCAATGGACATTGGCTCTCAAGAACCAAGGAGATGCAGGCTGGCTGAAATGAGGCCCACGTCACACTGGCTGGTCTGGTAACTTCTTGAATGGCGCAGACGGGCCGGTAAGGCCAACCATAAAGCTGGAGGAGGTCAGGCGAACTCAGGTGGGTACAGGCGTGCAAGGAGGTCACTAATTAGTGGGACTCATTAGCCACGGAACCCAGGATTTTAGTAGCTTTTTAGCAGCTGTGTCAAACAGTTAATGGGCCAAATGTTATCTCCTCAAGGAAGGCTTCCCCCATTTAAAATAGCACCCCATCATTCCATTTCCCATCACCCTGCTCTCTCCTTTCTTCTCACCACCCACTACCAGCCCATCTCATATAGCCCACTTACTGGTATGGCATATTGTGTACTGTATATTGCATTACAATAGTAGAATATAAATTGTTTGAGGATGATGTCATTTTTTTGCTGCTCCTGGATCAGTGCCTGGCACCCAGTTGATATTTACTGAACTTATGAATAGATATATTTTGAACTAAAATTCCTAAGTCTTTTCACTTGAATTGCTCATAGGCCAGGTTTATCTCATCTGTATCTGTAAAATGTGAATTTCTAACTAAAAATGCAACATTTTATTTTTCAGATTTTGGTCCACTGGTCCAACATTTTAAGTTTAGCAAGTCTTAATTCCAACACCATGTGGACCCCCTCACCCTCATTTAATCCTCTGCAAAATTCAAGTGGCCTGTCATCATCCATCCATTCAAGTTGCTGATAAAATACTGAACATTTAAAGCCTACTGGCACACCAGCGTGCATGTCCCCTCAGGCCTAGATGAATCGTTCTCAACCGTTTGAGTCAAGAGTCTTGAGACAGAGGCTTCCAACCCTAGAAAGAAACTTAGAGATCAAGGGTCCAGGTGCTTCGATTTCACAGAAGTAGATTCAGCGGCCACAACGGGGAAGTGGGTGACAATGCGATGGCCTCCCTTTGACATCATTCAACACACAGTGATATGTTCATAAAGCCTCAGCCACCTCTGTGTTAAGTAGGACTTTCCATAGCTGGAAACTTCCCGGGTGGCCTTGGACCAGCATCTGAATTCTCTATCATCTACGCCAGACAGGTGGGGTCCATCCACACACTTATTTCTTCTTTATCTGTTCCCATCCTGAGTGTGGTTCATGTGCAACCTTTGGAAAGACTGGGAAGCCAGCCCAGGGTCTGTGGCCCCTCTCTCCCTCACCCTATCCTTCCTTCTCCCCTTTCCTGTTGTGGCAGTGCTCTCTTGTTCTCCTCATTTTCCATTCCGCTGAGACACGTAAACTTATTTAGAAAGGGTGCAAATGCCAAGAAATGCACTGATGAGCTACGGCCAACAGATACTCAAAGACAAAAGAGAGGCTTCTTGGCACTTCTGAGAACATTAAATCCTTTGGCTCTTTCTCAGTGACTAGCACAGAATTTACGAAAAATGTGTCCGGAAACAACCAGAAATAGAAGGGTAAAGGGCAGAGCCAGTCATAGTATGTATTTGCTGAATGAATGAATGAATGAATTACTTCAGTAAATGGATCAATGAACATAGTAACAGAAGTAGAAACTGCTGGTGCTCATTCAGACTTACCTTGGTCTCAGCAGGGACCGCAGGGGAAGTCACAGCCAGTGTCTCCTCTCTTCCCAGGGAAAGGCCAGGCTACAACAGTCCAATGCTGGGGTGCAGTTCACACTCCAGAGGTCGCTATGGGACCAACGGAAACTGGTGTGAAGCAGAGGCCACACCTTTTCAGAGCCTTCTTCCTCCGCCCTCTCCTGCCTCCTTCACTGCCCTGCTTCTGAGAGCATCTTCTCAACCAATCACTGTCTCAGGAGTCCCCAGGGAAGCTGATCAAAGAAAACACACTTGTACAATCTAGTATTTTGTGCCAAATCTTGCCCCTTACCACCCTGATAATCCCTCCCACCCACCTACCCGTTGCTGGTCCCCAGAACTCAAGGTCATCAGGCTTCCACTTCTGCAGCCGCCTCAGGCTCCACGGCCATGCTGTGAATGGCAGCCATGAATACTCACCAACCAGAAAGCAAAGACACTCAGAGGTAGACTGGCTAGAGCCACAGTTTTAGACACAATGTGAGTGAGTAGCTTAGCTTATGAAGCCAAGAAAGACACAAGAGTTTCCAAGCTGCCAAAAGGTATCTTCCGTTATAGAAACAGAACCTGCTGTCGCCGTCATTAATTATTCATGGAGCAGATTTGGGGAGGAGGACCGGGCAGGTGGTAAGACCGAGCAACACAAAAATGGAGAGAGAGAGATTCGCACGGGCCTATCATAAAGACTCGCGGGGGGTCTCCTTCCTACTCTTCACCAGGAAAGCGGTCACTCAGGTGGCCTCTGCCACCGCCATGCCGCCTTTTTCTCTAGAAGCCGAGGGGAAAGCGGGCACTCTGGGGTCTGAAGCTCTGACCGTCCTGGCCTGCTCAGTTTTAGATTCAGGGAACATCACATAACAGGCAGTGACCCCTCAGTGCCGTCAGAAAGTCTCCTGGACAGCTCGCGCCTTGCTTCTCCTCAAGGGCCCCTTCAAGCATTCCCCACTCGCCCACCTGTTTCCTATCACCTCCATCATCATGGACTGTTGTGGCCTGGCTTTTCCTTGGGAGGAGAGGAGGAACTGGCTGTGACTTCCCCTGAGGTCCCCACTGAGACCAGCGTAAGTCCGAATGAAGCTGGAGCTTGCCTCCAACTTCACAGAATATGTAGAAGACAGTAAATGTGAATGTGAATGGAACCTCTCGCTTACACACACACACACACACACACACACACACACTACAGAATACAGACAACACAACAAACACACAACATGCATAACACACAATTCAGACACACACACACACACATACACACACACCCCACCTACATAGCTCTACCCACACTTCACCCCTGAAAAGCTGGAAGAGGCAGCTCTGCTCCTCACATACTCCCTTCTGTTGCTTCCGCTTCTCTCCCGTACCTTCAATCCCTCTAGCTCTGCTGGGTCCTTCCTGTAGGTGTTATTGTGCTGGAGTTTCACTTCTTAAAAAAAATGGGAAGAGTCATAAGCAACAGCTTACCTCACCTCCTACCCACATTGAAAATAGCCAGCATGGGATGGGCGCCCTCACCTCCCCTCGACCCCGCCCCAGATAGCTACACATCTAGCTGAGCTGCTTCAGTGGAAACCGCGGCCCTCCCACCTCCCAGCACCACCTGTGCTCCAGATCCACCCCTCCCCCACCTCCAAGGGCAAGTTCCTTTTCCCTTAAGAAAACTCTCTCTTTACCATTTAACTTTTTCCTTTGCCAGCTCCCCTCTCTCCCCATCTTTAAGTTTGGTTCTTCTCAGTCCGGGTTCCTCCAGCTCCTTCACTTCCTGGTTTCCGGTGTCTGTGCCACAACACACATACCTGTATCTCCAGCCCTGCTCTCGGGAGTCGCAGGTGTAACAACTTCCTCACAGACCAGAGCCTTGAACAAAACGTCTCTGAAACTCAAATCCTCCTCCCACTTGTTCCTTACCGTTAATGTCTCATTTTAATGAACAAACACTTCCAGTTAGCCAGTCATCCAACAGAGAGATCTGGAAATGGTCCTTGACCCTTGACCTTTAACCTCCTCCTCCTTTAACCGGTAAACCTCCATGTCCTGTTTTTATGCCTTTTACGTGTCCCTCAAATCCATCTCTTTCTCCCCGTTTCCTAATCGAGGCCCCATCACGGCATCCTTCAACTCTGGAAGAGCCCGGGTCCTGACCGCGGCCCACCGCAGCAGGATCGAACACGCAGACTAAAGCTTGCTGCCCTCTCCTTAAACCCTTTGCTGGTATCTGCTCCCCCCGCCCCACAGTCCTCCTCCCAGGAGAAATAGACTCAGAGAAGAGAAATTGAGCAGAATACAGCAAATCCAGGGGCAGGGAATTTATTGATTCGTGCATTTGTTCGTTCATTAAATTATACCTTCAGAACTTGGAGTTAGTCCTTCTGGGAGTCTCCGGGCCCGAGCACTTCGTTTTCTTGTTTATTTCCTTCATAGCGCTTACCTCCATTTGTGTGGGGCTTTTATTTTTATTTTATTTTTTATTTTTTGCTTCATTGTTTTTATACTTTTTTTTTTAAAAGAAAATCTATCTCCCCTTTAAGAATATAAGTTTCTTAGAGAAAAGGTACTCTATCTGTCTGTTTGATGTGGTATCCACAGCCTGGTATACAAGGCTGGACATATAATAGTCAATAAATATTTATGGAATAAATGAAAAGATGGATGAATAAATGACCAAACTGACACATGTTCATTTCTGTGCAGAGTCAATTTTACCTGATGCTAGTTTGAGAACAACTTTGCCATTATTGATCACCAAGCATTTACCTGCTATGCTCAAAGTACAGGTGGGCACCAGTGACCCAGATAAAGAAAGTGTCATTTCTACACTCAAGTCCCTCTAGAGAGGGATAGACTGAGGTGCAGAGGGCTAACCACCAGCAGTGTGACCAGGATTATCCATGCCCAGGGACTGGCTTCGCCTGAGGTGTGTCCAACAGAGCTGCCGCCTTTACAGTGGGAACTGCTCCAACCCAAGGGAGCTGGGCCCTGCAAAAAGTTCCCACTTCTATGCCTTTTATTTATCCAGACCTCAGGGACACATTCCATGTGCTCAGCCCTCAGCAGGAAGGAGATGGGCCTCCACTCTGGTCTTATGGGGCGAGAGCTGGAGGAGGGTGTACATATTTATAGGGAGAGAAGGAGGAAAGCACAGGAATGAGTTTTAAAAGGCATAAAGAGAAAAAAGAAAAGAAAGGGAAAAAGATAAAAACCAGCCTAGTCGACTTCTTTCTTTTCATGGCTCACTAGGACAATGCAATGTCCTTCTCAACAGCCTCCCTGCTCCTAGCACCCCCACCAGAAAGGTAATGTCCATGGCATGGGTTCAAGAAAGCATCTCGCTAGACCCAAGATGGGCCGGAAACTTACTAGACTGCTGTGTCTGGTTGCAGGCTCTTTACCAGAGAGACTGGCACACAGAGGGAGATCAGAGGGCAGCCTCAGAGGTGATGAGCTGGCTGGGCAGCAGAGCTTGGGAAAAAAGAAACTGGGATTCTTCCGGGGGAAAGACAGGCAGGCAGGATTTAATCTTCAGGTATCAGAAGAATTCCGAGGCACTGCAGGCTGAGTCTTGGCAGCGACTAGGGAGGATGAATAAGGAAAGGAACTTAATCCCAGCATAAGGGATTCAGGGGAGCTAAGGGGGAGAATTTCCTGATGGTGAAGGTTGTTAAAAGTTGCAATGAATGGTCTAGAGAGAGATCCCTCTGCTCTGGAAGCGTTTACAAGTAGAAGAGATTATCTTCTGGCAGGGCAGCTTATCTCTAATCCTGCCTGAAGGCAGGGGAATGGACACAATGACCTCGGGGTCTCCTTCAGACTTGGAAAGCAGACCTTCCCATCAGCAGGCCAGCCAACACTGCCTAGCAGATCATGTACTCTAAGGAAGGCCCAGAGTGTCCTCAGAAATAAGAAGGTGCCAACCCAGTTAAGATCTTTCTTTTTTCTATTTTTTAGCCACAGCTGCCTATAGCAATGGCCAATGTCCTTTATAATCTCAGGTCCGATCAAGGGCAATTTAGACAAGAAAGCGAGAGCAGCCACAGACCATGCAGAGATAGATTACTTTCCACTCTGCAAAGCAGCCCAGAGCCCTGGCTGTGGTCTTCTCCGAAGAGGGTTCTCCATTTAACCAGCTACAGGAAAAACTTGCCGGCCCGCCCAGGCAGTAGCAAGAAGAAACCTGAGGGCATTCCCAACCTGCTGCCCCCAGCGAAAAGGGCTGTACTAGCTCCAACTTCCCCACTGCTACAGTTCCACTTCCTGTGAGTCTAGTGACATGCCTCTGGGAACACTACCTGTGCCCAGCTATTCGCCCTAGGGGCCAGGGAAGAAAAGCACGTCATCTCACGCATGACAGGAGGAGACAGCCCTGCCTTAGACAGATACACAGAGCACTGGCTGGGATGTCCTCAGAAGGCTCCTGGGCTGCACAGAGCTTGAGGGAAGGGTAAGATCTGGGCAGACAGGAGAACACCGTAGCTCTTCTAAAGAGGTTTCAAAAGATCTGCTCAGGTATGTGAGCTGCTCTAAGGGCCGTAGTTGATTCAGTGTGTTTCATAAACAGAACCATTCCGCTTCCAGAACATGAGCGTCTGGTTCTGTGTGGTCTTCAACCAAGTGAAGTTGGAAGTGGGCACATTTTTTATTTTCAAGTCTATTTTCGCAGTGAAGAAAGAATTACTTAACCCCTAATCCCACACCTTCATAGAGCTTGATTCTTCATCCTTGACTATTTCCTTCTTAAAACTCAACTGAGGTCTCTCTGAAGCCTTTTCTTTGTCCTCCACATCTGCTTGAACTCATGCATTACTTGTACACGCAGCCCGTGATAAGTCCGCAACTCCCACACTCTTCCCCACAATCAGGATCTTGGGCCCAGTGGCCTCACTTCAGAGACACTTTTCCTTATGAAGGCTTAAATACCAGCATTCTGGGCCCTCCTGTCTGGACTGCACGACCCTCAGTTAGCAAAGCGATGGGAATGGAGCAAATGGCCATGAACGCGTAGGAGGAATAGCCTGGAATATATTTTTCTGCCCATTGCACATGCTAGGAAAAGACAGGAGCTTGTTGCAGAAGCATATTAAGCATGCAGCCAGCTGCATCCTCATGCCCAAATAAAGCTATTTTCATTTCATAAAGCAGGAGAGCAAGTCAAGCCATTAGGGAAATAGAAACAGGGAACTTAAATGCCTAATTGGAAGCTCTATTGCACTTGCAAAGTACCTTTGGTTTTTCTAAAAATTCAAGGGAAACACATCGAGCTTATAATTGCTGACAGATCGATGCTGCATTCCTTCCTGCACCACACGCACGGAGGGAGAGTCCCTTCCTGTGGGCCCATCCCAGTCGTCATGCCTGTAAACAGCAGTCAGGGCCCAGAAGGAAAAGGGGAAATAGCGGGGAGAGCCAAAGTCCTTTTTTTTTTTTCTGCAAAAGGCAGCGCCCCACAGCCAGAGCACGTTTCTGACTCTCTGAATTTAACTCTTCTCTCTCATCGTTGGGATTCTGATGTGTGTCAGGAGGGGTAAGGGGCATTTATCAACACAGGGTTTTCACATGGAGACATGTGCACAGCATCAGCAGAAATCACGGGAGGAATATTCTCCAAGCTAACATCAGGGAGTTGCTGAAAAATCCCAAACGGCCCCAAATCCATGGCATAGAATGATAACAGTTGGATATCAGGTACTCTAGGTGCACGGGAGGGACACCTACAGCTTCTGGGCACCACCTACTGCCACGTTCCTTCAAGAAGCCAGCCCTGCAAACGTACCAGAGCTCGGCCCTTGACCCTGCCCTCTGACCCCCAGCACCGGCTCATGCAGCACAATGATGGGCATCTTCTCGCTCCATGGAGTGTCTGTGGCCACCTCTGTCTCTGTGGAGGAGACAAGAAGTCAGAACGCACGTTGTGCCCTACTTTCTCCAGGAAAGACCTCCAGGCCTCACACCTGTGGTTTGTGCAAACAAACACCTCCAGGAGAGTGATCATAAGTAAATCAGCCTGACATGACATTCCAACTGTGATTAGGTCTCTAACTTCGTTGGAATGAAACCACAGGTATGTAACGGAGAACCTCAGACCAATCCTACCCAGTTCTTTATGCAACTTACAGAGCTGGGTGCTCACTTCTGTGTCCTCAGAAGTCTGCTGGGAGGCCTGCAGACGTGAAACTCAGCTGCTCTCCCAGCTTCAGACACGCTGAGATGTGCCCAGGCAGCAGGCACTGGTCTGGAACTACCAAAACTCTAGGTTCCCCCAAACATTCTGACCCCTAATAGAGACAACGGGTCCCTGGAGAAATGGAAGGATGTGGAGAGAGAAATGAGAAAAACCAAAGTAGCAGAGTGATGAATGACTATTCTTGTTTGCTGAACTAGTTATTACTGAGCTGTTTGCCATTTGGCCCCATGTATTTTTTAAAGCATACAGTTAAGGAGCATTTATTAAAATGTTTTCAAGTTATCCTTCTAAAAAAGAGATGCTGACAGGCCACTCAGTATACTGCAAAGGTGGGGTAAATACTATTATCCCTGCTGCAAAGATAGGGAGACAACAGTGTAATGCATTACCTTAATTTCCCAGAGACATGCTGTGAATTCATTACTGGGAGGAGAAAGGGGGGTGGCGGACAATCAGATTAAAGAGTCCTGAAGCCTGGGCCGCCTTGCCAAGAGAGCCAAGCGGTTTGAGGGAAAGAGACATGAGCCCCAGACCTTCTGGGGTGCTGATCCAAAACTGCAGTTCTTGGGAACACAGACACCTTCAGAAGCTCCGAATTAAAATCTGCCACAGAAACAAATTCTCCGCACACAAAACCGTGAGGACTCACCAATCTGCCTTGCACTGCAGATTGGGAGAGGAGGGGGAAAAAAAAATCCAGATCCTAATTTAGTTCAGGAGCTTGTTTTCTTACACTGACAAATCCTTCTAAAAATGATTTCCTGATTAGAGTCAAACTGCGGAGGCCAAAACGCTCCGAGATTGTTGTGCTGTCAGCATGTTAATGGTGTTCCTTAGCAACCCTCTCCCCTCCACTTTCAGGAGGAAACAACACCTCTGCCAGTAACACAAAGCTGGAGAAGCCTCGGCTCCTCTGATGATTCATGGCTTGGGAAGGAGGCACAGACATCGGAGGCCAGGCGATGTGAGGGTGGAGTGGTGGCTGGTGGCAGTCCACAGGCAGCGAAGGCAAAGGAAGCTGCCCAGCTGTGCGGGGAAACTGTGGAAGAGATGAAATGAGATGGGTCACCGTGTCTTTTTCTCTCTCCGGTACTTGGAACTATTATCTGCAATTTCACAACTTGAAATGCAAATCCTGAGACATACACAGAGCTCATGTCTTTTTCCCACCAGACTTAAAGATGCAAAAATGCTAAAGAGAGAATCAAGGCAGTGAAGAGTAAGGAAAAGGGTTTCCTGGACTGATTTTGTTTTTATCGTAAATTTGGAGATTTTCAGAATCAGTTTAGAAAGAAATGAAAAAAATCGAGACTTTATTTATCCATCGATTGAACATTTATTACGCGTTGACAGTATGCCAGGTCTTGTCCTTTGTAATTTTAGATCAGTTCTTTTAGTAATGAGTACTGTCGATGAACACTAAAGCTGGAAGGGACCATCGGCTCCAACAATCTCATTTCCTTGATGAGAAAAGCGAGGTCTCGTGAGCTTGACTTCCCTGAGATCGTGAGTGCTTTATTGACAGATCTAGAGCACGAATCCCAGTATGTCCACTGTGACTACTCATTCTCAGACCAGTTGCTTCAAAACCGGACTTGAATGTCTCTGTTGGAGAAGGGGAGAAGTAAGATTCAATTTGCCAATATTCACATCCTTAGAGGAAGTGATACTCATGCTAAGCCAAAACATATTGGTAAATTCTCTAATTTAGTCAGATGATATCTCACTTTACATGATAAATGTTTCTAAAAAGTTGCATGCAAATCAAATTTTTGTAAATTTAATTACTTTTTTAAAAGCACAAGACAGATTGCTTTATAAAGGAACCCTGGGTTGAAAATGAGAAATATTTCTGCAATTTAAATAATAAGTGCCTCCATAATTTATCTCTTCTGTAATTCATAATTTAATGTTCCTTGGTTTTGTTTAGCATCCCTTGTTTAAAACAAGAAAGATCTATATTATGCAGTTAGTGTCACTAAATAGTTAAAAGTACATTAATAACAACTAATACTTTCCTTCTACACATTCCTTACAACTAATAAGGACTCAGTATTCCCATGTGGCAGATGAAAAATGTCAAGGAGTAAGGACAGATCCAAGATCATGGAGAAAGTCAATGATGCAGATAGGATTCCTTCATTTATTTGTTATAAATCCTGCTTTGTTATCTACTGGGTTAGGAAACTGTAGTCAGCTACTGTATTAGAGTTCTCCAGAGAAACAGAACCAAGAGGCTACATCTAGTCATGAAAGAGGAAAATTTTTATGGGAAATGGCTCATACGAATATAGAGGCCGAGATATGACACAACATGCCATCTGCAAGCTGGAGAACCAGGAAAGCCAGTGGTATAATTCAATATTCAATATAAATCCAATGGTCTGAAAAAGTCGGAAGGGGCAGGGGAGAGGAAAAGGAAGGGGCAGAGGTAACTCCCACAGTCGGAAAGCAGAACCAGGAGCCTGATGTCTGCAGGCAAGAGAAAATAAGATGAGATCCCAGCTCAGAGGAAGAGAAGGAGGTTACCTTTCCTCCACCTTTTGTGCGATTGGAGCCCTTGACAAATTGGATGAGCCCAGGCATGTTGATGAAGGAGGATCTGTTCTACTCAGTTTACTGATTCAAACACTACTCTCTTCCGGAGACATCCACACACACACACACCCAGAAATAATGTTTTACCAGCTCTCTGGGCATCCCTTAGCCCAGCCAAGTTGAAAAATGAACCATCTCAGCTATTATCTCCCAGGGAGACATTCTGCACATCACAGATGCATGGACTCCGACGAAATTCATGAGCCATCTCAAAGGCATAAGTTTTAGGAATCCAAGAAAGCCTCATCCCCTCTTCTCTGTCCAATCATTCGACTCACTTAGGAAACATCAAGAACAAAAACAAAAGGGTCTCAGTTAACTCATGACAACTGTCTACTAATCTGCCATCACAAGTCCAACCTCAGACTATAGGGAAGAAAAGGCTCTGCCCCCAAGGACTCTTACGTTCACTTAAAGAGGCAAGGCTCGCACGTAAAGCTACATCAGAGTTAAAGTTCACACGTGTCTTCCCACTAGATCATCGAGCCTTAAGGAGACAGACCTTTATTTTTGCAACATTAGCATTTGCCTTGGAAAAGGTCAGTACTGGGTGAATTTTTTGTTGTCATATTAAATTATAAAAATGTAAAGGGATTGGGAAAGATGTTGCCTGCAAATATCTGGAGAGAAGATATAGAATAGATAGAATAAACATATTATTTGTATCTCCAGAATGAAATCATCTCCTCTGCACTGTGGGAAGATTAATAATAAAGCCGACCTCGGAGCGTCATTGGGGCACTCGAGTGTCATAATAGATCTAAGACATTTAGCACGTCACTGGAAATCAGTGAGCACTTCATAAGTAGTGCCTATCATTCATATCACAATGATCACAGGCTATGGTGACAGAGGAACTGATGACAGATCAATGCGAGAAAGAATTTTCCAAAAGTATTGAGGACTGCTCGCTCATAAAAGCTATGAATGAGCTTCGGACCTCAGAAGCTGAATGGTCATCTCTCTATGACGATGTCAAGAAAAGTCCTACACTAGGTAGTAGTAAGCTGGTAGTTTCCCATTCATTGGCCTGGCTGAAAATCAGAATAGCATAGGCCATGCTTTAAAAATACACAGTTCTGAGCCAAATCAGACTTCTTTAACAACTGTGGGAAGGCCCAGGAATTTGTATTTTAATAAGCATTCCAAATGATTTTTCTGCAGCTCATCAAGCCTGGGTCTACTTACCTAAGTTTAAGAGCTACCTGTACATAGAGAATTTATGGTCCCTTCCAAATTCTGAGGCTCTGGGAATTTCTTCACTTATCTCGATCAACTTCAGAACAGCGTCATAGAAAATAATACAAGTTGATAAAGTTAGAAAGATTGGGTTTACATCTCTGCTCTGCCATTTCCTATCTGTATGACATAAAATGTATCAGTTATTCTCACAGAGCCTTGACTTCCTTGTCTATACAGTAGAGATAAAGAGAAATACCTTGTGTAAAGGTTCTAGGGGGTGGTTCTGGCATATAAGTGCTTGATAAATATTTTATGAACTTGGTAGAAAAGTGCTTCTCATGGTGTGAGAAAAATGATAGGGGCTTTCTCACTACCATTCCAAACTTTTGCATTCTGTATAGGAAAGTGAGCTCACTTAAATCAAGGAAATAGAGAAGAGAAAGTGAGACAGGACAATCATGCATAGACAGGGACACCAGAAGAGGTGAAAACAGCTTGGGAGACACTAAAAGGCAAGAGAATTCCCAAAATCTAAAGTATGAAGTAAAGAAAAAAAAACACAATGTATTAAATTTCAGTGGGAAAGTAAGGGAGAGTGAAAGTACCATAGATCTTACTGGATTTTGTTGGGTATTCTCAATCATTAAATCTGCATTTAGAAATATTTATATTTGCTGGAAACCAAGAGCCTCAGTACAGAGGGAGAATGAAAAGAGCCAGGGACAGGGTCTAATTAATCATCAAGGGGCTGTCACATTGACAACTAGAAGAATTGGAAAGTTACAAAGTACCAGCACCAAACAGCATCAATCACCCAACGATGGTAAATAAATTAATCAAAAATCATTGGGTACCAAAAGGTCTGAAGGAAAAATAAAAGGCAGAAGAGAAAAATGATCAGGAGCAGCAACCAAGCAAAATAGCAGCGCCTGACCCTGTGAAAGCTGAAGCCATGGACCCTGGCCGATCGCCAGCCACTCTGCCCGGCCAACCCCCAAGCGGAGTGCCAAGCCTAACTGGCTTCAAACGCCATTATGGATGCTGTTGTCTTTGCACCTATTGCCCTTTCTACATTGAATGAAAAATCCACCTACCACCCCCCATGCACCACCCTATCATCCTTGACATTTAGGTCACCCTAGGAACCAGTTTGCTCAAAATTATTCCCTGACTCACTACTAGGCTGCCATATTTGTGTATTTGAGTTAAAACTCCCCATCCTAGCCTACTGGGGTAAATTATGACCAGCCCCGGGCCTTGGTGGAACACATGACTCTCTCCTCTAAGATATCGAAGACCCTCACTGACCCAGAATTATAACACCTGGCCCCTCCTCCTCCTCAGCCTGGCCTCTATTTCCCCAAGCAGTTTTTCTTGTAGCTGGCAAAGGAGTGGTTGTGGCAGATATTAACCAGATCCTCGACTTCCCCATTCATTTTTCAATCACCGGATTCATGAGGTTTGGCTATGAATGAAAAGAACTGAACACCTGAATTATCTACAGATAAACACGAATCATAAAATACTCCGGGAGACTTTAACATTTGCTAGGGCTCAAGCCCCACCTTTTTTTTTTTTAATGTATTTTTGATATGCCAGATCACACATCCTTTACAACTCACCCACAAGTGGTAATTTGCAATTTACTTCCATTTGACAAATATTCAGTGAGCACCCACAGGTCTGTGGAGATGACACACAAATGAGTGAAGCTGTATCTCTGTATTCTGGGAGCTCAGAGACCAGTACGACAAAACTACAACCATGGTGACCACACAGAGACCTCAAAGGTGCATGACAGAATGGAAGGACAGGATTAACTCTCACGTGAAGCATCAGGGACTTGGATGCTGGAGAAAGGAAAGAGCATTTAAAGCAGAGAGATGAGCTTAAGCAAAGCCTACAAAGTACGTGAACGTAGGATACATCGGGGGAACCATGGAGAGGCTGGCTTTACTGAGCAGAAACAGTGGAGTCGTGACTGGGGAACAGTGACAATGAAACGTTAGGAAGAGTCCTATCAGTACCAAAGCATCCCTCTGCCCTGAACAATTCTAACTGTCTGGGTGCACAATACTCTCCTTGCTCTAAACACCCAGGAAGGTCACGTGGGATGAGCTTCCGGAGCACTGGGAAACCGTCCCGTGGGTCTCCCATGTCTGCTCAAGGCTGCAGTCTCCAAATATGAGCATAGCAGCAGGACGCATGAGAGGCTTTGAGGTGCGAGGCCCCAGACGGCAGTGGCCACATCTGAGACCCTGCAAGGAAAATAACACGTAAGCGATATTTGAGCACAAAGAGCTTATCTACAGATCACGTGCACCAACCAGGAGATGGACAGTTAGAAATCATATAGATAAGGCGAATAGATATATTTTGAAAATATATTATGTACATAATATATTGATTAATTAAACCAACCAGACTCAGTAGAGCACAAGCAACAGAACTGAACTCGTTGTCACAGCTGTCTCTTTCAACCTGTCCTATGAGATTGGTCCTCCCTACTCCTGTACGAATTTCCAACAAGTCTCATGACATTTTTGTGAACTCTCAAATAAAAATCAAGTAATTGCTTTTGAGGGACACATTAAGAAGTCCAGTCCTATGTGGTGTTAAAAATTCTAAAATCTTCTATTTACATTTTCACCAGACAGGCCCACGCAGTCTTGGAGGCCCAAAGGGAGAAGTCAGCTCCTTCTCTTTGCTCCTTCCTCCCCACTACAGTGCCGATTTATGGCCCCACGGGGTCCACTGCAAGGGAGAAAGGGAGGGAAAGAAAGGGGGAGAAAAGGTCTTCCTGGATTGGTGCCGGTTTAGGCAATCCAGCTTGGTGCTCTTGGAATATAGCAAATGTTGTCCGAAGCTAATCCTTTTCTTCAAGGGGTGCTGTTATGGAAACAGCAACCTTACAATCTCTTGCAAAAACGATACTTCCTTGGCCCACAGCACTCCCTCAGTCACTGGCATCTTTCCGAGGTCTCCTCACCTCTCCAGGGGTCCTTTGCGGGCAGCTGGACCCTGTGCAGACGTCTTCCTTGGAACATCCTCTGCTGTACAAGAAACGCACACCTAGGCCAGGTTACACCCCCGAAGGACGTGCTCTTCCCAGGTCCATTCTGATTCCATCTGTCCCACTGCTTCTCCCCAAAACGGCCAACAGAGTCCAGTATCCACATCCACCAAAGGCCAGAGAACACAGGTAAGGCTTCCTGAGCTGCCCCCTTGACCAGAAGGGAAGCCTCCACCTCTCTTTTCCACTAAGGAGGACTGGGAGGGAAACTAATCACTTCGTGTTGACAACTTTCCCCAAAGGAATCCTTAATCCAATCCTCCACCTCTTTTCCTTTATACCCTGGAGGCAGGTGAGGAGCTAAGGTTGAAAGAACAGCCTAGGCCAGTGCCTTTTAAAGCCATTTATGGATGGGTTAGCCTATCACTTTAAGATGTGAGGGTACCTGGCATATATTTTTCTCAGACTTTGGGCATCAGCTGACATCACTATCAATATTGTTGTTATTATTGTTATCCATACCCAACTCTTTGCTCTGTTAATTACAGTTGCTCTTGGCTATACATAATTCCCTATTAGCAGACAGAAGTTCGCTGAAAGTTGACAGACACTGTAGTTCATTTTTTTTAGGGGCGAGGACAAATGCCACTGTCTGCAAAGCTTCCAGGCCATTTTTCTAAATCAATTCTCTAGGACCAGGCACGATCAGAATAAAGCCTTCACCGTCACGCTCCAAGCTGGTAGAAATGCTCCCTGCTTCAACAGCTCAATGGCCTCACCCCAGCTTTTGGGGGCAGGCAGCTCTCTGAAGAAGGAACTGTGTCCTAAGGGTGAAAAGTTATTTAGTCTCCCTGCCTGACATTCTAGTTCCTGGCCGTCTAGAAACAGAGAAGCTGCTGTCACCGTGCCAGGACGTGACAAATGATGTGGAGGGAATGTTATGAAACAGCCATCCATCCACCGTCAGAGGCCAGGACCACAAGGGGACTGAAAATGAACAGAAAAATTGTTAATTGTGTGGCTTTAAAGCTTTCCCGGAAAAATTTCAAAGGGGTGTTTGTTTTGCCCTCATCCAGAAAGGCAGAATATTCCAAAAGCTGTTAGGAGGCACAAGACCAGCTAGTCGGTAGTCAGGCAGAGGTGTGGGGACAGGCAGGGGGACAGGAAAGCACCCCTGAGACATTCAAAAGAGCAAGAGAAGAACACTACAAACAGAATCATTGCAAAAGCGAGTATCTACTATACTTGGAGAGACGGCTAAAGTTACTCTTTATTGACCCCTGGATAAGTCCCTTAACATCCAGAGTTGCCAGAACATGTAAAATGAAGATGACAGTATCTTACTTTCCTAAAGGTAGGGGGCTGTTCTTAGGGACCCTCCAGGGTCTGAGACCATGTGATTCTTTAAGCACTGGCTACCCTTTCTTCCCTCCAATTCTCTTTGTCTTTGGTGCAGAGTCGTTTATTCGATAAATGTGAAATGGAGGATTTTACGGTCCTAGATTTAGTTTCATTCACAAAGAGCTCAGTGGAATGGGGTTAAATATACATATAACAAAATTCTATTTCAATACAATAGTCAAAAATGCACATTTATGGTGGCAGCAGATTACTGGTTACTAGGGGATGTGGGGGGACGGAGAGTGGTGGGAGCAGGAATTACAGAAGGGCTCCAAGGCTCTTTTGTGGATGATATTATCCTGATCCTAAGGATACGTTCGGGGTGCAAACATAAGTCCAGCCTTATCAAATTATACCCTTGAAATACATGAAGTTTATTGTATGCCAATCATATTCCCAAAAAGCTGTTAAAAATACACATAGTGGAACCAGCAACCAATGTCCTCAACAGTGATCCCTGCTATCCTAGCCAGGCCTGTACCCACTGTCCCAGACACCTTGAATGTCCCCCTCCTTCCCTCTGCTTCTTCAAACTCTGTCCTTCAAAGACCAGAATGAGTCCTGCCTCCTGCAGGGACCATTTCACAACCTCTCTCACCCCGACTCGGCGCACAGAGGCTACGGCAGTTCTGTGTAAGAGCATCTTCATCATCCTAACAGAAGCTGAGCTTCCCAAGACCTGGAACCCTTGTCGCCAGGATCCTTCCTCTACCTGCACAGGCCTGGGCCCTGGAAGCCTCAGTGAATACCTGTTGATTGTATTGTTGATGAATCTCCCACTGTGAGATGTCCCTCACACGGGTACTCTTCATTCTGTGATGCCATGTCATTAATTTTAAGAGAGGGGGTATCTTTTGTGCCTTTGGCTTTTGCCTCTGCCAAGGACTTCTGTGTTTGCCATCAGAGCATGCCTCAGAAAAAGTCCTGGGTGCCCATGTGAGACTCCTTGAAGCTGCAGTGCAGAGCTCACTGCAGAAAACCAGAGACCAAGCCTGCTTTGGTCTTCCTTGTGCTTCACACACTCCATGGGTCTCGCAGCCCTGGCAGAGGAACCACGCCCTGCCCTGCCAGGACCACAGCCTCAGAACGTAAGCCCGTGTCTGGTGCCAGTGAGTTCCTTGCCCAGGTGAGTAAACCAAGGGCAGGTCTGGGTCACTCTCTTGCTTTTTCATTCTTCTTTTCTTTGCATTTTGGGCTTTTTTTTTTGAGTGAAGACATCATAAGATAAACAGAAAGGACAGGCCTCCCACCACCTGCCCACCCCTTAAGTAGACCAGAAAAGAGTCATCATAAGCTTTCCAGGCTCTTCTACAAATGTTTCATGATCAAATTTCCCATCATTTGGTTAAAAGTAATCTCTTCTGCACCTCACACTCCAATCAACTGGTTAAAAAAAAAAAAAGTCAATAATCAATAGGCTGGCAGCCTTAGAAGTGGATAAAGATATTAGCAGGAGGCCTGCCGTTCCAACGAGCAGCAGACAAATAATGATCGATAGTTTTTATCTCCTAATGACCGGATGGTGATTGAGTAGCCTCCAGCTAAGAACTTCATAGACAACTCCAGTGTTGCTTCAAAGAGGGGGGTGGGGGGGAGCCAATTTTAATAAAACTCGAGGAGAAATGTACCCTTCAGGAACACCTGGATCCCTCTCGCTGTCATCCTAACAGTTGAGCTGAGCTGGAATCTTCTCTCTGCAGATTGCAATTACCATGTTCTTCTCCCCAACTGATCCCACCCTTTATCCCCACGGTCTCCATGCTGGCCAGCAATCACCTCCACCACATCTGACAGCAGACAGAGGGGCCTGGGTCCGTGAGAATTGTTTGCATCTTATCCTGTCCTCCCTTGAGATCTTTAAGGAGGTCCTTAACACCATTTATGCTTATTTCAAACTCTGGGGTGAAGATCAAGTGTCCTTCCTTAGCTTTGCTCCAAATTTCTCTCTCTACAGCAGCATTTTCTTCTTTTCAACACATCTTTCTCATGCATTAGCCGAGGCATAGAACATACTTGCTCCTCGCCCACCTTCCATTCATTAATTCCTGCTTCCTTGCCTTTGCTGATTTGGCTGCCTCCCGCTAACATAACATGCTCTTTCCTAGCTACCCATATCAGTCATTCTCATAAATTTTCACCTAAAAGCTCTACCAGATACCATTGTTCTTAGCTCCGCCCTCCACCTCATTCTCACTGGTCTCTTTCCTCTTTGCCCTTCCCCATTTCCTGACACAAACTGCTCGATGCCACCTCACTCCAGGACCACACTGCTATGGTGACATGCCCCGTGGGACGAATTCTCAAATTAATTTCCAAGAAGCGATGAGCAAATGCCTCCTGGACAGCAGAGGCACACGATAGGCACCTGCCATGTTTGTGAGTGATTGCCTAGGGCACAAACGTTCACAGGTATGTCGCATAGCTTAGCGACTCATTCCCCATAGCGTGTCACACGGAATGCCAGTTTTCCAGGATGTGATGGGTACCACCACCCTCTTGTTGAGGAATTCCGTGGCCAAATAAGCACGATCAGTGTTAGATTTAAAGAAGTTCAGATGACCTCTTCACTCCTGAAAATCTCAGCACCTTCTATATGATCGGATGAGAAGTTCTCTCCAAGAGGGGGGCACAGTCTACAGCACTTTTAAATTATACAGTTGGGGAGCCCTTTAATCTCAGAATATCCCTCAAGGTTCTAGCATTCCACGAAGTGCTCTGAGAAACAGTCAGCACATGGTTCACTTAGGTTGGCCGAACGACAATCTGTTCTTCCCAAAGCCTCAGTTTAGCAAAGCACATCGGCTTCTCTCTCCTTAATCCTCACGTGGCCCCAACATACCATGTCAATCTGTACTTTAAGAAAAAAAAAAAAAGCATAATGAAAGTTAAAACTATTGACAAGGATTGAAATCAAAATTATCCCACAATAAGCTTACAGCATAAAATACCTTCCAGCAACAAGACGAAAGGCAGAAAACAAAATTAGACCTAAAAGTCAAACTGCACCCTTACCACCTGTTCAGCAATCAATACGCCATTACCCCGTCTACAGAAGTGGTTCGCAAGTAACCATTTCCAGGCTGCAACAGAGGCAAAGGCAGGATGGAAGTATTGCCTTGAATTGCTTACCAGCCCAAAGGAGAAACTTAAGATATCTGGACACAAGTCAGGGAGAAGCATGGGCTGCACGACCCACGCTGAAAGCAAATGTAATCACGCCATCCAGTGAGATCATAAACTAGGCTGGAGCCAGCTGAATCCTTTGCACAGCTGAGGGGAACTGGGAGCAAGACGCCAGACCAGACCCTCCTCTCTTATCCTCTGACATCATAGACCTGCCTGTTTCTTTGCATAAGTCCTCTAGCTCTAACCCACAGTAAGTATCAAGAGGCAGCGACAGAATACTAAGAGAGCCAAGGTACCGACAACGGCGCTAAAGAGAACAGGAGGCGTTAACCCAGAGAAGAGAAAGCTCAGAACGTAAAACCAAATGTCGTCCCACGTCTGAACGGCTCTCGGTCAGGAGTGTCATTTGTGTCACTGTGATGGCAGTTACAAGGACGTCGATTTGGATTCCTCAGTAAGAAAACTTTCTAACTCTGTGCAGATGTCAGTGAGGGTCACATTGCTCTTTACAGATCTATAAAGATTGCCTTAGGCAATCACTCCATGGGCTTTGAAAACTCCAGTTCCCTTCCCAGGTGTGCCCATGTGGGAGGAATGCTGGATTTTCACGTCTCCGAGGTTCCTTCTAAAACCGAGACTACATGTGTCGACTGTGCCCTTTGTGTTCCGGAAATATGCTGAAGGTTTTTACACACATGAGCCACACTGCGAGGCATCAACTCGCCACGGAGAATTTTCTGCACTCAGAGGCAGGCAAGGTCCGACTTCGGGGTGTGTATCAGGATTTTGCCATTCAGTGCAGGGCGGAGATAAACTCTCTCAAAGCTGCGACCTGCGAGTGTGTGCCAGCTGCCCCTAGAAGTTAAAAAGGATCTCACTGGAATGCTACGTCTGTTTAATGGAAGTAAGAAACTTTTCATCAAAATAGCTCAGTCAGCTCACTCTCTAATATTACCACTCTAGCTCCAAACAGGTAAGAAGTGATCTATCTAAAACAACACACAAATCCCAGCCAGGCTCAGAAACGAGTATATGTCTTAATAGATCAGAAACAGAACAGCAAATTCCAAAACGTAAACAGCTCTGAAATCAACAGACCCAGACCAAGGTAGTGGTAACCTGGAATTTCAACTGCTCTTTGGCAACAGGGCTAAGGCAGAATCACTGCTGAAAGCCAGGGAGTAGGTCCCCCCAGTGTGTTCCCAATGCTGGGGAAAAAAAAAAAAAAGAGGCAAGAAAGAACTGCTCTCCAGTTCTCAGGAGGCATAGAAATATAAATTCAGCACCAAGATCAAGAACCAAGCAAAGTACCCATAGGCTCAGGGACAGGGTTAATAATTCCTCCAACTGGGCCAGAAACAAGCATCACTGTTACAAGATCTGTGAAGCATCAGGGATTAGAATTATGTAATGGCAAACCCACGACCACTCAGCTAGGAGGAAGCATTTGCAGGAGAAAAGAGGGAGCATAACAAAGAACAAATAAGATTTTCCCTCAAAACAGTGCCATAAATCAAAATTCCAAACCACATAAAAAAAATATAACACTAAGAAGGAAAGCAAACAAACAGAGCAATTGAAACACAAAAGCAATCTATATCGCTTTACCAAGGTGTGGAAATAAGTATGTTTAGCTGGATTAGTGAAAGAATGACATCCTTTAAATGGGCAAAAACATCTGTGGTGAAAAGGCAAAATTGAAAAATGAAAATGAAATCAGTGATAAGTTTTAGAAATAAAAAGAATAAAATAGGAACGCATCAGTACATACATACATACACATACATACATACATACATACATACTTACTTAGGAATTCTACCAGACAGTAGAATGCCAACTCATAAGTGTAGAAGAAATGATGGAATTTGAAAATTGCTACTGGTCAATTGATTCAGGCAAGATTCACCAATAGATGCTTATGCTCTAGGAGGAAGTTTTAAAAAGGAGGACCTTACATAAACAGTCTCAGAGAATTTCCACCTAAAAATACCTACTAATTAGGTTTACAGTGGAGAAACCTGATAGTCACAATCTTAACTCATAAAAGTTTTTACCAATAACGGGAAAAACAAAATCATGTGCCTTCTGAAATTATGCACTGAGAAGAACAGAGATTCTCCTCTGTAACCCAGATCCACTGATGGGGAAACATCAGGCAACATCAAACTGCAGGACAGTCAACCAAGTAACTGGCCTGACCTTTTAAAAAAGTCAAGGTCACGAAGACGAGGAAACTGAGGAAATGCTACAAGTTGAAGGGGAGTAGAAAAGACCTGACAACTAAATGAAATGAGTGACCCTGCATTGGCTCCTGCACCCAAAAAGAACACCACTGGGACAAGCGAGGTCTGTGAATGGTACCTGTGGTCACGTGCATGGATTGAAGTATGACATCAACATCAATGTCCTGATTCTAAGAGGTGCTGTGTGCCTTCAGAGGAGAGTGTCCTTGTTTTTAAGAAACACTAAAATACACAGAGACAATGCAGTATCACTGTGCACTTAATCTCAAATGTATTTTTAAAAAGTGTGTGTGTGTGTGTGTGTGTGTGTGTGTGCGCGCGCACACACACACCTGTGTACAGAGAGAAGGAGTGGGAGAGAGAGAGATGAAAGAGTAAGGCAAATGTAGTACTGTGTTTTCAGGCAAAAAAAAAAAAATGCAAAAAGGTCATAGAATGCCTGAATGAAAATGAAACACTTAGAAGGAAGCTGAATTTTAGATCAACTGATTAGTAGATATATTGCCAATTACTGTGTAGCAAATTGACTTTGAGCTGAGTTATGCAACTATCCAGAGCAAGAACGAGATGCAGCTGGATGCCTACGCGTACCCGTGAACACGAGGCAGAGGGACGAGTGTCCTCTCCACACCAGGTACTGAACACACCAAGGCTTTTCCTCAGTGCTTCTCCTCAGAGCCCTGTCAGAGCCAACATTCCCTTTTTTATAACAAGATTTGAGTAAAGCCCCTTTTCTAGCCTGAAATGAAAGTCACAGACATCGTGTCTTATGTAATTTTTAAAAATAGAAATATATTGTCCTAACTACAAGTAAATGGAGAGAGTAAAGGAAATAATTTGCAATAAAATATGTAGCCCAATATGTCTGTGGTAACGACGACACTAGAAGGCATAAAGTCACAGCTATATCTGAAAGAATCATCATCAATGTGACACCTAAAAATGCAGGCTGATTTAAGTTGTTGTGTATTTGCGACTCAGATCATCTGAGCCCTGTTTCTATCAGGGAGTTCATTTTTCAAAACGGTGAACATATCTTGGTAAAGTTCTGAGCAAAACAAAGGACAGCCCTTGCCTCCTTTCACAGTAGAACAATATTCTCAGGAGAAAAAGACGCATCAGTTTAAAACATGCAAAGCCAACCATCAATATCATGCCCTCACTACAAGAGAGCGGGAAAACACATGGAAAAAAGTGTATAAAACAATGTTTTTCAATCTGTAAATGCTCAGGAGGATGACTAACTAGAAGACATATGGAAGCGGCCAGATGCTCGTGTCTCTCCGTAGACTCACCGGGGATGAGACAGCAACAACCAGCACAGATCACGACAGGTATGTTGGAGGGCAGCTCCGACGCCACGGGAGGCATTGCCATTGGTGATAATGATTTTTCCACGATCAGAATGCTGTGAACAATTCTTGGTAAATTTCTGAACATACTAAAATGCAATCTTTTCTCAATTTGCACAGTAGATATTGTCCCTCGGAAAGTCAGTGCAGATGTGCACAAAGCATTTTGTGTTATGTGTAGAACAGTTAAGCTCTAGGCTCAAAATAATTATCAAACAGTTTTCCACCTACATCGACACCCATTGAGACATTCAAGATTCGTGCAGGATGTGAGACAATTTCTCATGTACACGACCCACCCCTGTGCCTCCTGCCTGCATCACTGGGCCAACCAAAGGCCTCTCACAGGTTTCCAAATGGCCCCCTGAGAAGCAGGACTTTGGAAGTCAAAGGGGCTCCATAAACAAACAATTAGGTAAGGAAGAGAATCCTGCAGATCCCTGACAGACAGCATTGTCCCAGGAGACAACAATGCTAGAGAAAGATGGACATTTCAGCTCCGAGCATTTACGTTAAGCCCTTCTGCAATGATGCACCCACCAAAGGCAACTGATAAACCTCTATGAATGAAAGAACAGGTCATTTTTCTGATTTGCCATAACAAGCAATACAGACGTCTGGAAAGATGTCAGCAAGATCAAGTAAAGCCAAGTGTAAATAGAAAAGGTAACATGCCCTTAGATGCACAGTTAGAACAGAAGTGTCGCAACGAGGAAACAGAACCAAGGACCAAAGGTGTCCTTGTGGCAGCTGCTGTGGTCGCTTCTCGGCTATTAGGCGGCTCCAACTTTCTCAGTCTGGAGGGCCAGTGCCAATCGTCTGGCTTGCTAAAAAGAGGTCCCCAGAACTTCTCTTTTTCAGCTTCTCCTTCAGGTTTGGCCATGAAGAAAATCTAAAAGGCATTACAGAATTCTCTGCAAGGAAAGATGGGGTGTGGTAGGAGATCTTTCTGGGACTTTCCCCAGCCTGGCTGGATATGCGTCTCTGAGTATCATGAGTAATCACCGAGAGCAAGCCCTTGAACTCATGGAGTCCCCGGGGGCTGAAACGCAGATTCTTTCATCTTTGTTAAACTTGATGTAAAATCCTGAGTGCTTAACATACTGTAGGTGTTCAAAAATTCAAAACTAGGATTGTTATTATGTCTATTATTTTCTGATCACGAACAGGGGGAAAAAATCAACCACCTCTCAGTGATTTCCTAGGCCTTTAAACTCCGTACTTACAAGATGAACCTGGGTCCATGAATCTGTACAAATTATTGTCACCCCATAAACATTTTACTGTCAATCTTTTCCATGTCTTTTACTGATTTTTTCAAAATGCAGCAAACCCACAGCAATTTAAGCAATTAAGTGCACAAAACAGAAGTAATTTCCCAAAGATAGAGCCAAACAGATTATGTGCATGAATAAAAGATCACAAACCGGATAGCCCTTGGAGATCTACCTCCCAGTTGGGAAAAGAGGAGACTTTTATTTATTTATTTATTTTCAGGAAAAAAAAAAGTCCATCAAAAATGCAGCTCTTCCTATTTTCCAAGCATCCTGCGACCATCTGGGGGACCCTGAGGGCCAGTGGTAAAGGACCCTGACCGTGTGTTCTTTGCCTAATCCCCTGAGAAGCTCAACCTCAGCTGAGGTTCACCCAGAGAACCCTGTCCCTCATACCAGACAGAAATATCTTCATGAATCAATGATTGAGTTCAGTTCAGTCCTCTGACTATCTCCTTCCCCAGACCTCCCCACCTCTTAGTAGCCCTGCCAGGCACAGTTTTAAGTGGAGAGAGGGCTTCTTCCAGATCCCTCTAAGGGCGGGAATGACTGGGCACCGAGTAAACAGATATATGCATTTTGTTTTTCAGAAAGAAATGTTTATTTGCAGCAAATGCATCTGTTGCAGCAAATACATCTCTTTCTGGTCCAAGGCCCCAGAAACTCGAGGATACATTCAAAAGACATTCAACAAAGACATGTCTGAGTCTTACAACACTGATGCAAAACAGATGGACCCCTCTTCCCTCCATTCTTGGCTCCTCATATTGAACATAAACACAGATATTTCTCTTTCTTCTCTGTGCTGATTTCTGTACACAACAAGATCAGTTGTGCTTGTGAACGAATACAAAGCTGAAGACTCGATCACTGCAGCATACAGGGGGTCAGCTGTTCAGACTGACAGCCCCCCTCACCCAGCCTAGCAAGTATCTATGGCTGTTTTCTCCTCACTCATGTCACTATTTTACTCTGGAGTGTGTATGTGTGTGTGTGTGTGTGTGGGTGGGTGGGTGGGTGGGAGTGGGTGTGTGTGGAGGGAGTGTTGTCTCCCCAGACTCGAGGGCAGAGATGTCTTATAAAAATCTGTCTTCCTTACCCGCCACAGCTCTCAAAACAAGGAATGACACACATTAGCAACCTAAATCATGTCGAACAAAGGAATGAATGAAATAAAGTAATTCTGGCTCTGTTCCCAACTCTGGAAAAATAACTCCAAGCATATGTCCTCCCAGCATACTTGCTGAAACGTCTCCATGAGATTCAGATGCTCGCTGCTGAGCCCACAACCCCGTGCCTCTCTCTGTGTGCCGAGCAGGAAGAAGCCAGGTGAACTCATCAGTCTCTTCCAGTGCCAGAGGACGAGGGGTGCAGTCTCCGCAGACTTGCCACCTGACACTGCGAGAGGAAGGAGAAACTACTGAAATAAATGCCACTTTCGAAAAGCATCTCACAAATGCAGAAATACTCTCATGCTATCCACCATGCTTCTGGGCTGTAGCAGGTGGCATACGTCATAATTCCTGCGGATCATACACACACACATAAACACGTGTGTGCGTGTGTGTATGATGTCAGGGCAAATGAAGAGCATTGATGCAATGGCCACATCAGCCCCAGATCTCTGAGTCACAAAGCTACTGGGAGACTGTCTCTGAACTAGGTCTTACTAAACCTGCTTAGCTAGAGCTGAGAGGTCATCTAAACAGTTTGTTGTGACTGTTTCAGAAAAATCTGCTGGGAAGGAGACAAATCTATGGCCTACTTAGCATTGAACTTCCCATCAGAGAGGGCACTACAGGGCATGATCAACAATCAGACCGAAGCCCAGGAAACACAGCAGTGTCTCCAAGCTCTGAGCTCACTGACACTTCCTCTTCGGAATGTGAGGGAGAAAGGTTTGAAGCTCTAAGGCTCAGCAGTCTCAAGGGAGGGTCACGACTTCCAGGTTTCAGACACAAGGAGAAGAGATGAACAAATCTAGGGAAGAAGGCAAGCCAAGAAGCAATCAGGCCAGTGAGCCAGCAGAGAACCAGCCAGTCAACCAAGAAGTACTTTTGTTTGACCCACCCCACCAGTCTAC